>PYHX02000467.1:5860152-5946456 GCA_004302925.2 Cochliomyia hominivorax | reverse complement strand
AAATTTATTCTAAAAACAAAATTTTATCAAAATTTACTTTAAAAAGGAAAATTTATTCTAAAAAAATCATCGAAGATTTACTCTAAAATAGAAAATTTATCGAAAAATTTTCTCTAAAAGAAAAATTGATCGAAAATTTATTCTAAAAACAAATTTCGAAAATTTTCTAAAAATGAAAATTTATCGAAAATTTTTTCTAAAATGAATAATTTTTGGAAATTTTTTCTGAAATGAAAATTCTAAAAAAAATCAAATTTTAAAAAAGTATTTTTGTGAACATTTCAGTAAATTATTATAAATTAATAATTTATCGAAAAATATATTTAAAAAGAAAATTTTTCAACGATTCTATTGCATAGAAAATTATCGTAAATTTTGTCTTAATAGAAAATTTGAAATTTGAACTTAATTTTCTTTAGGATAATTTTTCAAAAACTTTTTTTTATAAAAAATGATCTAAATTTTCCTTAAATAAATGTTAATATAAAATTTTAGTAAATTTTCTCTTAATAGAAAATTTATCGTAAATTTTCTCTTAATAGAAAATATATCGTAAATATCCTCTAAAATTACTAAAATTTATTAATTCGCAATTTGTCTTTAATAGAAAATTTATTAAGTTCTTTTTAAAATACAAAATATTTTGTAGTCCTCTAGACGTATACTTAATAGTTGAACTCAATATTTAATAACACTCATGACGTCGCCAAAATAAAATTCGATGTGTTTTTCGTACCTCAATTATTTTTCGAATTTTCCTAAAACAAATAATTATTCAAATAAATCCCGTTTGTCCATTTTAAACTTTTTTCGATTATTTACTTTTATTTTTGTAATTAATTATTAAATCTTTGAAAAAGAGTTTATTACGTTTTTGTTTAAATATTTGTTTCAATTTTAGTTTTAAAATCTAATAAATTTCATTTTCAATATTTTTGTCACCGAAAATAGAAAAAAGATTTATTTACATTTTATTTTATTTTATTTATTTAATTTAGTCATAAATTTCTAAACAAAAATTATTACATAAATTATTTGTTGTTTTTTTTAATTTTTACAAAATTATTTAAATAATTTAAAATTTAGGGAGAAAAATGTTAAATATTTCAAATAAATATTTTTTGACCCTAAAAATTTGATCTTTCGCTTCTTTCTTTCTGAGGAGTTAAGTTAATTTGTATGTTTGATTTTTTTATTTCAAACTTTTTATTGTTTTTTGTTGTTGTTGTTGAGTTTATTTGTTGTTAAATTTAGTACACATGTTGTTTTAAGTTGTGGCATAACTTATGTTGTGGTTTGGTTAACACAAACAAATATTTATATATGTATATGTTATATATATATATGTGTGTGTGTATGTGTGTATATAAGAGTATATTTATGTTTGTGTAAACAACACCAAATTCCAACATCAACTGCTTTAGATTCTTCTTATGGGGGAAAAATGAATAAAATCCAAGACGGGAGAAGAAAAAAAAAAAACAAGACAAATGTTTGCCACTCTTTAACGTGTTTTATTTATTAGTTTTCACTCTTGTTTTAATAACCTTCAGCAACACGAGTTGTGAGGAGGGTACATTAACTTTGTCATTCAGTGTGTAACACTTAAAAGGAATCACCTCAGATTTCATAATGTATATATATTCTTGTATCAAATCAAAATCTGAGTCGTTTTAGCTACGTCTGTCTGTCGCATCCACAATAGTTGACAAAGCTCAATGAAATTTGGTCTTAGTATTTGTTTTACTCCTGAGAATTGTTTCAGTAAATTAAAAGACCGATATCTGGGGAGCAAATTTTAAATTTTGCATTATATTAAGCTCTGTGTACATCATTGCTTTTCCAAAAATGATCAAAATCGGTTCAGTAGCAAAAAAGTTATAGCAAAAATATAATTTTATGACTCATTAAAAGTTCCGTCTGTAGGTGTACGTGTGAGTGTCTGTGTACGAAATATAACGTCTTCACTCCGTATACATTTGTGATGGAGGGTATTGAGGACTCGACATAGCTTAATATATCATTCCCAATTGTTTATAGTTTTTTTATTTCCTCCTTTTCCTTTGTATTTTACTGAAATTTTCCAGTTGCCTGTTTTTTTTTTTCCATTTTTTATTTTGTATAAAATTCGAAGGGGTTTCTCGCTAACAAATGGATCAATTAATGTATTTTTAGATTCTTTTTTTGTTATTGTTGTTGCTTTCCTTGTTTGCTAGAAAATTTAATTCAATTTTCTATTGAAATTGATTATACCGTCTTTAGTTAAATCCATGTGTTTGTTACACACCAACACATACTCTAACTCACTCATGCACACTTCCACACACACACATACACATACACTTATGCAAAGAGGTAATTGAAGTCATAGATACATTTTAAATATCAAGTGATATAAAAGAGAATGAATAAATACGAGTAGTTAAAATAAAACAATAGATATGAGTGAAAAGATTAATACACTTAAAGGAAAATGAGGGAGAAAATATATAAAAATTCCAGTTAAAAAATTGGGGGAAAATATGAAAATTGATTTACCCTTATCAGGGGGATAATTAAATACAGCACCTTTTTAAAAATAAATGTTGATTTTAATTATTTGCTTTAATTGCCAATTGATTTAAACACTTTCGAAAAGGAGCTTGAAACATTAAATGAACACAAAAAATCAATCAATTTTAAAATAAAACGTATAATTAATATTAAATGTTCTTTAAATTAAATATTAAGTATACGTCCTTTTCAAAATAGTTTTTTTTTTTTGAAATAATTGTATAACTTTAGAACCTCTAAAGAGTAAGTATTTTAAAGTTCACGTGGAGGAGTATAGATCCCTATATGGAGGAAGGACGTTATAGATGATTCTTTAAAGTTGGCTCTCTTGAGAGTTTAATTAAAAGAAAAAAAAACATTTTTTAAAATTCACAAACTTTCGAACCGTTAGAGTTTTGCGGTTTCGAATGTTGTTAAACGGTACCGTGAGAATTAATCCGTTAATAGAAAACCTGGTCCAGGTATAAGGAATGGTCCACATGATGCTTCTAAAGCCAAAAATATAAAAAGTATTTTCAAAATAGATTCCAACATAACCGGCAGGAAATTTTGAGGCCAAAAACAGAACACGGAAATTGAAGTCAAGTTTCCTAAACAATTTTCTTGCTGCATAATGGATTACGAAAAGTATATTCTGGTAGATTTTTTGCAACTAAGCTAAGGCCACTGGAGAGATATTGGGTTCATGTTAAAGGAGGACACGAATAGTGTGGTCGATTTTAAACGGAGGTAGTGAGCACTATATAAACGTTAACACATATGTATGTTAAGAATTTTTTGATCTCAATCCTTATCTCTGAAATTGAAATGTTATGTACAGAGATTTACAAGGACAAGATTTGTTTCGAATCATGTCATTATTGAATTTGAAATTTTTCAAAAATTTTATATATCCAAAATGGTCTATTTTAGAAGACCTCTCTTTATCCCCCTGAACAGGTGGTTGCCTAAAATTCTCTAATTCAATTTAGAAAGTCCTTAGCTGTAGTCATGTTTCATTTTATTTAGATAAATTTAATGGTTTAAAAATTATTTTGGAAAAAGAAACTTTGTGGACCAAAGTTTGATATCCAATTAAAAATTTAAAAAAAAAATTAACTGAATTCCGATTTTTAAAGAAATTTTAACGGAAATTCGTGAAAATTAAAAAAGAGCTTTAGGCAAAGATCCGTCACAAGTTTTTTACAAAAAATTTTCATATAAACTTTTCTCTCACTGTTTTTTATTCACTTAAAATTTATATTCACAAAAATTTGTGTAAATGTGTGTTTGAATGCATATGTGTGTAAGTGTTTTTTTGTATAAATATGGGAGGTTTCTAGACAAGCATTGTTTCCTTTTTCGTGAAATTTTAACAAATTAATTGCACACAATAAATCGTGGTAAATTTTCTAGCAAATAAGTAGATCAAGGAGCTTGAAATAGTGTGTGTTTGTGTGTTTGTTTGTTTTTTTTTGTATGTGATTGTATATATTTCTATCTTTTTATACATTTTCCCAGTTTTGTATAATTTCCACTTAACCCTTTGTTATGCTGGCAAAAATTTCAAAAAGAAAAAAAATTATGCCAAAAGAATATAAAAAAAACGAAACAGCAAATAATCTACACCCCAAATGTGTCAGAGAGTGTTAACAAAAAAAAAAAAACGTTAAAGAAAGAAGCAAGAAAAAAACAATAGAAAAACTAAAGCGTCAAGAAAAAAACACAACAATTGAAAAAAGAGAGAAAAAAATTATTATAATAAAAAACAACAGCAGCAACAACAACAATAACAAGAACATTTGAAAGAAAACAAAAGAAATAAAACTTACGGCGATGATAGGAACAATTTATAAAGTTCTTTTGGCGCTAGAGTTTTAATAAGATTCCACATGCAAAGTTCGTTTAAATCTTAAAAACACCCACACACACACACAAACACATTTTCACTCACGCAAATATCTATGACTATGCAATAAAGTTAGTTGTTGTTGTTGCTGCTGCTGTTTAGTTGTAAGTTGAAAATATGAGTAAATTTGTATGTAACTGACACCTGAAAATGATAACACAACGATGAGCATAATATTATTATATTCACACACACACACACACACACACTTACATCTTATATATGTCTTCTTTAAGGTTCTAAAACATACACATATAAAGCGTTTGTATTTGTTTGTTTGCATGTATAAATGTTTATTGAATTCATTTATATACTTTTACATGCAATACAACCATTCATATATATTTCTATGAATATCTGTTACTTACACACACACACAAATAAACATCTGTCATATATATATAGAAATAAGTATATGTAAGTATGTATGTGTTTACTTAAACTTATAATCAAATATTATCTGTATAAAAGCTTTTATTCCTATAAGTTAGTTATTAACACATACATATGTTCATATGTGTGTCTGTGTGTGTGTATTTAAGTAAAAATGTTTTTGTTTATTCTCTGTTATGATGATGATGATGATGATGACGATGATCCTGTGAAGAGCACAGTCTTACCGATTAATAAAGATTTCAATTAATTAATCCCTTTTTAAAGTGAAGTCATTAATTTTGGTAAAACCTAAACATACATTTTCGTAGTGATGGAATTATTTTGTTGAAAAAACAGGAGAAAGTTTTAACTTCATAAGTTAAGAAACAGTTTTAATACGACAAAATCTTAAGGAAAGTTTGAAGTAACAAAATTATAGATTCAATCCTTAAACATGAACTAAATATAAGAGAGGTTAAATAAATTTATGTAAGAGAAGGGGCAAAGGTCAAACTAAATCAACTGCAGGAATAAAACATTCCATAGAAATGAGAATGAGAATTAGCTAAATTTGGCATGAGGAAGCCTGATTTAAATAGGATTTCAGGCAAAAGTATCAACATTTTTTGCACAAATATTTGGTATCTATGAAAACGTTAAAACATGAAGATTAACAATTTAAGAAGTTTAAGTTAAAGGAATGTTATTTGATGGCAACATTTAATGAAAATCTGAAAATTTCATATTTTTTTGAACAATAAAATTTTTATTTGAAATTTAATTAAATTAAGATTAATTAATATATTTATTTCAAATTTCCATATAATATGTGTAAATATAACCTTAATTTGTGATATAACACATATTCAAAAATTTGCTATTTTTCCTTAAAATGGTCACCCTGTTATTATAAAAACGCCTCCGATTGAAAATCAGTTTTAAATCTCCTTTTTTAAATATAATTTTGTAACTTTTGTAAGTGAATATAGGAGAATGATATGCTAATGTGTTATTCCTTAGGTATTTTTTGAACTGGTTTGTAAAAGCATAAGTTTCTAGCTCCGAGACCGTGAATATAATGTCGGATTATTAAAAAAAATTTTAAGAATTAAGATATTATTTTGAAATTTAAGTATAAAATGAACTTTACCTTTTAAGTAGGACTTTAACAAATCCTAACTTTTCATTACAAAATACCCAAAATACCTATCCGGGGAAAATTTTTTTCAGTAAGTTACTCATCCTGCCGTTATTAGAGATTTGACTCATTACAGATTATATATAGTAAATAGCTAATATATTTAGCTACATAATTAAGGTACTTTTTGTTTGACAATTTTAGCTTTGACATTTTTTTCTCCTCAAGAAAAACTAAAGAAAAATATTTGAAAATTTACGAAATTCCGATAGGTCTAGCAGGGAAGATGTTTTCCCTAATGTCTTTGAATTTACTTTTCATTTATGTTAGAAAATCTTTAAGAATAAATTGAATTTTTATTGCCCAATAGAAAATAGTTGTTTTTAAAGTGAAAAAATATTGTCACCTTTTTGAAAAAAAAAATCTGAAAAAAATCCTATATTTTCTAGAATTTAACGTGATAAAACTATTTATTGAAGGAAAGGATACTTGGAAAAAAATTATTTAGATTTTTTCACAGATTTTTTAGGATCTAAAAAGGGCCCTAAAAATCTAATCAAATCATCAAAAGAATTTTTTAAATTTTTTAAACAAATTTTGGTACCCGAGTTTGAAGATCCACTTCCTGATCCCACAACCGACTAGAAGTATGCCCTTCTTCAAATCAATTGAAAAACACCCCAAGAATGTCCTTTTAAAAATTTCATTAAAAATTTTTCAAAAATCCAAAGTTACAGAATTAAATCCAAAAAAAGTGCTTTGGTACCACTGTGGTCCGTTGTCTTTTGTTTTTGCCCCAAACTAATACGACAAATTCACATCAAGATTTGTTTTACAAAAAAATTTAAAATTTTCGAAGTTTAGAACCAAAAATTAATTTTATCTCAAAATAAATGTTGCCAACTTTTAGGGAAAAACAAAATATATATAAAATTTTTAAATTTCCATGTCAGATGTATATACTTTTTAAGGGATTTTTGAAGCAATATTATTTAAAATTTTATGAGGAATTTAAGACATATTTTTTAACAATTTTATGGACCAAACTAAGGCCATAATGTTGAAAAAACTGCCCGAGATGATCAACTTTGGATGTAACCCACTATCTGCCTAATTAGCTGACAGTCTGTACAGTTCCCAACCAACTCGACAATATTCCAGCTACAAATAAGTTAAATTTTATTTAGATTTCTCTAACAGTTCCAATGTCAAAGAATATCAAAAATAGTTTTTTAGCGAATTTTCAAACATTTTTGTAGGGCATTATAAGATCGATCTTGACCGATTATTATATTCTCCAATATTTATAGGATCATAGGATATAAGCTGTAATTACTTTTGATTTTATTTAATACCACAAATCAGTAAATAATTTAAAAATAAAAATTTCTAAACACTGTGACCTCCCCGCACCACTTTACTGGTAAAATGTAAAACTAGACATTTCGAAATTTATGAACAATTATATGTATATGTATGTATGTCAGTGTGTGAGTGTGGGTAGATGCATAAATATGCAATAAACTATTCACAATTGTTTTCTTAGAAAAATAGACAAAAAGAAAAAATAAAGAATTATAAAGTTTTATTCTAAACACTCACACTCTCACATACAAATATAAATATATATTTTTGTCTATAGATGTGTGTGTGCGTGAATGTAAATATATATTTAAGTTTATAACCTTTTTCTTGTTTGAAAGGCGTTATTGTATATAGAAGAATAAGTTAAAGTTATAGTTATAAGAATTAACTATATATGATCACACCAATACACACACACGCACACACAAACATAAACTTTCATACAAGAGACAAATTTAAAAAAGTTTTACATCCAAAATCATAAGCACACACACGCACACACACAAATACTTTAACATTAAATGTTTAAATGTATGAAGGGAATAAAGTGAAGTGAGTGAATAAATGAATGAACAGGAAAAAAAGTTGGAACATGAAAATTCAAAATGAAACCAGAAAAAAAAAAGAGGAAGAGGGAAAAAAGTTTTAATATAAATATTACATATTAAACATGAAACCGTATGTGTGTTTAAATGTATGTGTGCATACAATTATTGTATACACACATTTAAATTTTTTGAAATGTGTATGAGTGTGAGTGTGTGTGTATGTTTATTTGAATAATACAAAAATATAAAATCTACAAACATATCGAAAATTTATTTTATTCATAATATAACACATGCATAAATACACACATATATATGTATGATGTGTAATGTCTATATATGTATTGATTATATGTGTAGGTATATATCTCACTCATACACTCATCAACTCACACATTCACAGTATGAGCAGATTGGAGAGAAGCATCGTTAATACTGTAAATGACAGTTATGTAGAACAATACATTGATTCATATAAACAAATGTACATGTTGGATATAAATTATCTATATTAAGTATAAATGCATATAAACATATCATTTATATATATAAACACATACATACATACGCATAAACACATTTTCATATTTATATTCTATAAAGAGATACACAAACATACATTTGTATTTACTCATACTTATTGTAAGTATGTTTGTTATAACATTTAATAGTCCAAGTGTTGTTGTTGTTGTTTTTATTATTGCTGTTGTACTTATCATAGTTTTTGGGGACGAAAAAATAAAGTTTTTCTGGGTACTTTTTTTCTGCAAATATTTCAGATTTTCTTCCAAAAAAAAAGTACTTTTTTCTTTCAGTAGTTAAATGTGAAATGGTTAATATTTCATTTCACTCACCACCGTTAATGGTGAATTAGAGTAATATTAACTTATTGTTCCATAGGTAACATCAATAACATGATACAGCGTGTATTTTTCAGGATCAAATCAATATCTGAGTCGATTTAGCTATGATCGTATGTCTCTCTGTCGTTCCGTTTATCGAATTCAAATCGAAATTAAATTTCGAAATTAAAATTAATATGATTAGAGCAGAGGTGTTTCAGAGTTGTTTTAGAGCAGTACAATCCCTTATAGAGTCAGGGGCTTAGTCGGTGACCATCCAAAGTTGTTTACCTCGGGAATGTTGAGTTTTTTTGAAAATTCACCAAAAATTAATTTATAAATTGAGACGAAAGTGAATTTCGTTTAGAAATAGTCCCTGTAAATCTTTAGAAAAATATACTTTCATATGTGAGTTATCTCTTATGGTTTCAGAGATATCAAATCTAAAGAAATGTTTAAGCCATTTTAAGTCCAGATTTCTTGTTGTTGGTCTTACAATTTTTTCCAAAAGTTCAAAAAAACTGGAATCATCTTCAAATTATCATTAATATATTGCGACATACATACAAGCCAACAAAATCGGATCACTATATCAAAAAATATATAGATCGACAAATGTGACAACATCGAAATTTAAGTGAAATAATAAAATCTGCCTGATTTGATTTTGTTTTTTACTGTCCGAAATTTCATATTTACAGTCAATTAAATCGGTTAACTGTATAAAAATACATAAAGCGATCACAGTGACAACCAAAAAATTCAAGCGAAAAAAATGTTATAAATTTTCCAACTATAAGTCCGTTTCTCTTTTTATTTTTTTTTTCTCAATCAAACTATTTCTCTATGATCAATGAAATTTCGACAAGCCCATATAACCACTTGGGAGCTTTGTGAAGTGATAGTTCAATCTTTGACTAGTTCGAAACAGTCAACAAAAACTATTTGGGGGCAATAAGATTTCCTTGGGATATTCTTAGGTAACATTCTGATAGGTTCAACCCCTTTATCGCTACCAGGTGAATCATAGAGAGACAGTATAAAACATGTGTGTATGTCCCACTATACACTTTATCGCCACGAAGTATAATGTAAGGAAACAGTGAAGTAACAGTAACCACTTCATTGTCACAAGTGTCCTTTTTATGTGCCGTGTAGATATTATATGAGGGACAAAGGATTAGCTCCTTGAAACAAGGCTTGTCCAGTTCTAGGTAAAGAGAACAGTAATGTTCCATTTTGAATTCTCGGATAACTTAATCAGGACAGTCATCACAAAATGCTGATTACAATTATCACTACATACACGTAATCGATGAAGGGTATTAAAAATTCAGTACTGCCGAATTTGACATTTTAACTTAATGTTTTTCGTGAAATTTAAAATTAACCAAATTTTTTTTATTACCAGACTGTATGTTCATATCAAAAACAGAATAATTGTTTACATTATTATAAATGGAGCGATGACACATCTGGTATATAAAAAATATATAAACAAAAAAATAAATTGTCATGTTGAGTACCAAAAAATAAAAATCAAATGTATAATTTTTTTCCAGCAATTTGAAGAGTTGGATATATAAGACTCTTACAATTACACGATTTACTGTTAATCCAGGATTTTAAAATGCTCTCAATATGTTTTAAGTATTTATAAAATCTCTAATGGAAAAGTTATCGAAAATTGTCCTTGATATTTTATTCATTTCAATTCAATAAAAATGAATTGAAATTCTCAAAATGCAAGAAATTCAAATCATTTTTAAAATATTCAATTTTCAGATTTTCTCCACTCACTCCTTAATTATTCTTATTTTATTGGGAAAAAAATTTAAATTTTTCTTTATAAAACAAACATACATTTAAACGTTATTTGGAAAAGTTTTTGAAAATAATTAGAAACTTTCAGTTAATTAAATTTTACATTAAAATAATTAAAATTAAAGAAAAAACACGTTTGAATTGTACAAGCGGCCGTGAAGACTTTAAATAACACTATACCACAAATATATGTGTGAAGTAATGACAACATTATGTTTTTGGGTATGGAAATATGGTATTTTGAAGGGTATGTAATCATATTTTTACAATCGCTATTATGAGGGAAAGTCTGCTGAAATCTATGAAAGACATAAAATACTTGTGAACGAATCACAATATGACCAAATCGCTTTTTGGAAATAAATTTGAATTTAATGACTAAAGATATCTTGGTGAAATTATACAGAAGAGTACAAGTGTCTATGTGGTCAGGGGCGTAGTCAGTGGCTCTCTAAAGTTGGTCATCTGGGAAAAAATGATTTTTTAAAAATTCGTTAAAAATTTATTTGTCTAAAATCGAGAAAAATATTAACAACCATTAAAAATCCAAACGTATGGTAGTTTCTAAACGGATATGGTCTTCCTGTTCGCCCAAAGTTGCAGAAAGTCCTAAAAAGATTTGTTAGGATTTTTTCTAAAGTGGCGGAAACATTTGTTCTTTGACAAAATTACTTTTTTTGTTTTATACTTTATAATTTGTTTCTTGTATTAAAAAGAAATCTTAATGAAATCTGCATGGAAACTAAATTCAGATGAATTCAGGGCTGCAAAGATCAATGAAAAAAAGAACTAAAATTTTTAAACATGATTTACATGGATTGAGATTTTGGGTATTTTTGCATGGAAAATTGGGAATCTTTTTATTTTTTTTAAAGTTTATATATTACTTTTAGTTAAAATATTATTTATGAAATTTTTAAATTCTTAAAAAATATTTAAATTCAAGTGAAAATTTCAATTACTTTTTATATAAAAATTAAAAATCTCCAAGTTCTCACGCTCTCATGGAAACTAAATATTTGTGCAATAAATTTATAATTTGGATGAAAATCTAATCTAAACTTAATTCTCTCTGGTCAAATGTTCATATTTTCCATACATTTCAAACTACATGACATATAGACGGACATATAGACTTAAATCGATTTCAAACTTGATTTTAACCCAAAATACTTCATAAACAGTGAGATTATTCCTTCTAGCTGTTACACACAACATAAGAAATTCAATATACCCCACCATTTACCACTTGAACTGATGGAGTACAAAAAAGTACTCTTCATAATATTTCAGTACATTTTCATAACGCATCTCTAAGCTGAAATGAACGTTTAAACATTTCTTAAAGTGAATATACGTACAAAATGTGTATGTGTATATGTGTGTGTGTAAATATGTGCGTGTATATATTATTTAATACATATACAATATATATATTTGTATTAAGTGTATATGTATATAGATACTTCATTTGACGGCCTTAATTGTTTCTAGGAATGTAGGACAACATTTAGTTTATTTATCTGCTGGCAAAGTCTTTTGTAAGAAGTTAATGTCTCAGTGTGTCATACAAATTGAGATTATATTCATTCATACTTTCATTCTTTCTTTCGTTCTTTCTTTCGTTCTTTCTGGCTAAATACTCAGTTTCAGTTGTTGTTTCTGTTAATGCTATTTCAGTTTCATCTCCTACTGCGTTTTTTTGTGTTTTTTTTTTTTTTTTTTGGTTTCGCTTATAGAAAATGCGAAAAGATGTGTTCCATCTTTTCTGAACAATATTTTCCTTCCACAAACATTCATTCATTCCTTCATCCTTTCATTTATACATTCTTTCATTCATTCCAAAGACACCAAAACTACTAAGAGGAGAAGATATGTATTTTTTTAATACGATAACAAAGAGGCACAGTGTGTCGAAATAAAATTTTTATTTTGAATCTTTTAAACCGCAAAATTTTTCTAAAGGAAGCTTAGTTTAGGTAAGATTTATAGTCAAGCTTTAAAGCTTTTTCACAAGTATTTGATATCCATAAAATCGTTAGAACTTGAAGATTTATTATTTTTAAATTAAAGTTACGTCAAATGTCATTCAATGTCAAAAATGTATAAGAAACTTAAAATCTTGAATTTTCGCGGATTTTTTGGAAAATTTAATTAATGTTTTAACATCAATAAAATCGAAATAAATAACGATATTAATTTGAAAGTTAAATATCTTTTGTACGAACTCGTCGAAAAATCAGAAAATTAAAAAGATTCCTACTTTTCGATGTGGAAATACCCAAAATCTCAATCCATATTAAACATATTTAAAGATTTTACTTTTTTCACTGAAATGGTCACCGTGTTATTACAAAGGCCATATGTGACAAAATATTTTAGGCGTGTTTATCTTATATATGTAGCTATATATCAAGGATAATTTAAACATCTGAATTCCGATTTTGTTTAGAGAAATTGACAAAATAACTAAAAATATTTATTTTAAATTAAACGACTTTTGATAGGGTTTGTGGGATGATTTTTGCCCCGAATTCATCAGAATTTAATTTAGATGAATTCCCGTTAAGACTTCTTTATAAAACAATAAAATAAATTTAAAGTTTTAAATAAAAAATGTTTATTAATAGTTGCCACCTTTTCAAAAAAATCGCAATTTTTTTTTTCAAATTCCCAATTTCAGATTGATATAACTTTTTAACGGATTCTTATTTTCCTATAATTATAACAGGAATATATTTGGAATTTTATAGGAAATCTGGTACATATTTTTAAAAGAATTAGGACCTATATTAAGCCCGCTAACCTAAACAAATAAAAAATCAAGGCAAGAGGTTAAAAATTAATTTCGAATTGAATATCTCGGAAACTATGAGGGATAATTAAAATATATAATATTTTTTAGGGATTTACAAGTTCTTTTTATAAAAAGATCGTATGCCTTAATTCATTAATGAAATTTTGACGAATTTTTAAGGTGTTCACCTTTGGGGGGTCACTAGCTACGTCTCTGACCTTATAAATGCTTTTGCACCTACAATTTAAATTGAAAATATCTCAGCTTTAATTGTATGAAATTTCATGAAATATCTCTAACGGTTCATAAGTTACAGAATTATTCCATAAAAATCTATTTTGAGACATTATGAGAAGTGAAACAAGGAATAGTGAAATGACCCAATACGCCCCTGACCTAATAGGTACCTCATCCCTAATCGTATGATTAAATTATATAAAATATATCTAAAGGTTTTAAAGTTATTTCAAAAAAAAAAAAATAATAATAACTTTTTGCAAACACTGTGAGAGGTAAAAGGAAAAATGATAATGAAGAAGTAAGAAAATTGTTAAAGAATTGGTAGAATCGAAAGCAGTAGCAGCAACAACAACAACATCAACAGCTTGAAGAAGAAAAAATAAAAATGAGTTTTTGTTGTAATTGTTATTGTTGTTGTGTCTCTTTAATTTTGTCTCGGCTTTACAACAAAATGAACACACAGAGAAATGAACATCAAAGTGATTCTGGCACAATTATTTTATCGGACATTTAAAACAAGGAAATCTTGTCAAAACATTCACTTTAAGCTAAGTGAGTAAGAGTGTGAGTGCAAATGAGTGTAAGTGTATATATGCGTGTGTGTGTATGTGCGTATGAATGTTTGTTATTATTGCCGGGTGTTAAATTGTTTGTATCTTTTAATATTTTTTCCCTTCTTTTGCTACATTTTCAATGCGACATTAAATGTTGTTGTTTGTTGTTTTTCTTTTCTTTATTTTTAATATTTTAAATGATGTGGGTACAACAACATATAATAGCAACAAAAAAAAAATAACAACAATTACAATTACAACAACAATAACAACATATATTGTATGTATTAACATGTTGAGGGTAGAACAACTAAAAGGAATTAATGTTTGTTGTAATTGTTGTGTAAAGAAATTGTACTAAGTAAAATTACTAACTAAATACTTAATGTGGGTCATTAAATCTGTTGGGTTTGAGTTTGAGTTTGAGGTTGAGTTGGATGCCATCGATTTTATTTCAGATTTCTTTTTTCTCTGTGCAAATGTCTTAACAACTGTTTGTTGAGATTTATTTTTGTTATTTTTTCTTTAACTTTTTGAAAAATAACGAAATATGACCCAAAAATGTTTAAGTTAACATTTTTGTTTTTTGAAATGCGTTAAAAAGATTTGTTAGTGATTAATTTTGTTAAAGAAAAAAATTTAAATCTGATCATGTTGGTTTAAGCGTTTTTAATACCCACCACCACCACTACCACAAGGGTATCATAGCGTGTGTAATGCTAAGATGGAATTATTTCAGACTCCATAAAGTAATGTATTCTGGCATCAAATCAAAATCTTAGTCGATTTAGCTAGGTCCGTCTGTGTGTCTGCCTGTCTGTTAATCCACAATAATTGCTGGAGTAAACTCTAATTTGGCCCGAATATTTGTTATAGTCCTGGAATAGTTTCCTATTGAAAACCACCAAAATCGGTTCAGTAATTAAAAGATATAGACCGAAATCTAAGGCAACCAAGGGAAGAACTTTCATAAAATTTTCAATTATAAATCGCTTTATAAGCTTTATATACTTCATTATAATTCCAAAAAATAATCGAAAACGGTGAAGTAGTAGTCTGTTTGTGTATGTACGAATTGTATTTGGATTAATGTATTTACTACACATGAATTTGCAGTGGAGGTTATTAAAGATTCAGCATATGCGAATACAACATTCCCACTTGTTTAAAATTAAGATTTTTATCTTATACTTCGTTATATTATACTAAATTGTTTTGATATTTAAAAATAGTTTAATATTTATATTTGCAATTTTGTCCCATAATTTTTCTCTTATATTTTGAATATTCAGTAACGTCGATGAAATGTTTCAAAACAAGGGAACCATCTCTTATACACAGTTGCTTAAATAATTTATTATTATTTTAAATTTTGAATTTTAGGTTATAATCTGTTGTTATACTCATTTTTATATTAATACATGTCTTATACTTGATTTGCTTTGTACTCATATCTCTTATATTAAATTTTTATGTGATGAAACAACTTTGTTTTAAATTGCATTATACTACTTTATTTTATATTTGTACTTTTGTACAGGGTCTTATACAGACTTTTATTACATTCGATTTTTTAATTATAAATTTATTAATAAGTCTTATACAAAATTGAATCTTGATTTGTTGCTTTGTGACTATTCATTTTCTTGTTTTCCTATACTCCAATGTTATATTAGACTTAATTTTTCTTCAGCTCTTATATTTCATAAATACTAACACTATATTCTTATACCACAACTTTTGTCTTATACTAACATTTTTATTAGTTTAATTTAAACATTGTCTTATACATAATTTTTTATACTTAAATTTTATCTTATACCCTAAAAGGATCAAAAGATCCTGACAGGAACGTTGCTTAAAATTTACAGGCCGAAAACAGAGAACGGATATTGAAGTCAAGTTTTCCAAAAATTGTTCATGCTGCATAATGGATGCAGAAAATTATGTTCTTGCAAATTTTTCGTAAATACCAGGTCAAATATTTTATGTTGCTGATGCTCTAAGTAATATTGAAGAAAAGTTTTGGACCCAAAAGCAATCAAAATTTTCTAAATAGTTCTTGGTATGACAAGCAATTTGCCAATGCAAGCAATGTCTAAATGCAAAAGAACCCAATAATTGGTTACGATGGGCTCTATAAATACCGAAATTTACAGCAAAGAATCTTTACAAAAAAGGTTGCTTCCATTCAAAAGGCATCATAATGTGTTGAAGAATAATTTAGGACATTAAAGAAATCAAAATTTCACAAAAAGTTTTTCTTATGACAAGCAATGTTGAAAGGTAGCAAGAAAGCTTTAGAAAAAAGGCTGTTTCTATATATTTTGGTCTGACTTGGCATCTTTTCTTTTTGGAAAACAAGCCCTTGAATGGTATAAGAAAATAATTTGGAATTTGTAAGAAGAGAGATAATCCTCCAATTTGCCCGGTGGAGAGATATTGGCCTTTTCATAAAAATGGAGATGGACTACCTGTTCTAACAAAGTTGAAAGGGTTTTCAAAAAATTTTCAAAATTACATCAAAAGTAATTAAAACTTTAAAGACATTTTTGATTTTTTATATAAAATAAAAATTTAAAACTGTAAATTTAGTGATTTCGTTTCTATGTTTAGAATTTTTCTATCACACTCCTACTCTTATATATCTTATAAAATGGAATATTTACTAACTTCTCAGCAAAGAATTGATCTTATATTGTAAATATAAGAGTTTAATTTCAAGACTATGAAATTTATTATATTTACGAATAAACTCTTATACAAAAAAAATAATTTTATTTAAATTATCTTATACTTTGATTCATTTAATCATTTTTTATAATATTTTATCAAATTGCTTTTTATTTAATTAAAAAAACTCAAATTTTTTAACCAAACTTTTTTATTAAATTAAATTTGTCTTTTATATTAAAATTTCAAATCGCGTGTGTGTCTGCGTCAGTGTCTGTTTGTTAATTTCAATTTCAGCAAAAAATGAATGAATAAATTTCTGTTTTATTAATATAATTTCAATTAGAAATTAACAAATTCATAAAAAGAATCTTTATTAACATTAAAAAATAATATTTTCATAAGTACAACATACAACATAAGTATAAGAGTTTATTACTGTTTAATAAAGATATATGTATAACTGTTTTGTTCATAACCAAAAGCAATAAATACCGGTTGTAAACATTTGAAAGTAATTTCTGCTTTGTTAAGCACAACATCCTTGTCATTTTGGACCCAGCATGTGTTCCTGGAACGCCAAAACAGGGAGTATGCTTAACATAACAAATATGGGGAAACAAATATTATGACAAAAGAAAAAATCCCAAAAATAAGAAAAATCACATAAATAAACTCATAACCATAAATTTAAAGAAAACAAATAAGAATGCTATATTCGGCTGTGCCGAAACTTTAGTACCCTCCACCACAAATTCATGTGAAGTAGATACGTTGTCTTTCCTACATACACATTCACAGATGTATGCAAAATATATATAAAAGTTTATCTTAAATGTATTACAGAAACACTTTATGAATTATAAATTTAGTTATATATTTTACTATAACTTTATTTCTTTTCTGAACCGATTTTGATAATTTTTGGAATGGTAATGAAGTACCTACAACTTAATATTATGGCAAAATTTTATACTAATTTTTTGATTTAAAATTGACAATTTTACGAAAGTTTGTTACTTGAACTAAGAGGTTACCTCAGATATTGGCCTATATCTTTTTATATACTAAACCGATTTGATTTGCTAATTTTGAATAAGAAACTTCTCAAGACTACAAAAAATACTCAGGCCAAAATTTTATTGAGCTCTGTCAATAGTTAAGGATGTAAGAGTACCAAAAACACACAAACGAACATAGCTAAAACGCTCTGAAATAAATTCTTCTTAGCGTTACACACGGAATAACAAACTTAATATATCACTTTTGATGGTGGAGGGTATAAAAAGTTTGCAAAAAAAGAAAAAAATATTTAAATAGACTTTTTGATAAAAACAAATAAGAAACATATTATGGAAATAATTATAAAAGATTTGGCCGCTAACTGTGAGTTGAGTGTAAAGTTTCAATTGCACAATGATAATGCGATGAAAAGGAGGGGAGGGGAGGGGAGGAGGTGGAGGAGGACAATTCACATTATATGTGAGGACAACTGTAAATAGAGTTTATTTTATTGACATGCCAGCGGCTAGAGTTAAAAACATGTAAAATGAGAACAAACCACATCCCCTGTTTGCCTCATAAGTATTCAATATTCAAATAGACACATACACACACAATTACTTTCATGCATACACACAGGCATTCACTAATACTGATGACAAACACACGTAAGCAGATTTAAATTTATACGAATATTAGCATGTGGTGTTTTAAAGTGATTTAAAAGTTTACAAATTTAAAAAAAAGTGAAATGAAATAATAAAATACACTCACACAAACAGGCACACAGACACATACACATATAGAGAGTACTACACATTAATAACAAAGGAAATACGAATTATTTCATGGCATGCAAAAAGAGAATTTGAAATTTATTTATTTTTATACCCTCCGACAATACAAGAGGTGAAGAGGGTTTATTAACTTTGTCAGTCCGTATGTAACGCTAAGAAGGAATCATTTCAGAAGCCATAATGTATATTTATACTTGCATCAAATGAAAAAGTGTTGGCACACTCACATTCACAATGATTGGTAGAGCTTAATGAAATTTGGCCTGAGTATTTGTTATAGTCCTGAGAAGTTTTCTATTTAAAACCGGCAAAATCGGTTTGGTATATTAAAAGATATAGATCGATATCTGAGTCAATCTCTAACTTCAATCAACAAACTTTCGTAAAAATTTCAATTATAAATCGCCAAATAATATTAAGCTTTACGTTCTTCATTACCATTCCGTTCCATTAATTAATAAAATCGTATATGTGTGAGTGTGTATGTAAGTAACATAACGTATTTTCTTCACAAGCATTTGTGGTGGAGGGTATTGAAGCTTCGGCATAGCCGAATATATCAATTTTTATTTCTTTGTTTTGTAGTTTTTTTTGTGTTCTTCCTCCTCATTTTTGGTTACGTATTATAAAACAACAATTACTTTATTGTTTGATTGTGTTGTAAATCTTTCTAAAAAAAACAGCAACAAACTTAATACTTTTTTCTTTTTATTTTCATTTTTATTTTTGTAATTCAATTACGAACAAAAATCAAGTTCAAAAAGTAAAATTTTTTTGTTGTTTTTTTTCTATTTTTTATTTTTCATTTAGATTTCCGTTCGTAAATGAATATATAAGAATCTCCATATATAAGTATCTGTATAACTATGTGTATGTTTGTGTGCTAAAATATTTTATAGAATGTTTATGGTCTCTTTTTTTGTATAATACTTATACACAAAGTTTATGCATACATAAGTGTATATATATACATCTCTACACTTACACATATATAAGTGTAACCATCTGCATATGCATAGATAAAAAAAGAGTATCAAAAAAAACACATACACACTAAAAAAGTACTTTTGTTGATAGATATGTATGTAATAAAAGTATGAGTGAGTGTAGAACCTTTGTATGCTTGTATAGGTATTGGAAAAATAAATAATAAAAAAACTTATACAAATGAAACTTTATAATATAAAATAGCAACAACAATAAACATAATAAAATCTATAGTACACAACAGCAACAACAAAAAAGTGAGGAAGAAAATGAAAAAAATTAAATTAAATTGCTGTAAAATCGGTTTAAATAATAAAGTGTGACAAAAGATTTAAGAAACAAAATATTTGACTTCTTTTTCATTTCACTAGAACAACAACTTACACACAAACCAAGATAACTTTAAATCGATTTTTTAAGAAACAATAAAGAATGCAATATTGTAGAAAGATATTGAAAATTTCACTTTTAAGGGGTTAAATTTCACTAAAAATTTTATTTTTCACTAAAAATTGAATTTTTCACTAAAAATTTTATTTTTCACTAAAAATTGAATTTTTCACTAAAAATTAAATTTTTCACGCAAAATTGAATTTTTCACGCAAAATTGAATTTTTCACGAAAAATTGAATTTTTCACTAAAAATTGAATTTTTCACGAAAAATTGAATTTTTCACGAAAAATTGAATTTTTCACGAAAAATTGAATTTTTCACGAAAAATTGAATTTTTCACGAAAAATTGAATTTTTCACGAAAAATTGAATTTTTCACGAAAAATTGAATTTTTCACGAAAAATTGAATTTTTCACGAAAAATTGAATTTTTCACGAAAAATTGAATTTTTCACGAAAAATTGAATTTTTCACGAAAAATTGAATTTTTCACGAAAAATTGAATTTTTCACGAAAAATTGAATTTTTCACGAAAAATTGAATTTTTCACGAAAAATTGAATTTTTCACGAAAAATTGAATTTTTCACGAAAAATTGAATTTTTCACGAAAAAATTGAATTTTTCACGAAAAATTGAATTTTTCACGAAAAATTGAATTTTTCACGAAAAATTGAATTTTTCACGAAAAATTGAATTTTTCACTAAAAATTGAATTTTTCACTAAAAATTGAATTTTTCACTAAAAATTGAATTTTTCACTAAAATTGAATTTTTCACTAAAAATTGAATTTTTCACTAAAAATTTAATTTTTCACTAAAAATTTCATTTTCCCCTAAAAGTGAAGAGACATTTATATTGTTTTAACTTTTTTGTTGGAAAATATAATATAAAATTTTTTCTCATACTTAATATTTTTCTTAATACCCAAATTCCTATACTTTTATTTCTTATATAAAAAATTGAATTTAGATTTTAATTTGATAAGATATTTTAAATGTTTTTTTTTTAGTTTTCATTTTGCAATTAATTACAACAATTTAAAAATCATTCCATATAAATTTTATAAAAATTTTAATTACATTTTATTTTTTTAAATTCAAAATAACAGACAATTTATTTATACGATTAATTTTTGGATTTTTTATAAAATTCTAAAAATTAGATAATAAATTTTAATATAATTTTATTGTGTGTTTTGAGGAAAAAACTTTTTTTAAGAAAAACCTTGTATTTATTATATATATTAATATTTACTTAGATGTATGTGCAGATATGTCGTAAATGAAAATTATATGAAAATTTATTTTTATAAAAATGTTTTTTTGTTGTTTTTTAAGGGAAAATTAATTTAATATTTTTTAAAATCAAATAAAGAAGATTAAATAGGTGAATATAACATTTTAATTAAATTTTTTGTTAAACTAACGAAACCTTTGAATTTTATTATTATTGTTTATTATTATTTTTTTGTTTAAAATCATAACTTTCGATTTTGTGAACTTAAATTCTAAAAAATTTCAAATAGGTACGGGCTTATATATCGGTTTAAAATGGACAAATTTACCTTTGTTGTTGTAGAAAATTTTTCTTAAACTTTCCTGATTTTTAGAAGTTCTACTCAACTAAACTTTCAATTTGGATAAAATACGGTACATTAAATTTTGAAAGTATTTCCATTCAAATCGAAAAAGTGACCTACAGATGAGTCTATATGGGGAATAAAGCATATACAGGTTTAAAATAGATACCTTATTTCATCTTTTGATATCAAAATTTCTTTAAAACTTTCTGACCCTCACAAGTTCTTTTCATCTAAACTTCAACTTTGAATAAAATTTATCCATATTTCCTGGAAGAGTTTTCATTCGAATTGATAAGGTGTTGAATGAAAGTGCCAAACAGGTAAAAGGTATATATCAGTTTAAAGTACACATTCTTACCCTCCATATGACAGAAAACCTTCTTAAAATTTTGTGTCTCTTAAAACTTCTACTCATCTAAATTTTTAATTTAAATATAAATAAAAGTACTTACGTTTGATGAGTATTTCATATTTAAAACCGAAAAGTGTTCTGTAGTGTTCATTCAGGTATCAAACTAATCTTAAAAATTGTGACCTTCAAAGTTCTAATCATCTCTTTAATTTGAATAAAATAATTTCTGGATATTTATTAATTAGAAGGGAGAATACTTACCCTTTTGCTTTCTTTATAGTAAATTATTCTTAAAACTTTGTGACCTTCAAGATGGTTCTATTCTCTATACAGTTACAAAGTAATATTTTCATTTGACATAAAATACGACTTTTATTTTTCTAAACCTAAAATTTTGTAAAAATAAAAAATAATAAATTTTGATTTGATTTTCTCAAAATGTAAAAAAGTATTAAATTATGGATCAAATAGGTACAAAGGTCTATATATAGGGCTTTAAAAGAAGAAAACCTTGAGCTTTTTATTGGTTAGCAAATATTTGGATTTCTTTTGTCTTCAAATTTTCTACTTCACTAAAATTCAAAGTTGTGCTCTAAATAAGTAATAAACAATTTTGAGTTATTTCATTCAAATAGAAAAAGTGTTAAACAGATGAGTCCAAATAGGTACAAAAATAGATACAGAGTTAAAGAGAACACTTTGGCCTTTTGTTTGACAGTTAAATATATTTAATAAATTTGAGCCTGAAAAGTTCTTTTTCACTAAACATCAAATTTGTGCAATTAATAATTCAAATAATAATTTTGAATATTTTTACTAAATTAAAATAATTAAACGGATTGGTCAAAGTAACTATAAAGCTATATACAGGATTCAAAAGGACACTTTGATCTTTCATTTGAGGGTAAAATATATAAAATCACATTTCACAGTCAAAAGTTATAGACCACTAAACATAAGAGCTAAAAGAACATTTAGGGGGTATTTTTTTTTTTTTTTGAATAAAATAAAAAATGTCGAATAGATGAGTCCATAAAGACACAAAAATATATCTGGGGTTATAGAGAACATTGCAGACTTTCCTTTGATAGTAAAATAATTTTAATCCTTTATGACCTTCAAAAGTTCTAGTTCATTAAACTTAAAATTTGTTCAAAAAATATTTTTGGAAAAAAATATTTAATAACACAAAACATGTATAATTTATAGTGACATATCATGTCATTATTGAAAGACTACTCTCTTGTCAATATAACAAAAAGAGAAACTGTCAAAAATTAATAATGGTTTGAAAGTATTGACATCTCGCTTCCCATCAAATTTTAAAAATCAGTTTTTTTTTTAATGACAAAACACTTTTGCTTTTAAGCGCACGCTAAGCCAACATTTGTCAATATTTTGATCTGATTTTTGGACTTGTTTATTTTCATTATGTGTGCTATTGAGTGACATTAAAATTTTGCAAATAGTGGGGCTATGGTTCCATCCTCCTATTGAATTCCTATCAAAACAATAGAATAAATATCTGACACATTTTTTGTTAATAATTAAATCACAATATTGTTCAATTAAAGATTCCTATAAAAGTTTTTATTCCAAACATGTGTTAAGCTTTTTCTCGATTTTATTTCTTAAAATAATAATAATCAATTTTAACAAGCTTAATTTGAGTGTTTCAAACAAATTTCACTTCAATTATCTTATATAACAAATTGATTTTAGAATTCTGTACAAATTCAATTTGGCCAACTTTAAAAAGCTTTAATTATATTTTCATATGAAATCAAAAATGAATAAAAAAGAGCACACACCAACACACACACAAACACACATACACATAAAAATTTCATTTTAAATCTTTCACTCTTAACTTTTTAATTTTGATCATTATTATTATTCTTATTTGGATAAAAGTGAATAAAAATGAAAAGGAAAACCAAAACTACAGAAAAATAATGTGAAGTAGAATGAAGGAGAAAAATTATAAGTAAAACAGAAACTCAATGAACAAATCAATTATAATAATAATAAAAAAATGTTTCAAGAGTCTACTTTACATGAATACTCAGCGTATACATACAAACACACACACACACACACATACATACATACATACATACACTTATATTTATACTTACTATACACTTTCACTAATACTCTACTACTACTATTACAACTACTACTGTTATTATTACAATAACAACAAAAAGAATGAAAAAAAAACAAGCAAAACTAAAAGAAGGACTATAAGTATAATCCGTTAAAGTGTCATTAGAGGAATTGTATAGTACTTTTAAATTTAAACACACACATATACACAAACATACACATACACAGATACTTACAAGCAAAAACAAAAAAAACGCATACAAAAACATTTATGAATAAAAAACAAACTCATACATTATCATTATGCAAAATTATAATGGAACATTGTGATAACTGTATTTATGAATTAGAAAGAGAAAAAACAAACTTAGAATGTTAAAGTTGGTTAAGGACGACTATTTAAAGTCCTTCAATCTATTGGAGGGAGTTATACAAAATTTTCATAGGATTTAGACAACATTTTTTTTTTAAGAATTTTGTTCAAATAAAAGTTTAGAAAGTGAAAACGATTAAATTTTCAAAATTACACTGAAAGTTTTGAATTACACTCGGTTGTCAAAATGTTTGAACTAAATTTCAATTTTTTTTAAATTAGAAGCATTTACATTCAAATTGAAAAATAATTAAACAGATGGGTCGAAACGGACCCAAAAGTATAAAAAGGTCTAAAGAGAAGACTTTTGTTTATTTTTCAGTGGTAAAATATATTTAATCAGTTTTTAGCTTTAAAAGTTCTATTCCACAAAATTTCAAATTTGGAATAAAATATAGCACCTGGGGAAATTTCAAATTACTCAATGCATATAGAGGTTGTAAACATAAATTATACTTCTTTATATAGAATATTATCCTGCTAATATACTAAAAGAAAAAATGCCGTTAATTATCATTAATAATTTGACAATAATGATCATTAATTTCTGATCCCATTTTAAAAAAAATTATTTTTATTACAAAAAATATACAAAATTGATTTGAACAATGTACCACGCCCACATTTACTAAAAATTTTAAATGGATTTCTTGGTTACATTAGACTTAGTATGTTTACTATTGTACGGCCTTGGAGTTTTGGAAATCGGTAATAAAAATAAAAGTTTATTTATTGAGAATTTGGAATTAATGGAGGGCACCATCTAAATAGGGATTTTAAGAGGCGCCTTGGCATCAAGACTATATGAAATAAAATAGATGATCATTCTCATATTCAATAGGTATCGCCATGACAAGTTTATAATATAATTCAGATATTTTTTTAACACTACTTGAGAACTTGAAACAGACATTGTTTACCGGGTTTATGAGAACAGTCAGACAGAAGGACGGACATGCTGAGTCGATCATTATAGTCAAAAGAGGACTTAGAACTAGTTATTTTGTACATTACAAATGTCTACTTTAAGGTATACTACCCTAATTTAGTGTAGTGTATAATAATAAAACTATTAGTGAATATTTATGTATGTGTGTGTGTGTGTACACAAATGGACTAAAACGTTAGTTAGTCCAAAGAGACTAAAATAACACCTTATGTACTAAATTTTAAAACAATTTCTATTCATACACCCTCACACATACACACACATATACATTCATTTTATTCTCTATTACTTTCCTCTTTACCTGTATTAGGTAAGTGTGTGTATGTGTATGTGTTCAATTGTTATGCATAATAAATGAAATATTTTCACTGAAAAAAAAAACAGGGAGAAGGCGGAAATTAATTATAAATCAATTTAGCGAAAGATTATGAATATTTAGTAGAAACCTTAAAACAAAAAATATATATAAAAATAATAATAAAATATAATTAATCTAGAAAAAAGAAACACCAAACCGTTTGTGTGTATGTATTTGCAAAGAGGAAACATTATTATTACGTCCATTATAATTTTTGCCATAAAAAATTGTTACATTCGGTAATGCTGAATCTTCAGTACCCTTCACCACAATACAATTCGTGTGAAGTAAACACATTATGTTTCATACATACACACTCACACATACACTCGCAAACGTATATAACATATAAACGTTTTTCTTAAATACAACACAGCAACACTTTATGAGTCATAAAATTAGTTATATTTTTGGCTAAAACTTTATTGCTTTTCTGAACCGATTTTGAACATTTTTTGAATAACAATGAAGTACATATAACTTTTTATTATGCCAAAATTTTATTCTTATCTATCGATTTGTAATTAATAGTTTTACAAGAAATTTTCGCTAAAACTTAAAGGCTAACTCAGATATCGGTCTATATCATTTAATATACCAAAACAATTTTACTGATTTTAAAGAGGAAACTTGCCAGGACTATAATAAATACTCAAGACAAATTTCATTGAGCTCCGTCAATAAATGTGGATGTGAGCGTGTCAACAACAGACAGACATATGGACTTAGTTAAATCGATTCAGATTTTGTTTTAATGCCAGAATATGCCTACATTATGTGGTCTTAGATGATTCCGTTTTAGCGTTACACACAAAATGACAAAGTTAATATACCCTCTTCACGTTTTGTGAAGAAGAAACAGAGCAAAAAAATAGCGAATTAACCTATAAATTGTTTCAAAAATGGACCCAAAACAAAAACAACAACAGAAATTAAATTAAATGTAACAATTTGGAACAGTGAGTTGTTTAGACAAGAACAACAAACAAAGCAAATAATAAAAAAATTGTAAATGTAGTTTTATTTATTTATTTTATTACTTTGTTGTTGTTGTTATTTTTTTTCAAAAATTGACGGCTGATATGAATTTTCTTTTTTTGGGTCATGAACTTTAGAATAAAAAAAAGTTTATGAAGGTTTCGAGAGTCAATCTAAATATTTGTGGTTGAAAACACAAACTTTTAGTTGTTGTTGTTTTTGCGTTGTTAGAAATCTAAAGTTTTTGCAAATTTTTTAAGGGGTCGAAGATGGAGGGTACAGTGGTGTTTGGTTAATAATATTAATAAAATAATAAATAAAACAAAACTAAATTTATTCATTTCGAAAGTTTTGGCAATAATTTCAATTCCAATAAACTTGAACATTAAAGATTATGAAAGATAATTCAATTTGAACTGAAAAGTTTAGGGAGAATTTTAAATTTATAATGAAAATTTAAAATTTTTTAGTGAAAATTTAAAGTTCTTAGTGAAAAGTTTTGAAGTAAAAAGTACATTTTTTTAAAGTGAAAACTTGAATTTTTAGTAAATTTTTTTTTTTAAATTTTTACTGAAAATTTTAAGTTTTTGGTTAAAATTAAAATTTTTGGTGAAAAATTTCAAATTTTTAGTGAAATTTTAAAATTTTTAGTGAAATTTTAAAATTTTTAGTGAAATTTTTCAAATTTTTAATAGAAATTTTAAAATTTTTAGGGAAAATTAATTTTTTTTTTTAAATTTTAAATTTTTGATGAAAATTTCAAATTTTTAGTGAAAATTTTCAAATTTTTAATTTTTTCAAATTTTTTTAGTGAAATTTTAAAATTTTTAGTGAAAATTTTCAAATTTTTAATGAAAATTTTAAATTTTTAGGGAAAATTAATTTTTTTTAAATTTCAAATTTTTAGTGAAAATTTCAAATTTTTAGTGAAAATTTTAAAATTTTTAGTGAAAATTTTAAAATTTTTAGTGAAAATTTTCAAATTTTTGGTGAAAATTTCAAATTTTTATTGAAAATTTTAAAATTTCTAGTGAAAATTTTCAAATTTTTAGTAAAAATTTTAAAATTTTTAGTGAAAATTTTCAAATTTTTAGTGAAAATTTTCAAATTTTTAGTGAAAATTTTCAAATTTTTAGTGAAAATTTTCAAATTTTTAGTGAAGATCTTCAAATTTTTAGTGAAGATCTTTAAATTTTTAGTGAAAAGATTTCAAATTTTAGTGAAAATTTTCAAATTTAAATTTTTAGTTAAAATTTTAAATTTTTTAATGAAAAATTTAATTTTTTAGTGAAAATTTTAATTTTTTTAGTGAAAATTTTAAATTTTTAGTGAAAATTTTAAATTTTTGGTGAAAATTTTAAATTTTTTGAGAAAAATTTTACAAAAAATTAAAACTTTAGCAAAAATATTGATTTTAAGTGAACAATTTTTAGTGAAAAAGTCAAATTAAGTAAAAAAGTGAACTTTTAATAAAAACTCTAAAATTTTAGTGAAACGTATTTTTAAAGTTAAATTGTTATTGCCGTTTTTATACTTTCTTCCACGCAGTGGAGATGAGGGCATATGAGCTTCATTTTCCTTAGGTAACGCCAAGAAGAAAGCACTTAAGTATATATATGGTTGATTCAAATCAGAAACTAAATCGATTTAGACATGTCCAACCGTATGTATGTCTGTTGGAAACATTCCATAGTGCACAATAATGACTCGAATGTAACGAAATTTGGTATATTATAATCATCTTTATTTTGATATTTAATACCGGCAGTATCGGATAAGTAGGGAAAAAGTAAAGAATCGATATCAGAGATAATCAACATTTCTGAATACGCAAAATTTTGATACATCCCAAAATCAGTGTCTCAATCAGTTTGCAATTGTTAAAATAATATTCTGATATTTGCCACATACAATAATTTTGACACATATAAAAGACCCATTATTTGACCCAGTTCTTGCATAAATACATTTAGTGGGTTTGTGCTTCCAAAACATTTAAACAAGAATCAATTCTATTGAATTGCGGCACAATTTTTTTCTAACAGACTTAAATTTATATTACTAATTTGGCGAATTAAGGTTCATAGTTTTTTATAGCTCCTATTTAAGACTCCTAACCGAAATATTAAAATTCGACACAATAATTTTTCTAACATACATTTTTAACATACTTATCTTCTTTGATGAATGTCGGTCCATCTTTTGCTATATCTCCCATATGAGGCTCGTACCCGAGAAACGGATTTGTTTTTAAATATGAAAAAATTTTATTGAAAATCTCCACTAATTGTTCTTAATATACGTAATTCGACAAATATAGGTAAATATATGGATTTACCTGCCATATAATTTACTTTCCTGAATGAAACTGGTGGAGAGTATTTTGGACTTTTTTTAAGAGTATGTTTTTTTTTATTAAAAAATGCAATTTTATGAGGATAATGAAATTTATAAAAAAAAACAAATTTCAATTTTTATTTTTTTATAAAGTGCAATTTTATAAAAAAAGTGAAATCTATTAAAAAGAGGAAATTTTTTTGGGAAAAATCAACTTAAATGAAATGTGCATTTTCCTTCTAAATTTTTAAATGCATTTTTTGCGTTTTTTGAAATACAATTTTTTATTGAAAACTGCAGTTTTATGAGAATAGTAAAAATTTGTTAAAAAGTGCAATTTTTGTGAATGCCTCTTTTTAGTAAAAAGTGCAATTTTTGTGAATGCATCTATTTAGTAAAAAGTGCAATTTTTGTGAATGCATCTTTTTAGTAAAGAGTGCAATTTTTGTGAATACATCTTTTTAGTAAAAAGTGCAATTTTTGTGAATGCATCTTTTTAGTAAAAAGTGCAATTTTTGTGAATGCATCTTTTTAGTAAAGAGTGCAATTTTTGTGAATTCATCTTTTTAGTAAAAATTGCAATTTTTGTGAATGCATCTTTTTAGTAAAAAGTACTGTTTTTTGGTAAAATTTTTAAATGTTATTTTGAGTGAAAAGTACAATTTTTTTAATGAAATCGTATAAATTTTTTTAACGAATTTTTAAGTGGAAAGTGTAATTTTGTTGAACATTTAATTTTGAAAAAGGGCAAAAAAGTGCGAATGTACGATTTTCAGTCTATTTTATTTAATTATAATATATATTTAATTATATTTATTTAATTATAGAAAATGCAATTAATTGATCAACGTTTTTTTTTAATTGCAAACAGCAATTTTAGCTAAAAAGTGCAGTTTTGGCGAAAAAGGGCATACTCTTGTTGAAAATGTTATTTTGTGAAAAATGAGCAATTTTTTCAAATAAAAAATTGTAAACATTTCTTCTTAAAAAAAAATAATTTTCAAAAACGCTTTTTTTACTGAAAAGTGCAATTTTGGTGAAAATTTAATTTATAAAAGGGCAGTTTGATATGATAAAAAATGTAATTTTTTATGTAATTATAGTGAAAAATGCAATATAAAAATATAATTATTTTCGCTTAAAATTATAATTTTGAATGAATAGTAGAGTTTCGCCGAAAAAGGGCATAATTTTGTTAAAAAGTGCAATTTTGTTAAAAATTAAATTTTGAATAAAATGCAATTTTTTTTTTAAATATATAAAAATCTTACACTTCCTCTTTCCCTAAACAACATTTATTTCTTTTTCTTCATCAATTTTCGTTACAAAACTATTTTTTTTTATTTTCACCAAAATTTTCCCATTTAAAACTTTTTCTTGTTTTTCATATTGTTGTTGTTGTAGTTGTAGTTATTTTTCTATTATCGCACATTATTTATTATTATAGTTAATATTATGTTAGCAAATATTTTATTTCCGTTTAGAGTTTTTCTTTATTAAAAGAACAAAAATCGAATTATATCGAGTTTATCGGGGACACACACACATACACACATAATTATTATTACGATTATTAACAAATAAAACTAAAAGCTATCAAATTAAGCGTTAAACGTAAAAAAAAACTAAGCACAATTGCGTGAGACACCGTATTTAGTTAACTTTTTCTTCTTTATTCTTATTTTTGTTGTTGTTGTTCTTTTTTGCTCTTTTCAGCCGCCCTCTTTTGTTGTTGTTGTTTGTTGCTACTGCTGCTATTTAGAAAAGTTTTGTTTAATCTTTTTTTTGCAAAAACTTTATAAATAAATTTACTTGAGGTGTTGAAAGGAAAAAAGAGCAATAACGAAAGAAAAAAATGACGTATGGATTATTTGCAATAAATTACAACACTTGTCGCCGCCGCAACATATTGCCGTTGTGTCCATGTGGGTTTCTTTTTGTAATCGTGTTGCGTTAGATTGTGTTTGGTGGTTACACCCTACACCACCATAGCTGATGGTGTTATTATGTGTTTGTGCAGATGTTTGTAACTTTTAATTATTATACCCGCCCTTCCGTCCATGCGACTGGTTGTCCCAACTATACAGATCTCAATGAAATCTTACATGACCCAAGGACTGTGCCTATTGAAATGGAATCTGATTGGTCCATTAATTCATATAGGTTCAATACAAATGTCCCTCGCATTGGGCTTTTTTGACCCATAAAATTCTTAAATACAAAAAGAATTTGCCCAAACTTTGTGAAAGTTAGTTCTATGATATTCTAAAATAATGTAGGAGGATCGGTCCATTATTTCTCGTAGATCCCATAAGACCCTCCTTCAAAATATCACTTTTAAACGGTATTGCGATAATATATAGTTAAATAGGGATAAATATAAGCAAAACCCGGCATGCGAAATTATACGAGGATCGGTTCAAAATTTTTCCCCTCTAGAAAAACATCCTTTTAAAAAGCTCAACATTTCACATAAATGTCAGAATCATAATAATCTATTGCACTCTCAAGCATACAGCAGTCATTTCAACCAACATTGTGGTTGGTGTAGGGCATTATGCAGTCGGACTTGATTGTCTGTAACATTTTCACTTGTTTGGTGTTGCAATGAAGTTTTGTTGTAACTAAAACTTCCTTCATTAGATGTTAAATAGAAAGTTTAAGAGACAAGTCAGTCAGCTAGTCAGTCAGTCAGTTTGTCATTTAGTCATTAAGTCAGTTAGTCATTCATTTCAGTTGTAACGTATTTAAGTCATTTCGTTTTTATGTAAATTCAAGTACTTTTCTTTTCGAGATTTTTTTGTTGTTTTTCACATTTTGTGTTTAAGTTTTATTTCTATTTTTATTTATTTTCTTCCTTTTTTCCAAGGATTTCATTTACAAGATTCAAGAGTATTTTTTCGTGTTTTCAGTATTTTAGCTTCAAATATAAAAAACAACGAAAATCTGCTAATTTCTTTTGAAATGATTGGAAGATTAAATCTGGGGGATTTAGATTTCTTGTTTAGATTGTAAATGTTACTCGAAAAAAAGAAGAAGCAGCAGATATTTCCAACAAAATACTTTAAGCTCTTAAACAGATCTTAAGCTTGAAAAATGCTAAATAACGAATAAACAAAACAATTTTATTTATTTCTGCCATAAATTTTTTCTGAACAAAATTATTTAAATTATACCCAAATACTTTCAAGAGGGTACTTCCCTCTTCTCAAAAAAATTTAATCTCCAAAATGAAATCTATAATAGAAATTTCTATCAATAGAAAACAAACAAACAAACAATTCAATGAAATTTTTAATTGATGGCATTTTACTTCAAACTGAACAAAAAATAATAGAAAAAACATATTGCGCGTAACAATCACTATTATAATTTCGTTTATTATAAGTTATTTTCTTTCCGCTGCTTTTCCTTCTCCTCTACTTTCTTTAAATCTTCATCATATATTTTCTTTAGTTTATTTAACGAATTTCTTACAAGATTCTCTAGAGAAGCAATAACAACTAAAAACAACAACAACAAAAACTACTTAAACTTTTCTTCTTTACGAACCTAATGGAATGAAAGTATGAACGAATGAATGAATGAGCAAAATGCAAGTCCAAACCATAAACTATTTGTTTAAATGTAACAGCAAACATATCTACTAATACCAATACAAACACATACACACACCCACATTCACTTACATATTTATTAAACACACATATTTACCCACATTTATAGCATAATATACTTAAGTGCATAAAAAAACACTTGGATGGGAAAAGGTTTTCCATAAAAAGTGCAATTATTAATGAAAAGATAGTTTTTCGCGAAAATGCAATTTTTGGGCAAAAATTAACACTTTTAGTACAAAAATTGTTACTTCTTATCTAAAACCGATGTTTTGCAAATAATGAAAATTAAGGTGAGAAATTCAATTTTAAATGAAAAATTAAATTTTTAGTGAAAAATTAAATTTATAGTGAAAAATTCAATTTTTAGTGAAAAATTCAATTTTTAGTGAAAAATTCAATTTTTAGTGAAAAATTCAATTTTTAGTGAAAAATTCAATTTTTAGTGAAAAATTCAATTTTTAGTGAAAAATTCAATTTTTAGTGAAAAATTAAATTTTTAGTGAAAAATTCAATTTTTAGTGAAAAATTCAATTTTTAGTGAAAAATTCAATTTTTAGTGAAAAATTCAATTTTTAGTGAAAAATTCAATTTTTAGTGAAAAATTCAATTTTTAGTGAAAAATTCAATTTTTAGTGAAAAATTAAATTAAAATTGCAATTTTTAGTGAAAAATGCAATTTTTAGTGAAAAATGCAATTTTTAGTAAAAAATGCAATTTTTAGTGAAAAATGCAATTTTTAGTGAAAAATGCAATTTTTAGTGAAAAATTCAATTTTTAGTGAAAAATGCAATTTTTAGTGAAAAATGCAATTTTTAGTGAAAATTGCAATTTTTAGTGAAAAATTCAATTTTTAGTAAAAAATTCAATTTTTAGTGAAAAATGCAATTTTTAGTGAAAAATTTAATTTTTAGTGAAAAATTTAATTTTTAGTGAAAAATTTAATTTTTAGTGAAAAATTTAATTTTTAGTGAAAATTTAATTTTAGTGAAAAATTTAATTTTTAGTGAAAAATTTAATTTTTAGTGAAAAATTTAATTTTTAGTGAAAAATTTAATTTTTAGTGAAAAATTTAATTTTTAGTGAAAAATTTAATTTTTAGTGAAAAATTTAATTTTTAGTGAAAAATTTAATTTTTAGTGAAAAATTTAATTTTTAGTGAAAAATTTAATTTTTAGTGAAAAATTTAATTTTTAGTGAAAATTTTTAGTGAAAAATGCAATTTTTAGTGAAAATTGCAATTTTTAGTGAAAAATGCAATTTTTAGTGAAAAATGCAATTTTTAGTGAAAAATGCAATTTTTAGTGAAAAATGCAATTTTTAGTGAAAAATGCAATTTTTAGTGAAAAATGCAATTTTTAGTGAAAAATTCAATTTTTAGTGAAAAATTCAATTTTTAGTGAAAAATTCAATTTTTAGTGAAAAATGCAATTTTTAGTGAAAATTGCAATTTTTAGTGAAAAATTCAATTTTTAGTAAAAAATTCAATTTTTAGTGAAAAATGCAATTTTTAGTGAAAAATTTAATTTTTAGTGAAAAATTTAATTTTTAGTGAAAAATTTAATTTTTAGTGAAAAATTTAATTTTTAGTGAAAAATTTAATTTTTAGTGAAAAATTTAATTTTTAGTGAAAAATTTAATTTTTAGTGAAAAATTTAATTTTTAGTGAAAAATTTAATTTTTAGTGAAAATTTTTAGTGAAAGATGCAATTTTTAGTGAAAATTGCAATTTTTAGTGAAAAATGCAATTTTGCAATTTTTAATGAAAAAAGCAATTTTGCAATTTTTAGTGAAAAATTGGTATTATTCTAAGACCATCTTATTATACTAGATCTTTGTCTTATATTAAGAGTATGATCTCTTATACTAAATACTTTGATCATTAGTTTTATGATAAGACCTCATTGTCTTATACTAAAACGTTATATATATGGAGTTCTTCTTGTTCTAAATCTTATTTTTATCTAAAGTCTTAATACACTTTCTTCTTTCATCATCTTTAGTCTTATACTCCAATTATTGCCTCTCACAAAGGCAACGTATTTTGTATAGCAATATTTCTGTCTCAGTAAGACTTTCATCTTATTTAAATTGATCCATCTTATACTTCATTCAATCTCTTATACTTTAAATTTGTTGAGTTCTTTTTTCTATTTTAATTCAAACTTTGTCGTTTTATTTATTTTTAATTTATTAAAATTATTCCGATTTAATAAATTCAACAAAATGATCCATCTCTGCAATAAGGTCCAAGTTAACAAACATACTTTCACTAATATCCAAACATACACATACTTACACATACACACATACACCTACATACAAACAAATACATATTTTCTAAGAAACTTTAATGTTTTATAAACTTAAGAATGAAGAAGAAGAGGAGAAAGGGGAATAAGAAGTAGAGGAAGCGATATAATAAAATGAAGGTGTTCGCTTTGAAAACAAGACAAAAATAAGGAAAGAAAAAACCATCAGAATCTTTTACAAATAAAACAAACAGTTACAGCAGCAACAACAAAAAAAAACAACGACAACAACAACTTACAGCATTACAACGATGGATGGAATTAGCGATTTGTAGGAGAGAAAAAGTTGTAAGAAATAAAATTTAAGAAAATACAACAAACAATTGCTGGTTGCTGGTGAAGTATTTTTTGTTTTTGTTGTTGTTTTTTTTTTGGTGGTATGTGTTGCATGCAACAGCGAAGAAAAAAATTATCAGCAACATAAAATTGGTATTTCTTTTCATCTCCTTTGCCCCCCCACCCCTGTTTGGAAGACTTGAAAAGTTAAAGTGTTTGCAAGGTACAAGTGTGTAAGTAAGTGGGTGAGCGTGTGTGTATGTGTGTGTGTGAATAAGTGAATGAATGAGTTTACTGAAAAACTTTTCCTTATTTCATTTCTTACTCCTGATGTTGTTCTTATTGTTCTTGTTGCTTGTTCTTTAAACACAAAAGAAAAGAAAAGGAAATAAAGAATGAAAGGAAATCAAGAACTACAAAAAAAAAATAAAATAAAAAAATTAAAATGTAAAGAAACTATATAAAATATAAGTAAAGAAGAAGAAAGAGAAGAAAAAAACAAACAAAAACAAAAACAAATAAAATAAAAAATGAAGCAAAAAATATAGTAAATTCTTGTGTATGCAGAAATTCAATTATAGAAGTTTTGACAGTGAAATATTAGAATTAACGATTTTATGCCATTATTTTGTGCAGTGCACCTTTTCTCATAAATAAACGTAGAAAATACGAAAAAATAGCAAACAAAAATGAAAGAGTAGAAAAATAAAGTTGAAGTGGAAGTGAAATTGGGTTTTGTTATGGTTATGACTATGACCAGGTATATATGTATATATATATATAGATTAAATACATATACATACATATATAATTCAATGTTGTTGTTATTGTAATAATAAAGCATAAACTGACAATATACAGTGTTCCGAAAAAACGATTATTTTGGCTATAATTCGGTAGCTTTTGAACCATTAGAGTTAATTCAATAAAATTCATCACGGTTATAGTTGGGATGCTTTCGAAATGATTTGAAGAACTACAAACCCCCATCTAGTCAGGAGAGTAGTGTGTGAACTGAACTAAGTGGACCACCATTTTGCGTTTGTTATTATTATTTTTTTTTTTTAAATTCGTCAATAATAACTTTTGATCGTTTAGAGATCTTTTAAAAAAAATCAACATGGTAACAGTTGAGGTGTTTTTTAGTGAATTTAGAGAACTATAAGCCCCCAGCTAGTAAGGGGAGTAATGGGTCATACTTCAAATGTAATGGGTGAAATGTCAAATGTCCTCAAAAAAATTGCTGGAAATTTTTTGATGGTAATAGCTAAAATGTTTTCCAGTTTATTAAGACAATTATCAGTCCCCAGCTACTCAGGAGGGAAGTAGGCGTTCTTCCAAAGTTGACCATCTCGGTTATTTTTTTTTTTAAATTCACATAAAATTCGTTTAATAAAACTGCAAAAAAATAAATGTTTAACTCCTTTTTAGCCTTGATTTTTGTTGGTTTCTTTAATTTGACCTTAATTTTTTTTAAATAAATACCCGATTCCCTACAAATTTTTGAATGTTACAATCTCAAGAACTTTGTAGTTCTACGAAACCACTAAACAGTTCAAGTTTTTAAAAAATATAATTTCGTTCTTTAAAAAGTTGGCAAAATTCATCCGCTCATAAAATTGTCGTTCCGTTGCAAAGCTTAAGGAAGACACTTGTACAGAGCAGGTCAGAGGGATAGTGGCTGGCGTACCAAAATTGATAATTCCGGGTATGTTAATTTTTTTTTAATCACAAAAAATAATCTTTAATGTTCTATAACCTTTGAACCATTACAGTGATCTAAAGTGAATTCAACATGATTACATCTGAGTTATTTCTGAATTGATTTGTAGCAGTTCAGGCTCTTAGATAATTAGGGGGATTGTGTGAGTGGCTTTCCAAAATTGATCATCTGATATAATCTGATAACTAAATGTTTTAATATTCGCAAAAAATTCATTTACAGTATGAGATCAAACAAATGTTGTTTTTAGATGGTCCTTATAAATCCCTACAAAGTATTCTTTTACATATACAGGTTTACTCTTAAAGTTCCAGAAATATTCAAGTCGAAAAAAAATTTTAACTCGTTTTTTGTAGTGGTTTTTCCTACTTTCTTTAACGTTTTAAAGTTAATATTTTATTATGAATATATGCCAGATTTCTTATAGAATTGTAAATAATTTTGCCAAAAAACCTTTTAAATATATGGATCCGTTAAAAAGTTATGTTAATCTAAATTAATCATATCAGAGATTTTCGCCTAAAAGGTGGCAACATATTTTGAATGATTAAATTGTTTTTTTGTTCCGAATTTAAAATTTTTTTGATTTGTTTTTAAAAGAAATTTAAAAGGAAATTCAACTAAAGTAATTTCAAAAGAGCTGGAGACAAAGTTATGCCCTGCAGCCCTACCGAAAGCAACTCAATTTTGGAAAAGAGATAAAACTTTTTTAAAATCCTTGTTATATAGCTTCATATGAAATGTTACCAATTAAGAAGTATTTTCTGTTGGATGATCTTTAAAACGTCAAGGACATCATTTTAATGAAAAAAATCTAATGTTTTAAAATATTTTTTAAGGTTTGGGATTATGGGTATTTCGGTATGAAAAAATGGGAATTTTTAAAATTCTTTAAGTCAAGGACAAGTTTATGTATATTTTAGTGAAATTTAAAAAAAAAAATCAATGTTCGTTTGAGTTTTGTTCAAGTTTAAATATTAAAGTTGTTTTTCCAAAAAAATAGCAAAAATTCAAAATATTAAGTTTTTTATAAATTTTTATAAACCAAGAATCTTGATGTATTAACATTTTCATGGATACCAAATACTTATATAAAAAATTATAGCTTTTCCCCCAAATCCAGCCTAAAAAAGAATTTTTCTAACTAAATTTAGTTGTTTTCCATAAATTTGGAAAAAATTATAGTTTTAGAACCACTGTGCAAACATTTTATAGGAATCTACACAAGAAAACTTTACAATAACATTAATTCATAAATTCATTCATAGATTCATACACATACATATATAAACAGTTATTTAAAAGAATTTCACTTTATTTCACTTTATTTCACTAAAAATCAATTTTTTGCCAAATTAATTAATTTCAACTTAAATTTTAGTCCAAAATGAAATAAAAGTGAAAATGATTACAAAATTATAATTTAAAATATTTAAATTAATAATTATAGAAAATTATATATTTCTTTTCAATTATTTGCACTATGGGGTTAATCATAGATAAATTCCAAAGCAGCAAACAATTTAACCATAATGAACTTAATTATTTTGTAAATAAAATAACTTTTGTGTTTATTTATGTTGATTCTCATTTAATAATTATTTTCTTTTTTTATTATTTTTAGTAAAAATACACTCTCTAAAAGCTAAAAGCGCTCAAATTATATCAAGTGTTCCCAAAAGAATAATAATAAAATCAGTTCACCACCCAAACGAAAAAAAAAAATAATAATAATAAAAAACAACAACACAATTCACATAAGAGACTTAAAATAAAAACGATATCATAATGCGATATTTTACAAAATTATTTTATTTATTTTATTTAATTTTCCAACCAAAAACAACAAAAACAATAAATAAAAAAATGTATAGATTTTATTTCTCTCTGTGCACAAATATTTATTTAGTAAATTATAGAAAAATATGAAATTAATAATATTTCAATGAACTATTTATGAATTTAATGATTATAATCATTTTATACTCTACACCAGCATTAAAGGTGATGGGACAGTATATTAAGATTTCACATTCAGAGAGAAACGCTAAAAATAAATTATGAATTTTTGGCGAAAGTGAAATTCTTCCGTCAGTCAGGCTTGTAACTTATAACTGAGATGATATTTAAGCTAAAAGCATTTTTATGAAAGCGAAATTTTTAATTAAAAAGTGCATTTAAAGAAATGCTATTTTAGCGAAAAAACTGCAAATTTAAGTAAAAAAGTAAAGTTAAAAAATGTTTGTTAAAAATGAGAAATTATATATTATACAATTTTAAAAAATATTATTTAAAAAAAATGCTACTTTAGATAAAAAAGTGCAATTTTTAATAAAAAGGCAATTTGCATAAAAATTTTTTTAATGCAAAAGCAAATTTCTTGAAAATAAAACATTATTTTGTGATCAGTTTTAGTGAAATATGCAATTTTTAATGAAAAGTGAATCTTTACTGAAGTTGGTCATTTTTAATGAAAAGTGCATTTTTTTGTTGCGAAAAATAAAAATTTTAATGAAAAGTGCATTTTTTGATAAGAATGCAAGTTTTACTAAAACGTGCATTTTTTTAGTGAAAAATACAAATTTTAATGAAAAGTGTATTTTTTTAGTGAAAAATAAATCATTTTATGTAAAATGTATTTTTTTGGTTAAAAATCTCTTTTTGTTAAAAATTCTCTGTAAAAAAGTATAATTTTATGTGATGAATTTAAGGTAAAAAAAATAATGTTTAGTAAAAATTTCAATTTTTGCTTTTTCACCAAAAATTTTTTAAATAGAATTTTTTAACTTTAAGTATAAAAATGTTTATTTTTAAATTTTATTATAAGAAATCTTGACTATTTTACTATTTAAATATAAATTTAAGTGACAAATGGGATTTTTAAGTGAAAAAATGCAATTTCAAATGATAAGTGGAATTTTTATAGAAAAAAATTATTACCAAAAATGAATTTTTAAAAAATTTTCTTAATTGCGGAAAAGGGTAATTTTTATTGGGAAAAGATATTTTTAATAAAAAAGCGGAGAAATTTATATTTTGATGAAAATTTATATTTGGGAAAAGTAAAAGTCTAAGAGAAAAGAGATTTTTAAAGATAAAAGTAATAATTAGTTTAAATACTTTTTATGGAGAAAAAGTAAATTTTTTAAAGAAAAAATACATTTCGTATTAAAATGTGAATTTTAGAAAAAGTGCACTTCTTAGGAAAAAAATATTTCTTTTAAATAAAAATTATTTTTAAAAATGCAAAATCTTAAAAAGTGCAATTACAATTTTAAGTTAAACATGTTAATAATTATTACAACTTTTTCTAAAAGGTGCAATTGTGATTAAAAATAAATTTTTGTAAAAAAAAATAGAAAAAATGCAATATTTTTAATTAAGAAAACAAATTAAATTATTAGTGAAATGTGAATTTTTAAGTAAAATATTGCAGATTTTAAGAAAAATTATTTTTTTTAGATCAAAATGCAATTTTGAGAGAAAAATGCAATATATAGTGAAAAAGTGCAAATTTTAGCAACAAGTTCAATTTATAACTGAAGGTGCAATTTATAGCAAACAAAACTTTTAAGAAAATTTTCAAATATTTAGAGAAAATCGATTTCCAAGTGAAAAAGTATAATTCTTAAAGAAAAATGATTTTTTAAGTAAAAAACAAATTTATTTCAGTAAAAAAGTGCAAAGTTTATTAAAAAAGTGTCTAAAATTTGCAGTTTGAAGAAAATTAATAAATAGTGAAAAATTAATTTTTTAAATTTAAAGTGATTTTTTTATAAAGAAACCATTTTGTTTAAAAGGTAATGAGTGTATTCTTATACCCAAAAAGTCTTATACTAATGACGATAAAGTCGTGTACTAAATAAGAGTTTGACTAGAAAATTATTTTTTCTTAAAAAAGACATGTTTTACGCTTACGATTCCCGTTAAAGGTTCAACGACAAAATTTGTTGCGAAAATAAAATTAGGTTCTATGCTAATAAGTCTTATATTAAAAACTATTTTTGTTTTAAAATATTGCGATTTATACTCAAGAATTTCATCTTATACATATTTTAATCGTAACTTTAATCTTGTCTTAAAAACTTTAAAATTTAGTCTTATACTCAAGTAATATTCGACTCTTATACAACTAATGACTTTAGTTTTATACAATGCAGAAATAGATGTTAAATAATTGCTGTAGTGACTCTTATAAATTTTTGTTTGTGTTGGGTATTTAAAATTCGTTGCAGTTTAATTTTATTTTAATTATGTTTAATTTGTATTTTTTCCGTTATTTTCTTTTATAACAATTACAAAATTAAACTATTGAGAAATTCTAGGAATATTTAAATATTAATTTAAAATTGTATTATTTTTATTATTTTAAATAAATATAAATTTTACTTTAATTGCAAAATAAGAACCGTCATAATACAAATTTATCAAAGGACAAAAATAACAGAAAAAAATATATTATTTAAATTAATAAAAATCAATACTTCCGGTAGTGAATTTAATATATAATATAAGAATTTTTTACTCTTCGAAAAAGGTGATAATAAAAATAAAACAAATGATTGATATTAATTTTAAAGTTAATTAAATAAAATCAATAAAAATTTAGATAGAAAAATAATCATCAAATAATAAAATGAATAAAAGAGGTCATAAATATTTTGGAAAATGTAAAATTTATTTGATATTGATTAAAACAGAAATTTAGATTAAACTCTTATACGTTTTTTAACTTTCATTAATGCTTTCCAGGTTATCAAATACTTATATAAACAAATACAAACCTAAACCTGGCCAATATAGGTTATCTGAAACATATTTGAACTTGTAGTTAGCCCGTAAACCCATCAAAGGACATGGGTAAAAATAGGTTCCAAATTTATTTCGACATGAATATATTTTTATATTTTTTATTACAAGGACTATAAAACATAAAAATGTATTTTATCAAAATTTTTAGGAATATTATGAATTTTTATCGAATTTTTTCAACATACCCGAGGTGACATAATTTGGCGGTCACCGACAACGCCCCTACTTTACTTAGGTCTTTGAGCTCCGGTAAAATCAGCTCAAAACCTCTTCCGCTTCTAACATTCTGTTACAATATCGTTAACAGTTTCTGAATTATTTAAAAAAAATCCATTTAGAAACACTGTGCAGCAGATGATACAAACAAGACTCTTGCGTATGAGTTATATCAATAAATTTTATGAAGTATACTTTCTGGAGTACCAGTAGTTACTAAACAAATCCAATATTTCAGGACGATCTACAAAACAAAATAACCGGTCCACTTTGAAAAAAAATTTATTTATCATTTATAAATAAGAATTCTATATACGGCTATAGGTTGCCTCAGATATCGGTCTATATATTTTAATATATTGAACCAAATGTCCTGGTTTTAAATGGGAAACATCTCAAGTCTATAACTAAAACTCAGGCTAAATTTCGTTGAGCTTTGTCAATTCTTTGGATGTGATTGTGCCAACAACAGACAGATGGACATAAATAAATCGACTCAGGTTTTGATTTAATGCAAGAATATATTGCAAGAATAAAATTATAATTTAATCTTAACATAATTTATATATTTTTTGTGTATTTTACCAAAACAAATTGTAAGGACGTATTACAGCCGTCAAAAATATTTTCTTGTTTGTTTCAGGTAGTGCTGGAGGACGATGGGGTAAAAGATGGAAGGAAGAGTTTCGGAGAACGAAGTGGTACTAAGGTGGAAAAGCACTTCGGTCAGGGCAGGTAGAGAGTCAGACATCAGTTGTAAGCCAATGCTTACGTCGTCTCAGCAGAACAGAAGTGGTTTATCTGGTTTACAATCTGATTGAAAGAAGGAGCTACATTGCTCAGGGCTAAAAAAGAATATTTTCTTGGAAGTAACACTCGAAAAATATAGCGTAATATCTCGGATTACATCTAAGATTTACATATATCAGGAGTTTTCATAGGTGTAGTACTGGCTATATCATCGAGACCTCATGGAACGGAAGTTCTGAATAAAGAAGTTCTCAAATCAAATAGCTAAATGAAGACCATTACAAAATAATAATAAAGAATATTATTTGAATCGACTTTTGACAGAAAAATAAGCTGGTGTTTTTTTATAAATTTTATGTGAGAACCTTGGACGCGACTGAGTAGGTATATCCCAGCTGCAAACCTTTATAACCAGAGGTTCCTTACAATATACACTATTGGGTCTGAGATGATTCCATTTTAGGGTTACACACGGAATGACAATGTGTTTTCGTGAAGGGCATAATAAAATTCTCAGACCTCTCATGATTTCATTCTTTTAAGGCGCTGCTTTGCATTTAAGAAATTCCATACAATTTCGAGAAAATTTATAAAATCTTTTCTGGATGCTGCTGATGCCGTTTTGCTTATGCTGTTGATGTTTTTGTAGCTGGTGGCGGATTACTAACACTTACACTTGTAAGATATTTCTATAAATCTAAATATATAAGTGTATGTGTGAGTGTGTGTGTGCGTGCATGAGAGAGCAACTAAGAAAGTAAAGAATTTAACCACACAGTTTTGTTAAAGTAAAAGTTATTTTAATAATTTTTAAGGAATTTTTGGAAAAATGTTAATTAAATGAAAAATTAGTTATGTAACCAAACAATTATAAGATTAATTATTTAAATATAAAATTATTAATTAAAGTTATTAAAACATTAATTAAGAGTTTCCGTTTATTGTTAATTTTAACGTTTTTTTCAAAAAAAAATGATAAATTAATTTTTAGAGAGGAAAAATCCGATGAGCATTTTGAACTGTGATTTCCAAAACTGTGTGGGAGTATTTATGTGTGTGTTAAGTGGGGAATTTTCTTTTATTATTATTTGTGTGTATGTATGTGTGGAGGGTTTTTTCTTTTAGTTGTTGATTTTAGAAAGACTTTGAATTACAATTATAACAATCTGTTATAATATTTAGAATTCAAATATTTGTGTATATTAAATGTTTTCTATTAAACATTTACATATTCATTCACTCATTCATTCGTTCATGTTGTTGTTATTATTGTAATTGTAGAAAGGGATGTCATGTCTGAGTTGTAATATAAATATTTGCTATTTTTGCAAGGGAAAGCAGTTTTTTTTTGTAGAAATTTTCCTTATTTCTGAAATGAAAAAGAAAACTTTTTAAAAAGGACATAAAAGTGAATTTAAAGCTTTAGCAATAAGCTTCGATATTTCTTTATTATTTATTGCTAAGAAGATTTAAATTGATAGGGATTTAGTTGGTAGCCTTGATGCTCGTTTTTTTAATTTTTTTGTTGTTTTTTATTTGTTGGTACGACATCCAATTAGTTTTCAATATAAAATATAATTGGTCAAGATCGACTTTGAAATGCTCTACAATATATTGTGAGTTATAAAAAGCGCATAAGAAAAATTGTCCAGTGACTCTCGTATAACTTGGCTTATAAGGCCGATTTTGAAATCCTCTACACTATATTGTTGGTTATAGAAAGCACATTAAACAAATGTTCGAGCGACCCTCGTATAATTTGGTTTTCTTTTTGCTGCTAAAGAGTTCAGTGTATTCTACTGTTGATAGAACTGTATTATAGCATTATGAGTTCGAACTTTTAAGGGGCCTCATGCTCAGAGTTATAGAGATGCAAAATATGCCATTTTTTTCTTATTCAATTAAAAAACTAACATTTAATAGTACATAACATCTTTGGAAGTTCGGAAACCAAAAAGCGAAATACTCTTTCATCTTCTTATAACATAAAATATAACATAATGACTGCAGAAGAGTGTATTATAACTTTAGGAGTTAAGCCACCATCACTACCTCGGTCATGGAATTTTAACCGAGTGCAAAATTTTTGTTATTGGTTCAATTATAAAGCAGAAAAAAATCTTATAGTCCCTGATAAGACTTTGTAAAACATAACATGGTTCCCTCTTACCTCTTATAGTTATCTAGTTATTTTATTGAATCACTTTTTTTTAATATATAGACTTTACAGCTCCTTCAGATCAACTCTGAAATACCGTATCTCTTATCATGTGAAATTTCATTAAGATATCTCTAACAGTTTAAAAGTTATATTATTATTAAAAAATTGGTTTGGACACTTTGCGTACCAACAAGACAGACAGACGGACATGGTGAAATCGAATCAGATAGTGATTTTGAGTTGAACAGAACACTTTAAGCCGGTGGTGGTAACATTATTTCGTTTGCCGGTTACCAATTTTTGCACAAGCCTAAAATATCCCATTCATCTATGATGGTGTAGGGTATGCAAAAATATTTTATTTTTCAAACAATAACAACAAAAAAAACAAACTACTTGAATTATATCTAATGATTTTTCCTGTAGCTTTATTATTTTCTTATTTTCTTCATTTTTTCATTATTTTTAATATTTCTTTCTTCTTCTTTTTTCTTCATATTCTTGGCCAAATTAAGAAATTTGTTTTCAGCATTTTATTTTTCTTAAATTTTTAAACCTCTCGATTTCTTTCAAAATTATTTTCTTTGTTTATGATTTCTTTTTTCCAATTTTTTTTTTTTGTTCATTTAGTTTTGTCATCCTTATTTCGTCATGCGATTCAACGAAGTATTTCGTAGAAATTTCACTAAAAAAAAAACATAAAAACGCAAAACACAATTCATTTCAAAAAACTGAAGAACAAAAATTCCGAAATTTCTGAATGAGCGCATGTCTGTAATAAAACATTACTGCAGGTATAAGAGAGCGAAAGAGAGCGTGAGAGAGAGAAATTAAAAGTAGTGAAATTATTGCTACATTGAAATTTTTAAAACAAATTCACAAACACACACATACATACACATTCATTTATACTTCATACTCCATAGAACAGTTACCTTATAAATGCATATTATATATGTTGTATAAGTATGTGTGTGTGTGTAAGTTTGTATCTAATACTATAATAAAATGCTCGTATTTATTTTCACTTTTCTAGGCTGCTTCAACTGCTGCTGTTGGTTGTTTGTGTTTTTTGTTGTTGTTGTTGTTACTGCTGCTGTTAACGTTATAGATTCTAATGACTTTATTTGTTATGCAGTGTTTATGGACAAATTTAAATGATGAAAACATGATGAAGAAATTCCCTCAATAAACTTTCTCTCTTCTTTACTCACACGTTCACAAGAAAAATAGTGAAACAAAATAAAATCCGAAACACAAAATATTAAAAACAACAATTTCTGGTAAACAAAATTAAATTAAAAATTTAAATTGTTGAGGTGAAACGATACAACTGAGAATCAGTAATTTTTCTATAGTGTTTTTACTCTGAAAAATAAACAAACAAACAAAAAAAAACCACCTGAAAAATATGCTCTAAAAATGCTATTTCTTACACACATACACACACACTCACACATCTCTATCTATCTTTTTATTTTCAAGTGTTTATTTTATGCTTTAAAGAAAGTAACTAAAGTCAAGTATTAAAATAATTAAAATCAAGTAAGAAAGTAATGCCGAATCTTCAATACCCTACATGACAAATGTGTGTAAAGTAAATATTTAATATTTCATACATAAACCCTCACGCACGTACACACACTAACAAACGTATATAATTAATATAACACTTAATGAGTCATAAAATTTGTTATATTTTTGGTTATAATTTTTTTCTACTGAACCGATTTAGATAATTTTTGGATTGATAATGAAGTACATACAAAATTTATATTATAGCAAAATTTTATTCTATTTGGTTGATTTGTAATTGATAATTTTAAGAAAGTTCTCCGCTTGAACTTAGAGGTTGCCTCAGATATCGATCTATATCTTTAATATCCTGAAACGAGTTTGCAGATTTTAAATAGAAAACTTCTAGGATCAATGAAAAATATTAAGGCAAAATTTCATTGAGCTCGGTCACTTACTCTGAAATCTGATACTATTTCTTCTTAGCGTTACACACAAAATGACAAAGTTAATCTGCCCTCTTGATCGCAGGTGCTGGTGGAGGGTATTAAAAATTTCTATAAACAAACTACGTGAGAGCAACACCATTAGTAAAAGAGTATTATTTATGAAGGTACAAATCAACAACAACAAGAACAACAACTATAACAACAAGAGCAATATCAGCAACAAAACAACAACAACAACACATAAGTACAATTAAGAATATGTGAAGCAAAATATTAAATTATAAATTATTTATGTTTGCGCTTGAAAATTTTGTTAGAGACAAAACAAAAATCTGTGTTTCACAAAATTACAACAACAAAAATAAAATAACAAAAATGAAATATAGTTTTAATGAGGCAACAAAAAAAGAAAACACAACAAAAACAAAGTTAAGAATTTAAAGTTTCTGTCTGCTCTAAAAGTTTTTATAAAGTCAAGAGCTGCTTAATGAAATGAAATTTTTCTTGAAATAATTTATATTGAAATTTTTTTTGCTTTAACCATACGTATGAGTAATATAATAAAATAAAATTGAAATAAATAACGTATACGCTTAGTGAGTTATATTTTATGATTTAAAACAATTTTTGTATCAGATTTCCTAATCTAAAATCTATATAAATACATCAATCTGCTTTTGGCCTTTAAAGTGATATTTGGAAGGGGACTTGTATGGTACTTATGAGAAATAAGGCTCGAATCTGGCATATTCTGGTAAATTGTTTTAATTTATCTTATTTAGAACTTTTTTCGTCTTAAAACTCTAATTTTTGATGTCAAATATATTCATAAAGCGAGAATTATGTTTTTAAGATGAAGAAAATGTTTTCTTTTACTGGAAAACTGTTTTCGAGGCGAATAATTCATTAGCAAAGTGAAATTGGGATTTCGACAAAAATGTTTTACTTGTTATAAAATCTTGTTTTTTTTTTTTTTTTTTTTTTTTTTTTGATTCCGAAAATCTTTTTCTTATAATGAAAGTGTTCTTTAAGGCGAAAAATCATTTGTGAGGTGTAAGAAATATTTTCTAAGGTGAAATATGTTCTCTACTTCTTGAGTCCATTTTTTTAAGATTTTTTGAAGCGAAAAAATAATTTTTTGAAGTGAAAAATAAATTATAGGATTCCGAAAAATGGTCTTGTTTACAAGTTTTCAGCGAAAAATAAAAAATTTTGAATAATAAATTTTAAAATAGATAACAATTTTTCTTCTAGAGAATAAAGCTGTTTTCGGAGCGGGAAAAAATCAATATTTGTGTAAAAATGTGGTAAAGATTTTTTTATTATTTTCAAACAAGTTTTATATAAAAAAGTATTGAGGAGAAAACCAAATTTTGAGGCAAAACAAAGTTTTCGGGACAAAAAATATTTTACTCATTTTTTAAATGTTTTTATTCGAGGTGCAAAAAAAATTTTGAGATTATGGTGAATAATTTAAAAACTACAGTAAAAATTATATTAAATGTGGTAAAAATGAGGTGAAACTTTGTTCTTGTTAAAAAAAGAAGATTTTTGGGGTAAAAAATATTTTTGAGGAGAAATATGGAATTTTGAGGCGAATTATTTCGTTAAAATTAGTGATCGTTTAAATAAGTGTACGGGATAAATAGGAATTTTGTGGTGAAAAAAACTGTTTTCACTTTTAAAAAATTACTTATCTGGAAAAATAGTTTTTAGTTTTCAAGATCAAAAAATTGTTTTTCAGTTCAAATTTAATTTTCGAAAAAATAACGTTTTGTGTAAAATTACGTGGCATTTAATTGTTTCTGAAGTAAAAAAAATAGTTTTTAAGCGAAAACTGATTTTCTAAGTGTGAAATATGTTTTAGGTAAAAAATGAAGTATTTTGGGATCAAAAATTGAAATTTTGGATTTTTTTTTTGTAAAAATTAAAATAATTTTTAACACAAATTAATGGTGGTAGAATTGTTCAGTGTCAGCAACAGATTATGTATTGAAGTTCTTTGTGGTGAAAATTTGATTTAGAATTGAATATTTATTTTGGGAAAATTTTAATTAAAAATTAAAAAAGTGTTGTACTGAAATTATGCAAAATAAGTGAAATTAAAAGTTTTATTTAAAAATTTTGTTCAAAAAAATTTATTTTAGATTTTTGAATTTTCGTTTGAAAAATTATATAAATAAAACATTTAAATTTAAGTCAGAAAACAAAAAATATTTACTTCCTACTTTAAAAGTTAACCAATAGATAATCTTATAACATAATTATTATAATCCAAAATTTAAAACTCTGTTTTATATTTAATGTTATTAACAGAATTTAAAATTTCTCTTTCATTTGTGCAGTTTTTCCTGTATTTTTGAGAACAATAAACAGATTTTTAAATATTTCAACAAACAAACATTTTTTTGCATTCTTAAGCCAAAAGCATCAAAAAACGTTTCTAAATGGAAATCACATAAAAAAGCAACTAAAATATAACAAATCACTATGATTTACCAGAACATAAACTCAAATGCAGGGATATACAACAAATACACAAACACACACACACATATATATATACACAACGACAAATACAAAGAGCATAGAAATAGATAAAAGGATATTTGAGCGAGCATCTATAAACAGATATTTCATAAAGTAATACGTCATAATCTCTTCGAATAACAAAAAAGTTTTTTTTGTAGTCAAAATAAAAAAACAAGTGAAATATGAGACGAATATGAAAATTCATTTAAATGAGAAAAGAGTAAGGAATCGCTTTTAAATTGTCATTTGAGGGATTTATTTGGCTTACAATGAATGTAAAAGAGGGTATAAGAGTTTAAGAGAAATTGTATAAGAGTTTTGTTAAGTTAAAAGAGAAAATGAAAGAGAGGGATAGAGAGAGAGTATTTTGTAATTGAGTTTATTACTCTAAGTCACTAAACATTTTATTGTGAAGGATATTAATAGAGCAATACAGTCACATTTAGGATACGCTGGTAAAAGGACGTTAAATACGCTAAAAATGTGAATTAAAAATTAACGGTCAATATCTTAATGTGTAGTGAGTGTAACATTTTATGGAACACACATACACACAAATATGAAATGAATTAAAGCAAAAAATTAGTAGCAAGTGAAAAAAACAAACAAACAAACAACAACAAGAAAAAAGGCCCAACTAACGAATGAAAAAGAAAATAAAAAAATAATGAAAAATATAAAAAATATATCTTATGGATATAAAAATAAAAGCAAAGTATGTGAAAGCAAGTAATGAAAAAAGGATTAAGAAATAATATGGTTACAGCTCTTTTTTTCTTACTACAAAAAGAAAAACGGAAATTGTGCGTGTTAATGTATTATGGTGAAAAACGACAACAACAACAACAATACCAACTACGACACTAACACAAAAAGGTTCAAACTACTGGAAAAAGTAAAAGAAAATTAAAAAAACAACAACGAAACGAAAAGCAAAAAAAAAAGAAAATCGATAAAAGATAAATTGTATGCTCACCTAAATGTGAGAAAAGAATTAAAGAAAGCAAAAAAAAATATATATATATAGAAAAATAACAACAACAACGACGACATTATAACATAAAATAAATATACACACAAATACACATGTATTCGGTTAACACAATTACAAGTGTTCGTTTAAAGATGTAAAATGAAGATGTATGTAAAGAATTTTTATGAGTTTATATGAGTGTATTTATTTAATACATGTATATGTGTACATATGTATGCATGTATGTATATGTTAGTAAGAGTGTTTATGAGAGTAATTTTATACATAAATTTAAAACAATAATAAAAATAAAAATAACAAAAAAATAAAAGTAAACGAAAATAATACGAGAAAAGGAGGAAAATCTTATTTTTATCTAATTACATGAAGTGCAAATGGTACCAAACAATATAACAACCAACCAACAAACAAACAACAACAACAAGTAACAACAAACATAAAGTGTATGAAAACAAGAAAATCATAAAAAAAAATTAACAAAACAAAATAGAGAGACGTGTTCGAATACAAAACCTACCAAAATACACACTCACATGTACACTTACCAAAAAGAAACAACAAAAAGAGCAACTTCCTATGAGCTTTAAAAAAAAGGATGGGAAACGGAAATCACATTAACACATTTTAATGATTACTTACTTATACCAAATTCATAATATAAAACAACAACAACAACAAAAGTAACAAAAAGAAAAACAAGATCATAAAACCCAAAAAGCACGTTTATTTTACGAAAATATATTTTAATTTAACTTTTTAATTCGAAACAAAAAAAAAAAAACAACAACAACAATCAGGATTTCAACGACCTTTTAAAAAGTCTTAAATTCATTCTTTGTTTCATACAAAACCTTAATTCAAGCGTCGATATGAAAAATACGTTAAAAATTCAAAGACGTTACGTTACCTTGGTTTAATGTTTAATTTCCCTCTCCCCCCCTCCCCCTGCTCAAATATGGCCTTTTTGTAATATTTTCAAAACTTTTTCGTTTACAAATTGTTTTCGTTTTTTTTTCTTTTTACATTTTTCTTAAATTTGTTCTGTAATTTAGTTGTTTTCTTCTCTCTCTGCTTCTTCTCTAGTTTAAGTTTTTTAAAGGTCAATTATTTTGCCATCATAAAAGAAAATAACCGTTGTAGAGTGTTTAAATATAATTATAGTCTACATAATATTAACATTTATGAACTTTTTTTTTAATAAATATATATACGTATGTATGTATATGAATGTTTATAAATGCATACACCAACACTAACTGTTATTTAAATAAAAAAAAATCTTAAATATATACATAAACATGCATTAATATACATGTATGTGCATGCATCCTTTAGACATTTACTTACTTATACATGACTAAATAACATATAAAACATACAGGAATGGCCAACCATTAAATTTTAATAATAAAAAATAATTAAAGGTTCCAGTTCGATTTTTAATAAGGATCTAGTTCACTTCTAGTTCAGTTTCAGTTCTAATTTTTTTTCAGTTCTAGTTTCGTTTTAGTTCTGGTTAAATTTTAATTCAGTTCTAGTTTATTTTAAGTTCATTTCAAGTTTAGTTCTATGTCAGTTCTAGTTCATTTCAAGTTCAGTTCTAGTTCAGTTGTAGTTCATTTCATGTTCAGTTCTAGTTCATTTCTAGTTCAGTTCTAGTTCATTTCTAGTTCAGTTCTAGTTCATTTCTAGTTCAGTTCTAGTTCAGTTCTAGTTCATTTTAAGCTTAGTTCTAGTTCAGTTCTAGTTAACTTTTAGTTCATTTCAAGTTCATTTGTAGTCCATTTCTAGTTCAATTCTAGTTCATTTCTTGTTCAGTTCTAGTTAACTTCTAGTTCAGTTCTAGTTCATTTTAAGTTCAGTTCTAGTTAACTTCTAGTTCAGTCTAGTTCATTTCTAGTTCAGTTCTAGTTCATTTCTAGTTCAGTTCTAGTTCATTTGTAGTTCATTTCTAGTTCATTTCAAGTTCAGTTCTAGTTCAGTTTTAGTTCAGTTCTAGTTCATTTTAAGTTCAGTTCTAGTTCATTTGTAGTTCATTTCTAGTTTTGTTTTTGTTCTGTTTTATTGAAGTTTAAATTCTGGTCTGGGTCTTTTATATGTTGATTCATTTCTAGTTCAGTTCGTAAATCCTCTTCGAGTATTAATTTGTTCTACTTCAGTTTAAGTTAATTTTAAACTCTACTAAGTGGATCGCTTTTTTTAGTATAGATTACAGTTGAGTTGGAGTTTAAATTCTTTTTCTATTCCAAGTTTCTGTTTCAGTTCCTAATCCATTTCTATTCTACCACCAGTTCACAAGAAGCATTTATCCAACACCCCATTAAGTATATATATTCTTCACAAAGTATATGTCATTGTCCCGAGAATTTTCCAATATCTGACACAACCTCCAATAATAAGTCTTATTAACACAATATTAAAGAATAATACAATTTTTGCGTAGAATATGGGTGATTGGTCCCCCTTAAAATCGAAATGTTGAATATTGTATATCTTTCAAACGATGACAGGTAGTTTAATGAAAACTATGCGGTTCTGGGTTAGGTCACGGAGGAGTGGTGTCCTTTTAAAAACTGAATTTTAATATTTTAAATCGATAGTAGTAGAGCATAAACGATTCGGCACAACCGAATTTATTTTTTTTCTTGTTTCCTTTTCAAGTTCTCCTCCAATTCGAAATAAGTTAAGAGTTATGGTTTCCATTCAAATGTCCTTCTTATTAAAATCCTTACAGAATTTAACAGTTATTTATGTCTCACACTTTTAATTTGTCATCGATTTTAATTGTTTTAATGATTTTTAAAAATGTGAAATTTCATTAACTTTGACGATATAAAAAATGAATTTCATTTCACTTTATATTCTTTTATAGTCGTTTTTTCCTTTTATGATATTAATTAATAATTTATTACACATCCTGAAGTCTTCTCTCAGTGATCAAATTGTAATTGTATCATTTATGTACTGACAGTGATTTTTATTAAAATTAATAAATTAAAAATTAAAAATCTTTTTTGTTATAAAGAAAATATAATGTAAATATTTTGATTAATCACTCATAAAAATAAGTACTAAAATAAAATTAACATTATTATTGTGTCTTTAATATTTTTTTGCCATCCCTGTATGTTACACAAACACACATATACACACATATGTACATTTGATTGCAAATGGGGTATGCATGCATTCATAGAAAATGTGAATGGGGCAATTAGTATGTAATTTAAGTACCTTCTGTGTGAAGAAAGTAATAATAACAATAATTCATATTTATATGTACTAACAAACATTCTAACATATATTTCTATCCCCCCCCCAAAAATATATATATTTAAAAACACACATACACGTATACTTTTGTATAGGCATATGTATTTTAGTTCATATACTAAAACATATTTTCATATTATGAACAAAATGTATGAACGTATGAGGAACAAAAATGTTTATTGTTCATATTTTATTTAAAAAAAAAAAACATCACAACAACAATGGATAAAAATAAAGACGAAAACTCTTATACGAACGAAATATGCCAGAACACATACGAACTAATTTGTTATTTCACTCTTACTTTTGTGTCAAGGGTTGCCAGAAGGATATAATAAGAGTTTTGTTTCTTTGTTAGAATTTTTAAAATTAGGAAAAATAACTTCGGCAAAATTATTAACAAAAATTAAAAGAAATAATTAGGTTAATTTTAGGAAACTAATCTAAGAAGTAATATTTTTTGTACGAAAAAATGCAAAGAAAATCTAAAAGTAGGGAGTTAAATGTTCCAATTTAGTCCAGATCTTATACTGTTCCAATTCCAATTTTATTTATTTCTGTTTTATTTCTGTTCTAATTAAGTTTATTTCAGTTGTAGTTCCGTTATAGTTCAGTTTATTTTAGTTATAGTTTAGTTCCGTTATAGTTCAGTTCTAGTTGTATTCAAGTTAGGTTCTAGTTTAGTTCTAGTTCTGTTTTAATTATGTTTTAGTTCTGTTATAGTTCAGTTGTAGATCAGTTCTAGTTCAATTTTTGTCAGTTCTAGTTTAGTTCTAGTTCTGTTTTAGTTCTGTTTTAGCTCTGTTTTAGTTCTGTTTTAGCTCTGTTTTAGTTCCGTTCTAGTTCAATTTTGGTTCAGTTCTAGTTCAGTTCAAATTCTGTTCTAGTTTTGTTCTATTTCTGTTCTATTTCTGATATTCTTATAGTTTTTACTAGTGCTGTGCTACTTCTGGTTCTAATTTAAGTTCGAGTTCAAGTTATAGTTCAGGTTCTACTTCAGGTTCTAGTTCTAGTCTATTTAAATTATAGTTTTGTTTTAATTCAGTTCTAGTCCTTTTCTAGTTCAGCACTATTACGGGATTTATTCGGTTCTCTTGTTCAGGTTCATATTGAAATATTAGTTCAGTTTATAAGTCAGGATTTTGTTCAGATCCCTTAACAGCTCCTAATTCGTGATCTTGTTAAATATTTCAATTCACATACTGGTTTTGTTTTCAGTTCCAACTCTAGTTCTAGTGCCAATTCATTGTGTTCATGTTCTACTCAAATTGTCCCTTAATTCCATTATATTTCTACTCCAATTTTGTCCCAATTTTGGTAACATTATATTTTTTGTTTAGACTTTGTTTCCTGAAATACCCGCGTCTATTTTTACTTTCCTGCAATAATTTATTAATTTATTTTCCAGTTTCTTATTCAAAATTATACAACAGGAAAAACATAATACAACACAATATTTCTACGTTCTTTTATAAATAATTTAACACACGTGTATGTGTGTGTATGTGTGTAGGTTGATACATAATAATTTAAGTAGTACCTGCATCCCCCTATAATTAAGTCACGTATGCTAAAATGTACAGGAAAATGTATTTTTGTATTACGTTAAATAGGAATGGGAACCAACAAGTAGTAAGTATTCCTATTCTATTCTAGTGCTCTAATCATCATCTGATTCTGAACAGGAAACACATTAAAGAAAAAAAATTAATATAATTAAGTCATTTCACCAGATAACAAATGATAATTGAACTAATTATTTGAATTAATTTATTTCGATTTACACAAATATTTCAATTTAATATTAATAAAAAGAACAAATAGGAATGTTAAATTCGGCTGTGCCGAATATTTTCCACCATAAATGTACTCACAGACGGAACAGAAAAAGGAAAGTTCTCAGGTCAATAACAAATACTCATGCAAAATTACAATTATTGTGGATGTGTGCTCTGTCAAGTACATGGCTAAATCGACTCAGATTTTTATTTTATTTTGAACTAAGAGATCGCCTTGGATGTCTACATCTTTAGACCGATGTCTACATCTTTTAATAGAATGAACTGATTTTGCTGGTTTTAAATAGGAAATTTCTCCGAACTATAACAAATACTCAAGGGAAATTTCATTGAACTCTGTCAATTATTGATAAGACAGACAGACGGAAATGATTAAATCAACTCAGATTTTGATTTAATGCAGGGATATATATACTTTATGGGGTCTGAGACCTCACTACCTTCTTATCGTTACACACGAAATGTCAAAGTAAGGGGTATATTAACCTTGTGGTGCTGGTGGACATAAACAAATCTCTTCTTAAGAAAAATGGGTTTGAAGCAGAGACGCCCAAATTTATGCTACAGATTTTTTACAGAAAAAATTTGAATAACAATTTTATTTTTATATCCAATTTTTCCAAAAAATCTGTCGTAATCTTAGAGTTCTATATAAAATGTTGCTCAGTGGGATTTTTTTAGAACAGAAAATATTCCATAACTAATTCCCAAGAATCCCAAGAGTAATTCCCTCATAATTCCTAAACTCTTGAGTTAATATTTTCTTATATAATTTCATATTCTTCTAGTTTATTCATTTAGACAAAGTTTATCCTTTAACATGTTTATGTTTATGTAATAGCAGCCATTATTAAGGATATAAAATTAACCTTGAAATTTATAACATTAAAAGGATTTCCGTATTTACGTAAAATTTTCCTTTTCCACATAATTATAATTTTCAAACTTATATAATTACAAGAAAATTAACTTCATTTTCTCGAAAAACATATTTTGCTCCTCTTCTTCTTCTTCTTCTCTTCATCTCTTTATTTAAATTCTTATAACGGGTATTTCATTTGAGAGGAAGCAAGAAATGGCCTCTGGTAACAAAGACATCCGGTGTTGGTTTCTTTACATTTTTCGAAATTTTCAGTTCCACATTGAAGCGAATGTTCTTGTTTAGAAGTCTTAATGATTCGGAAATATTCTTAAATATTAATTAAACAATGATTTAGCAAAAATGATAATGAAGAGAAATTATTATTAAAAAAAAGAACAAACAAGAACAAAAATATTCTTTTGAAAATTTTAAATAATTGTTGGTAAGCAAATGAGTGAGTGTATGGTGTATATATATGTATATGTGTGTTTGCTTTTGAAACAGTTTTAAGTTTCATAATTATGTTTTTGAGAAAAATTGAAATAAGAATCAGATACTTACAGAATCTGTTGTTATGCAAACAGGAAGTGGCAATATTTTGTGGTTTTATCTTGATATTAAAATTTTTGTTTCTCCTTTTTTCATCTTATTCTGTTTTGTATACAAATTTAGGTGAGAATTGCTGACATTTTCTTTATACAATATGCCAGTGGTTTTTTCACCTGGAAAATAAAATACAAAAAAATAATAATAAATAAATAACAATAAATTTTCGTTATTTTGTTATATTTTTTAATATTTAATAAATATTAATGAAATAAATTATGTGGACCATTTCAGTTGAAATTCAACAGAACGGAAGCAAAATATAAATGTTCTTCCGTTTCCTTTTTAATGAACTCTTTTGTCTTAATTAACATCTAATTTAACTTTCCCTTTTTTCGGCCTGAGTTTTTTATTTATTATTCGTTATATTTAAAATGATTTCGACCAACTTCGTTGGACATCGTCAGGGATGCTAAAAAAAATTACAATAAATTTGTACCATCAATATGTTGCGTTTTTCTAATTAGTTTTAAATTGACCTCAAGCCGCAAAAATGAAACAGCACTCTGACAATAAATACAAATATGTAATAAGTATTTCAAGCTTCAGTAAAGTAATAATAGTTTAGTTCCAACTCTTTTCTATTTCTGCTACAGTTCAGGTTTAGTTCAATAAAGGTTACAGTTGGTAGTCTAGTTAGCTTCTAGTCTTATTCTATTTCTGTTCTAATTCTGCTCTAGTTCTAATCTGGTTCAGTTTAGTTTGCTCTAGTTCAGTCTTTGTTCAGTACTAGTACAGTTCTAGTTTAGTTCTAGTTTAGTTCTAGTTTTATTCTTCAAGTTCTGTTCTAGTTCAGTTCTAGTTCAGTTCTAGTTCAGTTTCAGTTCTGTTCTATTCTAGTTTCTGTTCTAGTTCTCTGGTTCTAGTTCTTCTGTTCTAGTTCTGTTTAGTTCTGTTCTAGTTCTAGTTCTGTTCTAGTTCTGTTCTAGTTCTGTTCTAGTTCTGTTCTAGTTCTGTTCCAGTTCTATTCTATTCTATTTCTGTTCTAGTTCTGTTCTAGTTCTGTTATGTTCTGTTCTGTTCTGTTCTGCTCTAATTCTGTTCTAGTTCTAGTTCTGCTCTAATTCTGTTCTAGTTCTAGTTCTGTTCTAGTTCTGCTCTAGTTCTGTTCTAGTTCTGCTCTAGTTCTGTTTTAGTTCCGCTCTAGTTCTGCTCTAATTTTCTAGTTCAGTTCTAGTTCTGTTCTTATTTTGTTCTAATCTAATTTTAGCTTTGTTCTAGTTCTGTTGCATTTCTCGTTTTCTTTAGTTTAATTCCCTCTCCGTGCTATTTTTGATTTTACTTCGGTTCAAGTTCTCCATCGAATTCTTGTTGAAGTTCTTGTTCGGGTTCAGTTCTACTTCTCAAGTGGATCTCTTTAAGTTCTCTTCTATTCTACTTCTATTCTATTCTACACTGCATTTCTGAGTGTGTAGTTCAGGATCACCCATCTGTTTTAATTCAGATATTATTTTTTCAACCAAATATTGTTCTCATTCATTTAAATTTTTTTTCACTTCCTTTTAAAGAAAATTGATTGTAAAATTTTTCGCATTAATAAATCAAATTACCCCCCCCCCCCCCCCCCAAAAAAAAAAAAAAAAAAAAAAAAAAAAACAACAATTTTTCAATTTAAAACAATAAAAAAATGAAAAAATAATTCATTTTTATTTGTGAGTTTCACACGAGAGATTTGTTAAAATGTCTAAAATATTTGTGATTATTAAAAAATCCCTCATTAAAAAAAGATGATCTGTTCTGTTCTTCATCTTCTTAAAAAATAATAAAGAAAAATTAAATTCAGAACGAAACGTCTTAAAACAGTAAAACATTAATAAATCAAATTAAATTCACAAAAAAAATCCCTAATTTGAAAAAGACATAAAGGAGAAGAAAGAAATGGAAAAAGGAACTCAATCTTTCTCCCGGATTCAAAAAAGGAGACAAAGAAAAAATTATAAACAGAATTTTTTTAGGGGACAAAAATAATTTTTTGTTTCTAAGAGTGTAGAAGAGGTTATGTGGAGATGAATTAAATGAACTCTCTTAGAGTGTGACTTTATGTCAACACTCTCTTGCTTTTTTAATAAACCGTTATATTTACAAGTCTCTTTAAAATACATTTTACTTGTCGTTGTAAATGAAAAAGAGGAAGAAGTTTTTAATTCTCTTTCTCTTTTTTTTTCTTGGCAGCTTGTGCTCTTTTTTTAATTTTTACAAATGTAGGAAATGGAAATGTGAATGTGTGTGAGGTTAGGGATGTCATATGAAGTTGTGTGTATGTGTGCACATGCTGCAACAACGGTCAACATTTATAGTGATAATTACAAAAGGTAACAGTTTAAAAGAACAAACCATTTTGTTAATACGTGCAACGATAACGGTTCTTACTCTCCTTTTGTGTGTGTTTGTTTCTGTTGTTCCCCCGTTGTTGTTATACTTTTTGTGTTGTTGCATTTTTTTTGTTTTTTGTTGTTCACAAACAGACTTCCTTAATGGATATTAAAAAATACAAGAGACAAACACACACACACACACACACAAAACATTAGGATACCAAAATGACATACATGTCAAAGTTTTCCACACTCACTTCCTTTGGCTCCTATTCCTATGGCCATTAATGTGTGAGTAAATGTATGTGAATGTATGAGTGTAAAAGTTCCTAGATAAAATGGAAACAATAGTTCAAATAGAATATAAAACAACAACAGCAACAACAACTTTGTACTCATTTAATGCTAAAATAGGTTTCTTCTTTTTTCAGTTTTTTGCTTTTTTCCATTTGTATTTATACAAATAATATCACTACTACAACAACAACAGTAACTACAACTACTACTTTAATAATAACAAAAATTATTAAATATAAAATACAACAACATAACAACTCAAAAAAGGACAAAAACATGAAAAAAATTATTATTACTTAAAAGGAGTGTTAATGTGAATTTATACTAATAGGTTGTTGTTGTTGTTGTTGTTATTATTGGGATGGTATATTGTTAAGAGTGTGTGTAAGGATATATACGTATATGTGAGGATATACATATATGTAAACTTGTATCTGTGGTTGATATTTTTGTATGTTTTGTATGTGTAACTGACATAAACATTAACTATTGTAAAAATGTATGGTTGTCATTGTTGTTGTTTGTTGTATTTACACATCTGTATAGGAAAATATTATGTTTTATTTTTTTATAAAAAAGCAGAAAAATAAATAAATCATCATAAATTATAATAATTATATACACATGTTTTATATCGTGTAAATAAACGGTGTTTTTAAATGTACATTAAAGGTTCCCTCATTCCCCTCTTCTAAGCACAAAAAGAATATATTTTTCATTTACTGTGTATTCCTAGAAACACACACACACACACTCGAGTGCATGAATGAAGGGACAAATAGATATTCAAATATCATGTTTTCCTTTTAAAGATACAGATTTGTAAAATGCGAAAGTTGTCTGGAAATTTATTAAAAATAATAATTTTTCAAGCTGCTTTATCTTCTAAATTCTTCATGGGTCTGACTCTATTTAGGGTCTATTTCAAGGTATAATTCAGATTATAGTTCTGATTCTAGTACAGATCATAGTTCAAGTTCTACTTCATTTTTAGTTCAGATTCTAGTTGAGATTTTAATTAAGATTCATCTTGATTATAGCTGAAATCTAGTTTAGTTCTAGTTCAGATAATTAGTTCGATCCTAATTCATATTTTGATTCAGATTCTTATTCAGATCGTTATTTTAATTTTAGCTCATATTCTAGTTAATATAAGATTCTAATCCAGATTCCAGTTTAAATTCTAGTTCTGGCTTAAAATTCTTTTCAAGTCCAGTTTCTGTTTCAGATTCTAATTCAGATTCTATTAAAGATTTTAATTCCGATTCTAGTAAAGATTATGTTTCACATTCTAGTTTTTCGTTCGGCCTATAATTTAGTACAGATTGTAGTTCTGTTATACGTCTGATCTAGTTCTGTTTTAGTTCTGTTTAAGTTCTAGTTCTGTACCAGTTTTAGTTCAAGTTCTGTCACAGTTCAGTTTAAGTTCTATTATAGTGTTCTGTTCTAGTTTCGTTCTAGTTCTTATTTTGTTCTGATTCTTGTTCCATTCTAGTTCTGTTCGAATTCTCTTCTACTTCACTTCTAAGTCAGTTCTAGTTTTATTTTAATTCTGTTCCAGTTCTGTTCCAATTCTGTTTTAGTTCTATTTCATGTAAAATAACTTTTCATACATCCCTCGTATATTTATATATCGAAAATCCTTGCTTGAGTGTTTGTCTATACATGTTAAAATATTCAGATAAAAATATTTAAAAAAAAAACATAATAATATTTACTCAATTACCTCCTGCCATATTTTTTAATGTCTGTTTTTATTACCGAAAATGTAGCGGAGTGATGGCAGCTAAATAAACATGTTTTTATTATTTAAATAAAAAATAGCAACAACAACAACAATTACAACAAAATAACATCAAATATAACAAAAACCTGGAAATCATGTATTAATATTAAAAATAATAATTAAAACAGAAAAATATATAATTTTTTTTTAATAAATTCTTTAAATAAATACACATACACATACACATAAATAAATACACTTTAACACTAACGAACAAAAAATGTACAACAATTTTTTTTCTTTAATTCATTGATTTTCAACGAAAAATGAACATGAATAGTTAATTTACTTTGTAAATTTATTGACAAGTTAAGAAGAAGAAGAAAAAAATAATAATAAAAAAACACGTGTCATTAAAAAATTAATTTTTTTAACAACAACAATAACAACAAAAGCTTTCCATTACTGCCAGTAAATACTCAAACACACACTTACCAACACATATACATACACATATATATATAATGCACTCATTATATAATGAAATTTGTATTTTTTACTCATTATGGTAATTTGTATACCCTCCACCACCACCACAAGTAGTGTAGGGGGAATATTAACTTTATCATTCCGTGTATAACACTATGAAGGCATCATCTCAGACCCGATAACGTATTTCTATATTCTTGCAATAAATCAAAATCTGAGTCGCTTTAGCTATGTCCATCTCTCTGTCTGTTTGTCTGTTGTTGGCACGCTCAATAAAATTTGATCTAAGTATTTGTTATAGTTCTGATAAGTTTCCTATCTAAAACCAGCAAAATGATGAATGAAGTTTAAAATTTATAGAACCGATATCTAAGGCAACCTTTAAGTACAAGCAACAAATTTTCGTTAAATTGTCAATTTTTAAAACGAGAAATTAGAAGAAATTTTGCTATAATATTAGACAATATCTGCTTCATTGCCATTTCAAAAATTATCAAAATCGGTTCAGTAGCAAAAAAGTTATAGGCAAAAATACAAGTGATTTTATGATTCACTAAATGTTCTCCCTGTAAGTGTATGTGTGAGTGTGTATGTACGAACATAACATATTTACTTAATATGCATTTGTGGTGGAGGGTATTGAAGATTCGTTATAGCCGAATATGACGCTTTTACTTGTTTTTGTGAAATAAAAAGTTGTGACATTAACATTAACAACATTTAATTCACCACCTCCGTTTATTAAGTTACAAGAAACTGAAAAAGAACAACACGCATACAAACACACACACACACTTACATACAATAAAAACATTGTAGTTACTGGGATTTAAAAATTAAAAACAAGTTGTTACAAAAGTATTTAAAGAAAACTTTATTTTTTAAATTATAAAAATTAAAAAAAAGAGAAACAAATTTATGTAGAAAATATGTTTTAACATTAATTAAAAAGTACTTATCGATGTCAGACAGTGACATTCGATGAATGAATAAATAAGTAGAAATAGAAAAAAACAATTACAAGAAAATTCCATTTTAATACAAGATTTTTTTTTTTTTTTTAATTTGTATTAGTTTGTCGTTGTTTTTTTTTTAATTAACTCAAGAAAAAAACAACAAAAAATCTTATTTACAGGAAAATCTTGTGAAAAAAGCAGAAATGTTTGTTAAATGTTAATGAGAGTGAAAAACATCAATTGAAATGTAAAACATTAACAAAATCACCAAATAGAAACTTAATTAGAATTATCTACTAGAAAGAGGAATTAAAATAGAATTTAAGAAAATACTCAAGATGAGAATTAAATTAAAAAAACAATTGAAATAAAACTAAACTAGAAACGAACTAGAACTTAACTTGAATTGAACTGGAACTGAACTAGAACTGAACTTGATCTGAATTGAAACTGAACTGGAACTGAACTAGAACTGAACTTGAACTTAAGAAGAACTGAACTGGAACTGAATGGGTACTAAACTAGAACTGAATTAGAAACGAACTTGAACTGAACTAGAACTGCATCAGAACTGAACTAGAACAGAACTAGAAATGAATAAGAACTGAACTGGAACTGAACTAGAGCTGAACAAAAACTGAACTGGAACTGAAATGCAACTGAACTGGAAGTGAAATAAAACTAGAACAGAACTAGAACAGAAGTGGAATAGAACTATAAGTAGAACAGAACTAGAATTATAAATTCTTATAAATGGAAGCTGCCTCTTTTTAAAAGCATTTCTTGATGAAAATTTCGGTTTCTATGGAGGATGTTATATCAAGAAATCTTTGTGAAATTTTGAGAGCTTCTTTCGAGCATCAGTAATGCAATATTTTTGACCAGGAAGTTGCGAATTTTCATACTCTGTCGCAATGGTATCGGGTCTTAGATGTTTTTAAGCCTGCATTAGCTTTAGCTTTTCGTATAGTCTGAGCATTAAGCTAATCAGGCTGTCTACCGTGTGTGTTGGGTTTAATAACATTGGAAACCTTTTCACGGCAGATGTTTGAATTGTTTGGTTTTGTTTGAAAATATTTAATAAATTTTTAAAGCACTTTTTTCTGGTCAACAATTTTAACCAAATTAACAATAATTTGTTTGACATTAAACATTAACAACTGACATGTTTTGCAAATGGAACTTGATTAGAAAATAACAAAATTAAAGTTTTAATAAAAAATGTGTGTTAAGAATTTTTTGACCTCACTCCTTTAACTCAGATCTTGAATCAGAACTAGAACCAAAACTAAAATTTCAACTGGTATTTGAAACTAATTAAGAAATTAATTAAAATTAAAATTAATAAATGAAAAATATTTCTTCATTGAAATCCTGAATTAAATTTTCAAATCAAAATAAAACTCCATATTTTGTCTTCACTCTCATTTTTTCCCTGTTTTGGTTTTCAGTGTACAATTCTTATTTTATTTTATGCACATCTGTATGTGTTTGCTTGATTCTATGTTAAGATGTGTGTGTGTTTGTGTATATTTGTATTTTAGTCAATTTAATTTACATGAAAAAAAAAGCAGTAAACAAATTTTGACTTTAAAACTTGAATGAACTTTTTTCAGAATTTCATTTTTTATTTTATTATTTTTAAGTATTTTTCAAGTAAGTGTTTTATTTACCACTGTTAAGTAAATATAAATAAATGCATTTACCCAAATACACAGACATTCAAACATACACTTAAGGTTATAGGAAACATACACATGCATATACACATTCATATCTGTTTATAAATTATCGAGAAAAAGGAGTAAGAATGCTAAAGTCGGCTATGACGAATCTTCAATATCCTCCACATCAAATGAGGGTGAAGTAGATACGTTATGTTTCGTACATACACACTAACACATACTTGCAATGTATACAATATAAAAAAAACGTTTTTCTTAAATATAATAAAGAAGCACTTAATGAGTCATAAAATGAGTTATATATTTGGCTATAACTTTTTTGCGATTTCGTAATGGATGAACTTCATATAATTTAATGTTAAAGCAAAATTTGTTCTAATTTCTCGACTTAAAATTGACAGTTTCATGAAAGTTCTTCGCTTGAACTTAGAGGTTGTCTTAGATATAGGTCTGTATCTTTTTAAATACTGAACCGATTTTGCTGATTTTAAATAAGAAACTTCTCAGGAATATAACAAGTACTTAGGCCAAATTTCATTGAGCTCTGTCAATTATTGTGAATGTAAGCGAGCCAATAACAGACACATATGCAGCAGACGGACAGACAGACAGACGGACATAGCTAAATCGACTCAGAATTTGATTTAATGGAAGAATATATACATTAAAGGGTTCCAGATGATTCCTTCTTAACGTTACACATGAAATGACAAACTTAATATACCCTCTTCACCACTTGGTGGTGGTGAAGGGTTTAATAAAGTAAAAGTTTTAAATCTACAGTGACTCCTTGGCACAGTTAAATCCCATTCTATGCTTTTGCTAAAAATAAATAAACTTTTAAGAAAGTTTTTCTTTTTTTTCTGTTTTGTTTTGTTATTTAAGGTTTTTTTCAAAAATATTTGTGGAATTTTATTTAAAACTTTTTGCTAATACAAACGTCAATTCCTTCTAATATACTTTTTTTAAAATTCTCACCAAAACTCAATTTATTTTACTTAAAGTTAAAGTTCTTTAGTTGTGTGTGTGTATGTGTGTATGTGTGAGAGTGTATATGCGTTTAAATTGGGAATTAGTTAATTAAAGCTACAACTATTTTGTATCTGTCAAATCTAATTAAGCAAATAAATTTAAGAGAATTTCTAACATAATTAATTGGATTAATTAAATAAAATGTTAAGAGTTAAATACAAAGAGCAAAAGAGAGAGAGAGAGAAGGAGACAGAGAGAATATTTTGAGTATAATTTTTATAAAATTGAATTTCCTGTTTTAGCAACAAATAAATTACTGTCACGTTTAACATTTAATATTTCAAAAATTTAACATTGAACCGAAAAAAAGGCAAAAACAAAAATCAATTATGTCTATATATGTGTATGTGTATATACATACATGTATGTAACCATGTATTTTCACAAATATTACTTAAATCTGTTTGTTGATAATAAAATGTGACCTAATTATTATTCCGAAAAAAGAGCTCTTAATAAAAATCACAAAATCATACTTGTAACTTTTTATCGGATTTAATTTTTTTTTGTCATTATTTAATTGAAATTTAAGAGGAAACCGAATAAGAGAAAAGATTAATAATAGAGGAAACTAATATTTATTTAGTTTTTCTATGAAAATGCAAAGGACAACGATCTAAAAAATATTTCCTAGAAAATCTCTTTTGAAATTTCATTTTGCTGAAATCAGAGAAAATGTTTACCAATCGACCACTACAAATGAAAAATGAAAAATATTTTTTCTCCTAAAAAAAAAATTTTTATAAATTTATTTTTTTTTAAATATTCTTTTCTTTTTAGAACCGAACTAGAACTGAACTGAACACAGAACTGAACACAGAACTGAACTAGAATTGAACCTGAAGTAGAACCTGATCTAGAACTTAAACAAGAACTTGATCTAAAACCTGAATTAGAACTGAACTTGAACTGAACTTGAATTGAACTTGAACTGAACTTGGATTGAACTGGAACTGAACTGGAACTGAACTGAACTGAACTGGAACTGAACTGGAACTGAACTTGAACTGAACTTGAACTTTACTAGCTAGAATTGAATTAGAACTTGAACCTGAAATAGAACCTGATCTAGGCATTGAACAAGAACTTGATCTAGAACCTGTACTAGAACTGAAATTAAACTGGAACTGAACTGGAAGTGAACTTGAAGTAAACTTGAACTGAACTTGAATTGAACTGGAACAGAACTGGAAATGAACTAGAACTGCACTAGAACTTAACTACAACTTAGCTAGAATTGAACTAGCACTCGAACCTGAAGTAGAACCTGAAATTGAACAAAAACTTTAACTAGAACTGAACAAGAACCTGAAGTAGAACCTGAATTAGAAATAACTAGAACTAAACTATTGCTGAAACCATTAATACTCGAGAATATAATTTGCTTTCTACTTACAATCTAATAAAATCTAATCGATAGATTATGATCTAGTTGAGACAAAAATGAAGCTTCAGGTCGATATGTTTCATCTATACTTTTTACAATTTTCTCCTTAAGTCGATTAACTTTTCATAACTATTGAGACCTTAAATTATTCTTCTTAATTCTATAGTTCAGTCATTAGCCTTGACTTTGTTGGCATCCATAATAATCATTATTATCCGTTTTATCATAATGATAGATTTTAATGTTAGATTTCAATCTTATAATTTTTTTTTGTCTATTTAAAATGAAAATATTTTTAAAATACAAATACAAGATTTAAATTGTAATTCCTTTTATTATTTATTCTTTATTAGCTGTATTATCTGTATCTATTTGGGGAATAGAAAGAAGAAAAAAACCAAAATCCACGATAAAATCCTAAAATTTTCATTTTGTTTCGTAACAATAGAAAAATTTACTTTAAAGAAAAGTAAATAATTCTTCTCTTTTTTACATTTGAGGTTAAGTAGAAAAACCCCAAATAATTTATATTTAATGCCAAACGATTTTACAAGATTGATAAAAGATAAATTTCATTCATATTTAAATAATTTTCTTGTTTTCATCGTTATTTTATTCCTTTTTCTTTTCTCATTTTTCATTTATATCCATAAGGAAAAACATATGAAAATCCATAAAAAAATGGAATTTCTTAAATCTGTTTTTCTTTTTTTTTTTTGGATTATGGTTTTTGTGTTTTGTATTTAATAAAAAATATCATGATTATAATAAAAATTATAATCTTTACAAAAAAAATTATACAAAAAGAAATCCAGATTTCTTTGGTTAAAAAAAAAATCATAAAAAAAGAATGCTATATTCGGCTATGTCCAATCTTCAATACCCTCCACCAAATATGCGTGTAAAATTAGTGCTTTAGATTTTGAACATATTAGCGATGCCAATCCCTTAATCGCGATCACAAAAATCCTGGAATTTTTTGGGATTTAGATATTCCGAATTTCGGGATTTGAAAAATTAACCCGGGATTTTTCGGGGTTCATTAAACCCGAATTTTCTGTGAATTCTCGAATAATGTTAACATTTAAGTTTATTTTATTGTCGTACATATTTTTTCTGGATCCTGAAAAATGCCGGGATTGCGGGATATAATTTTTAAAATTCCGTATCCTGGGATTTGGCATCCCTAGTACATACACACGCACACATACACTCACAAATGTATACAATATATTAAAATCTTTCATAACTTAATCAGTCAGGGACACTTAATTTAACATTTTTGCCTATAACTTCTTTTTGATAAGTTATATAACTTCTTTTGTACTGAACCGATTTGAAATTTTCGTTTTTGGAATGATAATGATGTACATATTACTTAATACTACGGCATATTTGTATTCCAATTTATCGATTTATAATTCTCAAGCTTTTTGCTTGAACTAAGAGGTTGCCTCAAATATCGTTCTATATCTATTAACATACTGAAACAATTTTGCTGGTTTTAAACAGGAAACTTCCCAAGGTCTATAAAAAATATTCAAAATATTCAACAACAGACACGAACAGGCATAGCTAAATCGTCTCCGATTTAATTGAGCAAGAATGTAAACATTTGGATACATTTTGGAATCTGAGATGATACCTCCTAAACGTTACACACAGATTGACAAAGTTAATTTACCCTCTTCACCATTTCGGTGGTGGAGGGTATAAAAATGCATGTGAAAATGGAAAAAGTGAAACGTTTGTTTGGAATATTAATTTTTAAGTTTGAATAAATCAACAATAAGAATATAGAAGAACAAGAAAATAAGTAAAATATAATACGAAAGTATAATTTTCGTTTGTTTGCTTGTTTTTTTCAGTTTCAGTTTTTCATTACTTTTTTTCTTGTTATTTTTGCTTTAGCAGCATTAAGAAAACCATCTGAAAGAGAGAGGAGAGAGTGAAAGAGAAAAAACATTTTATATATTTTTGTTCTTTGAAAGATTAAATTTTCATAAAATAAGTTTTCTTTTGCGTTCTTTTCTTCTTCTTGTTGTTGTTGCTCTTAATGCATTTTCTGATTCGTTTTCCCAGGGGATCGTTTGTGTTTCATGTTCTTGTTGTTGTGTTTGTTGTTGTCATAGTTGTTGTTGCTGTTGTTGGTCAAAGGAACTTTGGATACTTTTTGTAAAAATGTAAAACTAAAGAAAATTGTTTACAAATGATTTTAAAATATTTAAATATGTAAAAAACAGCAGCAACAACAACAACAAAATTTTATAAAATCTACTTTTATTGTAGAAAAAAATTGAAAGTGGAATGAAAAATTATTCTTTGTTTTGTATAAAATTTAAGGTAAAATTTAATTAAATTCTTGTTTTATTTAATTTAAAGAAAATATTATTTTTTGATTTTCTAAGAAAATACGAAGAAAATTTAATAAAATTAAATTTCAAAAGAGATTTCCAGGAATCAATTTTGTTATTTTTTTTATTCTTTAATTGTGAATATGAAAAAAGAAAAAACTGTCATAAACAAATATTTCACAGTTCCATTTAAGATCCTTCAGTTCAGTTTTAGTTATGTTTTAGATCAATTCCAGATCAGTTCTAGTTCAGTTCAAGTTCAGTTCTGGTTTATTTCTAATTCAGTTCTAGTTCAGTTCTAATTCAGTTCTAGTTCAGTTCTAGTTCAATTCTAGTTTAGTTCTACTTCAGTTCTAGTTCAGTTCTAGTTCAGTTCTAGTTCAATTCTAGTTCAGTTCTACTTCAGTTCTAGTTCAGATCGTGTTCAGTTAAAGTTCAGTTCTATTTCTAGTTCAAGTTGAGTTCTGATCCAGTTCTTGTTCAGTTCTAGTTCATTTCTAGTTCAGTTGTAGTTCAGTTCTAGTTTAGTTCTAGTTCTGTTAAAGTTCATTTCAAGTTCAGTTCTAGTTGAGTTATAAATGACAATATTAACGTTTCGATAGATAAATTTTGAACTAAAACTAATAAGCTGATAACAATTATAGACTTAAATGAACGCAAAGCTAAAGTCTCGATAGGGTCTGAACTATTATCATGAAAATAACCTTAATTATAACCTGGTATAATGATTAAAATGCAGTTTCAATTAAAGAATAAGAATCGCGATTAGGAACGAAACTATAAATATAGTTTGAGTTTAAAGTCTCTCTGAAATATTTTCAGTAATGAACTATAATCTATACAAAGAATGTGTTATAGTCTAAAATGAACAAAAGTCTAATCCAGAGAATAAGCTATTAACTTGATTATGTTCTAAGCTACCAGTAATCAGCTTATAGTCTAGACTTATAACTAAACTATAGTCTAAATTAAAATAATGTTGACTGAGTTACATGCCAGATGATAGAAAAATAACTTTTTTATACTAAAAATATTAACGTTCTTTTAAAATTCTAACTCATAAAATAATGTGTTTATAGCCTTCCAAATTATATTCAAATACTCCTCCTTGTTCTTATAATTATTTCAAGGACTATAAATTTATACTTAATTTATAACGTTTGTTTAGCATCAAAACATCTCATAGACAGAATGTAAGAAAACAAAAGAAATTTATGTTAATGTCACTACCACATATACACCTCATTAGTTCCCAACCTCCCACTCCTCATTCTCTCATGTTTCCACATAAATAGCAAAATTTATAGAAGATAATTTATGACAATAATAATTACAAAAATTGGTTTTGAAAATTCTCCAAACTTATTGGCATAAAATCCCAGATGGTTCTTTCTAATGTCTACATGCTACACAATATTCAAATAAGCAGCCAACAACAACAGCAACAAAAAATAAATCTTCCACAACACTAAACATGGAGGAGGAAGAGGATGAGAAGAAAAAAAAGTAACGAAAAATATATAAATTAAATTTAACTCATTTCAGTGTCAGCCATTTTTGTTTCGGTTTTTATGTCTGTAGTTCGTTTTTCTTCTTTTTGCACTTTCTTTTTTGTGTTGTCTGTGTTGTTTTTGTAGTTTTTTTCCTTTCAGTTTTGTTTTGTGTTTCCGGAAATCTGAAAATTGATTAATGACATTTCGCGGTTAACAAACGCTAATGCCCGCATTATTAACAGTGTTAAGTCTTATAAATCACCCAAGAAAATACACAAAATCAATTATTTTTTTATTTTTCACTTTTATGCCGTTTTTATTTTACTTTATTTATTTTTTTGCGGTTCTTCACTAATTGTTAATACCAGTGAAAAGCCAAAAAGGATATTAACAAAATGAAAAGGATAAAAACTTCGTTTAATTTAAATAAATTAAATAAAAAGAAGTGTGAATGCTATAATTTTTGGTTATGTCGAATCTGCAATACCCTTACATACACACTCACATACACATAAACTCACAGACGTATATAATATATATAAAGTTTTTTTTTTTTTTTTTTTTTTTTTTTTTTTGTAATTAAAAGACGGAACAATTAATGAGTAATAAAATCAGTTAAAGTTTTGGCTATAACTTTTTTTTCTACTGAACCGATTTTAATAATTTTTGGAATGGTATTATGGAGAAATTTCATTCTTATTTGTTCATTAATAATTGACAATTTTAAAAAATTTCTTCGATTGAATTTAAAGGTTGCCTCAGATATCGGTCTTTAATTTTTAATATACCGAACAAATGTTGCCAATTTTATATAGGAAACTTCTCAGAACTTTGACAACTTCTAATGCCAAATTTCATTGAGCTCTGTCAATTATTGTGGATGTGAGTGTCGCAACAACAGACTGATAGACAGACGGACAGATAGACATACCGACATACAGACGGACAAGGTCGACTCAGATTTCGCTTTAATTCAAAAATTTATATACACATTATGGGGCCTAAAATAAATCCCTATTAGAGTTACACACGCAATGACAAAATGAATATATCCTCCTCAACACTTGTGCTGGTGGTGGTGGTGTTGGATATGAGAAATGTCGCTTTAATTTACGTTTTTATCTAAAATCATAAAACAGGGAATTTATATGATTATTTTTATTATTATTATTTTTTATTTATTTTAAATATTATCTAAACCAAAAAAAAACTAAAAAGAAAACTGAAAGGAAGAGAAAGTTGTGAGTCCTTTTTGATTTTGCCTCTTCCACCTCCTCTTCTAATGCTTTCTTTGCTACTTAACTAAAATAACAATTCCCTTTTTTTATGATATCAAAATAAAATTATTCACTACACAACAAAAACAACAACAACAACAACAACTCAAATGGACTTTGATTAAAATGTTGAAATGTTTATTGGGTTTTATTTTGATTATTTTTGTTATTTTCTTGTTAAAAGAGAGTGAAAAAAAGTGGAAAAAATTACAGATTCAAATCTTTTGCTATAAAAATGTAAGTTTTGTTCAGATATCTTATTTTCTTTTCATACAAAATTTATATATAAACTTTATATATTTGTTGTTATTTTTCTTGTTGTTGCTGTTGTTGTTGTTTTTTTATTTTTTTGTATAAATAACAACAGAAGCAAACTGATAAAGTTCTACACACTTTTTTATTATGAAAAGAATTTGTTCGTAACGAGATACAGTGCATAACAAACAATGCACAATGGGATAGAATTGAAAATATATTTGAAAACAAAAGTACAAATGTTACACTTCATAACACTGTTCAAATTCTGGTCTAGTTTAGTTCTAGTTTTGTTCTAGTTCTGTTCTAGTTCAATTCTAATTTAGTTCTAGTTCAGGTCGAGTTCAGTTTTAGTTCAGTTCTAGTTCAGGTCGAGTTCAGTTCCAATTCAGTTCATTTCTAGTTCTGTTCAAGTTCTGTTCTAGTTCTGTTCTAGTTCAGTTTTAGCTCAGTTCTAGTTCAGATCGAGTTCAGTTCCAATTCAGTTCATTTCTAGTTCTGTTCAAGTTCTGTTCTAGTTCTGTTTTAGTTCTGTTTTAGTTCTGTTCCAGTTCTGTTTTAGTTCTGTTCTAGTGTTGTTCTAGTTCTGATTTAGTTCTTGTTTAGTTCTGTTCTAGTTCTTTTCTTGTTCAGTTCTAATTCAGTTCCAAATTAGTTCTAGTTTCGAATTAAGTTAAGGAGCTCAAGTTCCGTAAGAGATATTGTAGTTTAACCTCTATTGGTTTAAAAACATTATTCTGGACTCTAGTCAGAGTCACCTTATTGTTTAGTCTTTAAAATAGTTTAGTGTCTACTATAGTTAAACTAGTATTTGTATATTAAACTGTATTAAATTGTAGTCTAGTTTAGTTCTATAGTTTCTATTATCGATCATGATTTAGTATCCTGTCAAGAGTATAATTAAGTCTCTTAAGTCTCCAGCATAGATTATAGTTTAGCCTGTTTTATAGACTACAATTTAATCTCTATTTTAGAACTCAATTTAGTCTTGAGCATAGACTGTACTGTAGTTTAGCTCAAGTATTGGATCAGTCTCTTGGATTATGGTTTAGTCTGTCCAACCTTTGCTTAGTCTTTAATCTAAAATGAAATATCGTGTGTAGTGAAGACTGTAGTTTAGCCAAGACTATGGTTTAGTCTGTCATTAATCTGTATTCTATTCAATAGTTCAGGGTCTAAATAATACTATAGATTAGTCTAGATTACAGCTGAATCTTTAGTTTAAACTGTAGTTGAGTCTAAATTATGATTTAGTTTCTAGTTTATGTCTTCGTTAAGTCTTCAGTGTAGACTATGATTTAGTCGCTAGTCCAGACTCTTATCGAAAGTAACTTATAGTCTTTTATGATTCCCTTGTTTATAATTGAGACTACAGTTATAGAACTAATTTCAACTATAATTATTTTAGAATTTAATCGAATTCTAGTCGTTATTATATTCGAGTATTAAATCTCTTTTCCTAAACCTGCAAATAAACTCCCTTTTGCTATTATTTATTTTTAAAATATTCATATTTCCCATTTTCGTTAATTATTTGAATTTGAGTCCATTGTGCAACGTAAAGTAATGTTAAGCGTAGCAAAAGGCAAACAATATAAATTATTAATGACCATGACAAGGAACTCTCGACTAGAACTACAAAATACAAATACAACTATAATAACTACTACTACTACAACTGCTACTAATACTGATGTTGCTACCAAGTAAAGTAGCAACTGATAATTTTCTTTATAAAATTTTTGTATTAAACTTTTTTTGCATAAACAAAACATATGACTGCTAATGGACGACAGTGTTGAGTGAAAATTTTTCAGAAAAGCAAAAATGTATGATAAATATTTCATAAATTCATAAATTTTCTTTTATTAAAATTTAATATTAACATATTTTAATGCAAATGACTACTGACCCTCGTTTTCTAAGGAAAATTCCCTTTTTTTTGCAAACATAATTGAATTCTAAAAATATTTATCAAGAAATTTAATTTATTACAGTCCTTCTAGTTTTGTCTTGTCTTTTTTTTTGGGGGGGGATAAATGTATGTAAATGTATTTGTGACTATAAATACATATTCTGTCTCTCTCTCCCTCTGTCTTTTGTTTGAAACATAACTGTATATTCAGGATATTGCAATTTTAAAAATATCATCATACATTATCTTATTTTTCTTTATTTTCTATCTTTTTGTTTGTTTAAATATAAATATAATCAAATAGACTCCTCTGCTACTCCCACTCCTTTTCGTCCTTTTACTCCTCTTCCACCCACATTTTTATTTCCATTAAGAACCAGTAAGCAAGCAAGCAAGCAATTCTCACACACACACACAGTTACACTCTCCTTAATTTAAAGCATTATTTAAATAAAAATCGATGAAAGAAACATTATAATTTGCAATTTTTCATTTTTCATTTAAGAATAATCTTGGACAATCTTTTCCTTTTATTCTTCTCCATTTGTTGTTAGTTGGTTTCGTTTCGTTTTGTTTCATTTCATTTAGTTTGGTTTGGTTTGGTTGGAGGTGTTTGTCTCATTGGTTGGGTTTGATGTGGTTGATGGTTGGTAATGTATTCACGTACCTTCAGACAGAAATGTGTCATTAAGGACATTTCATTTTTTTATTTCATTTTTTAAATATTTTTTCGTATTTTTTTTTTTTGCTTCCTCATTTGTTTACAAATCAAAGTAGCAGTAAAAGGAGTAGAAGAGGGAGTAGTGGAGGCAGTTGAAGGAGTAAAAAGAGTAAAATATCTGTTTATTTTACCGAAATGTATATAAAGTTTTTCATTTTAAAAAATTATAGGGGTTTTGCCTGGAAGGTTGTTGAGTTTGGGCGTTACGCATATGTTTCCTATACTCACACAAACACACACTTTGAAAGCTGCGTAGTTTAGTTTTAAGTGTAAGTATGTGTATGTGTGTTTACTGAAGCACGTACGTGTAAATGATTATACCTTAATGTCGCATTTGCTCTTCCTTTTTCTGTTTCCGTTTTATGTTAAAATCTCTTTCTATTTTATTTTATTTTTATTTTTATTTTGCTTCGTAACATTTAATTTATCTCATATTTATTTGTTTTTTTCCAAATTTCTTTTTTGTGTCCTCCAAGTTTGATGTTTGTTGAACTGAATTTGTGGTTTGAAGGGAATTTTTCAGTTCCTGTAATTTTTTTTCTCAGCATAATAAATTTAGTTGTTTAAATGAGGGATATGAAAAAAATATGTTAATGTATTTTTTTGTTTCCTCAGTAAATATAAAATTATTTCCAAATGTAAATAGAGTCCGTTTCTGTTCTTTTTGGGATTTTGTTGGGAAATATTTAATCTGTTTTTGGAGAAGAATAATTTTACAGAAGTGTCTTAATTATTACAATGAGCAAATAATTTTGAAAGTCTTTAATTCAATTTTAGTTGAGATTCTAGTTTAGATTTTCATTAGTTCAGTTCTATCATTTTCAGTTCATAGTTCAGTCCTTAGTCAAACCTCTAGACATGACTATAATCAATTCCATTATTTATTTATTTATTAAATTTAGTTAATTTCAAATTATTTTGTTTAATGTTTGTTTTTTATTCCACATTAATTCTCTTTTATCAATTTTTAATTCTCTGGAATTTTATAATCGTTATATTTGTTTTTACTTTTTTTGTTCTTTCTTGTTTTTCTTGTTTTTTTTTAATTTGTTTTAAATAATTTATATAACTGTATTAAACTAATTTGAATATATAGAAAATGTTTTCATAACTTGTTTAAACTAAACCAAAGTTTTCAACAAAAAAATTTTTTACATGTTTTCCAAAAATAATTACATTAAATTTTATTACATAAATTGTTTTTGAGAAAAAAAATAAATAAAAAATTTACAACTTTTAAATATGGAAAAGTTTAAAGTTTCAATTCAAATCGAAAAAAAATTACTTTCAAATTATTTTTTAAAAACTAATGACGATAATGATGATTCTCAATAAAATAAAATGAAATAAAACACAAGTAATAATGGTTTATACGGCTATGACGATTCATCAATACCCTCCACCACAAATGCAGGTGAAGTAAATATGTTATGCTTCTCATATACACTCAGGTAAGAAAATAATGTGTAAAAGTTTTTCTAAAGCGAACATGAAACATTTAATGAGTCATAAAATTAGTTACATTTGTTTTCTACTAAACCGATTTTGATCTATAATGAATGGAATGGTAATTAAGAATATATAACTTAATATTGTGGTGAAATTTCATTCAAATTTGTCAATTTATAATTAACAATGTTACGAAAATTTATCTTTTGAATTTAGTGTTTACCTCAGATATCGGTCAATATTTTTTAATATTGTGAACAAAATACTCAGGCCTAATTTCATTGGGGTCTGTAAATTATTGTGGATGTGAACGTGTCAAAAACAGATAGACGGATAGACAAACAGTTAGACAGACAGACGGACACATATATATCCTCCTCAACAAATACGTTTTAAGTAAACACTTTATGTTTCTTATATAGACACTCACACATACACTAGCAAAGTATTCAATATAATTTTTTTTATAAATTGTACATGGAACACTTGATGAGTCCGGAAATTAGTTACATTTATTCTTTTCTGAACCGATTTTGATCATTTAGGAAAGTTCTTCGCTAAAATTTAGAAATTTTTTCAGATATCAATCAATATCTTTTAATATACTGAATCAATTTTGTTGGTTTTAATTAAAAAACTTTCTAGGACTAAAACAAATACGCAGGACAAATCTCACATCTAATTATTGTGGATGTGAACGTGCCAACAACAGACAAACGCTCTTAGCAATATCGACATGGATTTTGATTTAATGCAATAATATATACACATACACACGCGCTTTGAGAAAGATAATATACCCTCCTCTTCATCATTTGTGGTGGTGAAGGGTATAAAAAAATACTTTAAAATTATTTTCAAAAACCAATGATGATGATGATGATTCTCAATAAAATAAAATGAAAAATAAAAAAAATTATTAAGTTCTATTTAAATGTTGAAGCTTTACAATTTATCTCCAGTTTAAAAAAATGTATAAAAAATAAAGAATTTTTCTTTAAATGAAATAGTTTTTTTTCAAAAACTCATATTTGTTTGTTCCCATTTTATAGAATTTTAAAAGAACCTCAATTACAACAAAAAAAGTAAAAAAATAAAATAAATAAAAAATGTATGTATGTATTTATGCATATGTGTGTGTGAGTGGCTCCTAGACATATGCTTTAATTTCTAATATGAAAAATATTTCAAAATATTTAACAAAAATTTTCTGCAAAAATCAAAATGTGTCTGAATATCTCAAGTATTTCAATTTATTTGATATGAAACATAAAATATATTTATCAATATTAAAGCCATTTGGTCTAAGTGCTTCAAATTACTTATATTTATATGTCTATGATATATTCATGTACATGTGTGTGTGTATGTGTATGTTAGTTCAAAGTATTTTAACTAATTTATAACAATAATTTATATTTCAAATGTGAATTTACTTTAGTTAAAAGCAACAGAATTATTAATTATCGATTTGATAGAACGTTTCAAATACCATAACATCAAGAATATTAGTGTTTTTAGCTCTATCTGAAGGAATTATTAAGATACAGGGAAAGAGATTTTCTGACAAATGACTGAAAAATATAAAAGTAAAATGACAGAAGTAGAAAAGATTTTTTTGGAATATAAAAATATAAGATACAAGATATGACTAAGGAGAATCTTCAATACCCTACACCAAAAATGCATGTTCATAAAATACATTATGTTTCGTAATATACACACACTCACACATACACGCAGAGACGTAGACAACGTATGAAAGTTTTTCTTAATTCGAACATGGAACATTTATTGAGTCATATAATTAGTTACATTTTTTGGCTTTAACTTTCTTTCTACTGAACCGATTTTGATAATTTTCGGAACAATTAAGGAGCACAAATAACTTAATATTATAACAAAATTTTATTCGATTTGTTGTTTTATAACTGACAATTTTACGAAAGTTATTTACTTGAATTTAAAGTTAGCGTCTGATATCGGTCTATATCTTTTAATATATTTAATCGATTTTTGCTGGTTAAAAATAAGAAACTTCTCAGGACTACAGCAAAATACTCAGGCAAAATTTCATTAAGTTCTGTCAATTATTGTGGATGTGAGCATGCCAACAACAGGCAGGCGGACAGACAGACAGCTGTATCGACGAAGAATTCTAAAACGTTTAAGATGATTCTTTCTCAGCGTTACACACGAATTGACAAATTTAATATACTCTCTTCAACACTTGTAGTGGTTGAGGGTAGAAAAAAATAAAAATATTTAGGGCTTCTTTTAAATACAGAACGTATGAGTAATATTTGGAAAATTATTACATATAAATCATACGCCCAGGTAACTTTAAGAGAACTAAGAGATAATAACGTATTAAAATAAACTAGAATCTAGTTGAGTTTATTGTTTACTCCTTTATAGGGATTACAGTTCGATTTCTTGAAATTAGTCTAGTCGATGCGATGGTTCAAAAGTTAATCTTGAAGTCTTGATATTTTTAAATGGACTTTTTACTTATTAAGAGGAAAATAAAACACATTTTGTTTATATATGTAATCTAGAGAGTGTGAGTAATCTTTTTGGAAATAATTACATATCAATCATACGTTAAGGTGGCTTCAAAATAAATATTAGTTGTTAATAGTCAATATATATAATCAATGCTACAGTTCATTACCTGGCATTTAGTTTTCCTTCCTATCAAGACCACAAATTCGAGATTCAGATTAAAGATTTGGCTGCTCGCCAATAGTCTAGTATTTACTCAAAATTATAATCAGGTTCTTGTGATATTAATATTATTCTTCCGAACATATAACTAGAAAAAATATAGAATTTTTGACAAAAATGGATTTTTGGTCAATGATTATTGCCGGTGAAAAATTATTATCTTTTAAAAAAATAAAAAATTTAAAATCGAAAAATTTTCGAAATTTTAATAAAAAATAAAATTTTAAAAAGTTAAAATATTTGTAAAATTAAATTCTATAAAGCAATGAAATTTTTATAAAAATGAATATTTTAACGAAAAATATACATTTTTTTTTTATAAAAAAATTAATTTTTGTTAAGAAAATTTTTTTAATTAATTTTGATTAAAAAATTAAAATAATGATAAAAAATATTTAGACGAAATTTTAAAGAAAATAGAACTTTTGGATAATTAATAATAACAATAATAATTTTTGATAAAAAATATTTTTTGGTGAAAAATAAAATAAATTTTAATGGAAATTTTTTTATTAAAAAAATATCTTTTTTTGGAAAAAATTTTTATAATTTTTTAATTAAAATTTTCATGAACAATTTAATAAAAAATAATAATAAAAAAGGAAATATGAGAAGCCTTTTTATGAGAAATTAATTTGAAATTAAATTAAAAGAAATATTCTTTTAATTTATAAAAAATTTCAGTAATTTGCAATTTAAAAAAATAATACATTTTTAGCAAAAAAGTTGAGGAAAATGTTTGCGATTTTTTGGAAAATTACACCGAAACTTTGAGTCAATTTAAGCTAAATACAAAATCTTATCTGACAACCCGAAATATATTTCTTATAAGTAAAATGTTCCACAAAAATATAAAATTTTAATAAAAAAATTATTTTAACAAAAAAATTTTAGTAAAAAATACAATTAAAAAAATAAAAAAATTGAATTCTTGCAAAAAATATTAAAAATTTGTTATGTTCTGCAATTTCCTCCACCACAAATTTGTGTGGAGTAACTATTTATGTGTTGTTTATATACACTCACATATACACTCACAAATGCATTCAATTTATATACACTTTTCTTAAATCGAACATGGAACATTTAATGATTCATAAAATTAGTTATATTTTAAGCCACAGTTATCAGCTTATATATATCAATATACTGAACGGATTTGGCTGGTTTTAAATAGAAAACTTCCGAGGACCATAACAAATATTAAGGCCAAATTTCATTGAGCTTTTCCAATTTTTGTCGATGTGAGCATGCCAACAACAGACATGCAGATCGACAGACAGAGCCTTGTCAATTTTTGTGAGCCTGCCAACGACATTCAGGCTGGCAGACAGACAGATAGACACGGTCACAACGGAATGACAAAGTTAAATACGGTCTTCACCACTTGTGGGGCTGGAGGAAAAAGTTTTTTTAGGTTTTTTTAATTAAAAATTAAACTTTTTATAATTTGAGAAATTTTTTAAACAACTAATGGCAACCCTTTATAGTTGTTTAATTTACGTATGAGCAATATTATTTTTAGTCAACAATCATACGCAGCGTGTTTTACATGTGAAACTTTGCGTAAATGTTTGGCAACTGATGGAAAGGTCTTTCATACTAAATTAACTGTAATATTTAAATTAAGAACTCTTTCTAAAAATACATACATAATTATGTGTTTTTTATCAAGAACAAAAAAGTTAATTTGTTTCCTTTTTTTGTACACAAAATTACAGACAGACGGAAGGACAGACGTCATCAAATAGTTTCAGTAACCAATAACGAGTTAATTACTATATTTAAAAATAACTTAATGTCTACACATTTAAACAAGAATATAATTATAATAAAATATGGACTTTGTGTTTATTAATGTGATTTAGAAAAATGGTGTTAATTTATAAAGTTTAACTTACATTTCTGTACGAGTGGGAGGGACTGATGCCGTTTTATGGATATTAACAGCAATTGTTGATTAATGTGATACAACAGGAAAAAGACCGATTTTCTGAAATTAAAAACAACAACAATATATATAAGTAATATTTAAAAGCATACATTTAGGAGTCCTAAAAATAACAAACTATTGCAAGAAAGGAATTTAGTGTATAAATCAGTGTTATCATTTAATAAATTCATATCCAGGAAAAAATTCCTATGTAGGCAAAATTAGAGTACAGTTTTGTTTTAGTCTTTTCTATATCTGAACAGAAGTTCTTTAAAATTGCCTTCGAACTTTAAAAAAATATCTTGATAATGAATTTAATATAAATTCCTTGTTAGGGAAGGACTGAATGACGGACATTTTAATAAGCTTTTAAAACTTAATTCTAAAGAAATTAATATATTACTATTTTATAAGTTTCTTAGTTTTAAAATAGTATTAATAATTTATTGGATTTTGTAAAAAAAAAAACTTAAAAAAGTATTTACCGTAACCCTTGTCTTAAATTTTAACTGACAACTTAACAGGAATTAATAGCAGATGCATGGACGGACGTCTTAAACTAAAATCCCAAAGTGATTTTTCAATAAAAATATCTATATTGAGAAATTGTAATATCTCTACACTCAAAGAAATTTGAAACAATATTTAATTCATTTTTAAAAATAAATAATATAAAAAACTTTTATAACTTTTAAGTCCATTTAAAATTAAATCTGATACGATATTGAAAAAACTTTAAAACGGTTTTAGTTTTTGAAGTTTCAATTTTAAGGACATACAAATTTTCAATAATATTCGTTCGGTGTTATGTAATTTTTAAAAAATAAAAGTCAAACATATTTTTTTCATTTAAAAATTTAATTTATTTAAGATAAGACAGACGGATGGACGGACGCTGTTATATAGCATTTAACATCCATAATGAGTTATTTGTTTTATTTTTATTTAGATCTATATTTTTACTTTAAAACAAAGATAAATCTATGGCAAACCAATCACATGTGTATTAGTTTTGCTTTAAAAAGTTATGTAACCTTTTAACGTTTTAGTAACTTTTCCATTGAAGAAAGTATCGGATAGACTGACAGACGGACATCTTTAAATAAATTAAGAAATATAATTTTATTAAAAATAACTATTTTAAAATATATTCATATCTCTACTTATTAACAAATACATGTTTTAAAAAGGAACTTATTTATAGAGGTAAAAACATCAAGATTTTATTAACCTAAAAATTTGAAAATTTAGTGAAACTTTAAAAAGATATGAAAAATCTTCAAATATGGTTTTTATCCTAGAAATATTATTCCCTTCTAGTACAAAAACCACATTATTTTTCTTATAAAGCGGTTAGTCAGGCCAAAAATAACGGGACACATTATAAAAGGGCTTAAGACGTTTTAAAAAAATTATTGGCTTCTTTTGTTGCATTTGCGTATTGCTCGCCATACAAAGAGCTTTTTTGAGAAATATTGACTGCTATTGGATCCCAAACTTATCGTCAACATTCCATCGAGCATCAGCAACATAAAATTTTTGATCATGACGTTGCGTTTCGTCATCCATTATGCATCAAGAATATGTTTTTTAAAAAACTTGACTTCAATTTCTGTGCTCTATTTTTGCCTTTTTAATTTTTAGCAGCGTTCCTGTCAGGAATTTCTTGATCCTGACGTGTTTTTAAACCAAAATTAGCTATAATCCGATCACTGAGCTAACCGAGCTGCTTTCCAATCGCATGTGTTGGGAATTTTTTTGAAAATTCTTTCTTTTCTTTGGCTTTAGAGAAATTATATGGACGATCCGTTCTATTTGACAATTTTAAAGCAGACCTTTGAATGCTTTGCCAAACTTTTTGTAGGACCAAGTTGAGTTTTCTCACAAATTTTTCTTTGTTTAACATTAAACCGGTTAAAAACTGACATGTTTTACAAAGGTAACTTGATCAAGAAAAAAGTCAAATCCAAATCAAATGTGGATTAAAAGACTTAATGGAAAATGTGTGTTAAGACCTTTTCGATCTCACTCCTTAAATTAAATTATTTAATGTATTGGAATACAGCTCTATTTTCTGTCATAACGTCAACACTAATTCAAACATGATGTGACATTAACTATCATACCAAATGTCAGTCTTTAGTACGACCTTAACTAAAACATTAATAATAATAATTTTATTAATTAGTTTATTATTTATAAAAAAAAAATAATAATAATAATAATTTTATTTAAATATTTCAACATGTCACACTCTAATATTCGACTGAATCATTAACAAAATCATTATCAGTATTTCACTTAATAATATTTATTTCCAAAGAAATTAAAACACCCAAAAAGAAAAAATTAAACTAATTAAAAATACCAACAAAAATAAAGTGAGACCTCAAATATGACTTGCCTTTTTTTTGGATTAAAAACAAAAACAACAATAACAATAACATAAAAGGAAAAAAGGTTCATTTATTAAGTTAGAAAAACAATTAGAATGAAAAATTCTATTTTAGTTTATTATATTGATGGTTTTGAAAATAACAGCTACTAAACAACTAAAACTAAAAACCAACTACTACAACAACAGCAACAACTACAACTAGAAAGTAATTAATAACAAAAGTTTAGTTGTTTTTGTAATTTATTATTGCTGTAATAGTTTTATTTAGTTCTAAGTCCCATTATGTTAACATGTTTAAGCCTGTTAGATTCTTTTGTATGTGTATATAAAAACACCCATACACACACACGTGTATGTGTTAAATATATTATACATTTTATTTATATATATTTACATTCACACGCACAGTGTATCTTAATACATTTTTTTGGAATTAATTCCGTAATTTTGAAACTGTTGGAGTTTTTCAAATTAAACTTCACTTGGTTAAAGTCAAGGTGTTACTTAGTTGATTCTGAAAAGTACAGTTCACTATCTAGTCAGAGGCGTAGTCAGTGACCGTCCAAAGTTGGCCATTTCGAGTATATTTTTATATATTTCTTTAAAAAATTCGCCAAAAATTCATTTATGAAAAGACATAAAACACATTTTGTACATAAATAGTCCTTATAAATCTCTATAAAAATGCGTTCAAATTTTAAGGCTGCCCCGTTAAGTTTAAGAGATATTGACATCGAAATATTTTTTAAACCTCTTTTTACCCCTGTCTTATTTAAGTCTTTTTAAGTTGGCGGGCTTAATATGGCTCCCAAAAAATTTTTAAAAATTATAATTGAAAAATTCTAAAAAATATTGCTGTAACAATCATATAAATATATGAATCCATTTAAAAGTTATATTAATCTGAAATTGGAATTTTGAAAAAAAAAAAATTATTTTGAGATTTTTTCAAAAAGGTGGCAACAGTTATTCACTGAAAAAAGCATTTTTTATTCCAAACTTTATATTTTTTTTGACAAATTTATAAAGAAAACTTAATGAAAACGGATTCAAACTAAGTCCTGATAAGCTGAAGGCAAAGACCTGCCCATAAGCCTTATACAAATTTGGTTCATTTTAGAAAAAAATCTAATAAATTTCTTCATAAAGTTCACCAATTGCGTAACTGGCTTCACCATAAAATTATACTTTATAAAATGTTCCATATGTAGGGAAATATATAGACGAAATTTATTTGCCTGAAGAGCCTTATTATGGCAGGGTGTTCAATTTAGTAAAAAAAGTAAAATTTTTAAACAAAATTTTTACAGATTGGGATTTTGGGTATTTATGCTTGGACAAGTGGGAATCTCTTTAACTTTATGTTTTGGGAACAAATTCTTCTATATCATATAGAAATTTCAAATTCAAAATTTTATTCATTTCAATTTTATTAAATTTCAAACATTAACTTTATTTTTCTAAAAAATAGCAAAAATGGGAAATTTTAGGTTTTTCAAAATTTTTGATATTAAATGACATTTCAGTTACCTTTTTCTTTAAAAATTCAGAATCTCCAAATTCCAACGTTTTCAGGGATATCAAATACATGAGTAAATAATTTATATTTGGGAAGAAAATTCAACCTAAACTAGGGTTCCTCTAGGCAAATTAAGCTGTTTTTCACATTTCACTATTAAACGTTGCAAAGTTTATAGATTTGGTCCCACTGTAATACATTAAACTCAAGGCAAAAACAAAAACTAAATATAAATATATATAATGTATATTATTAAAAACTGAATTATGAAAAGTTCGAGGTAAAATATTGTATTTTATAAAATTTATATAAAAAATATATTTTTTTTTTTGAAAAAAAACTATATTTTTTTGGTATTTTTTTTTTTTTTGCAATTTAATCCCCTTTAAGTCCATAATAGTTTAAAAAAATTTTCATGCTAAATTCAAATTATAAAGGAATGAGTTTATAGCAGGGATATATAGTAAAATGTATATGTGTGTATGTGTAAGTGTTGGTGAAAATGGTTTTTTATATTTATAAATTTATGAGGGTATGTGTATGTGAGGATTACAGCTCATACCTTTGTGGATATTTGTTTTCCTGCTACTTTGTTTATTGGTATTTTGTGTGGGGTATTAATATTTATATATATATTTATTCTTCTTCTTCACTTATTTTTTATATCGTATATATATTCATAAACATTGTATGTAGAGAAAAAGGATTAAATAAAATCTCAATTATTTGAACCATAAAGACCGAAAATAATTTGGGGTTTTCTTGTAAATTTTCACAGATTTTTATCTGTTTTTTCCTGGAAATTGTATCAATACGGAAAAATAATATTTGTTTCTTCGTATATATATATATTTTATAGATTAGTGTAAAAAAGATGTATATCATAAAATATCTATATACATAAGTGTATATGGTGGTTTAACTGTCAAAGCCTTTAGCACAACATATAATTTCAAATATTCCGAATTTTATAGTTTTATATCAAATGAAACTAATGGAAGGACAGAAGGACGGATATTAAGTTATGGCATTGGAAGTTTTTTTTCCTCCTTAACTGTTATATATTTTGTTCGAACTATTCCTTTTGCTTTTAATGTACATTAATAATTTGTAATATAAATTTTTAATTTAATTGAAAAACGTATGAAATTAGACATCAAATTAATGTATTAAGAAATTAAAATGTGTATATAAGTTTAACAGAAGGACAGAAGGACGGACGTTATAAAATGGCTTCCAAGGCCTTTTCTGCTATGGCTGTCACAATTTTGATTAAAACTATTTCTTAACTTTAAAAAGGCCATCAATAATTTGCAATTTGGATTTCTAATTTAATTGTAAAAGAACTAAATTAACACCTTAAACTTATTCTAAAAACCTTATAATTTCTTATAAGTATAGTGAACGGACAGAAGGACGGACAATATAATAAGGCCCCAAATATTTTTTCGGATACAATTATT
>PYHX02000467.1:5847667-5860052 GCA_004302925.2 Cochliomyia hominivorax | reverse complement strand
ATAAATTTTGATAAATTTATGTCTTAGCTTTAAATCCCCATTAAAAAGTTTTAATATGGATTTTTAATTTAATTAAAAAACTTACAAATTTAAACCTCAAACTTAATAAATTAAAAAATTAAAATTTTTGTATAAGTTTAGCGGAAGTACAGAAGGACGGACTGTAAAACATAGTTCTTAAAGCTTCTACAGCTGTCATTTTAATATTTTATATTAAACCATTTTCTCAGCTTTGAATTGCTATCAATAATTTGAAATTCAGATTTCTAATTTAAATGTCAAAGATCTAAATTTAAACCACTAACTTATTCTAAAACCATATAATTTTAATGGAAGGACAGAAGGACGGACTTTAAAAAATAGCTTCATAAACTTTTTTTGCTATAATTGTCATTTTTTCTGTTAAACCAATTTCCTATTCTTAAGCCTCTTTTAATCATAATTAATATGAACTTTTTATTTAATTGGAAAAAACTTATGAATTTTAACCACAAAAATAGTGAATTAAGAATTTATTTTTTTTAAGTTTAAGAGAAGGACAGAAGGGCGGACATTTTATTAATACTTTAAGAGGAAATTCAAAAGAAACTAATACATTTACTATTTAATATATTGTAAAATACCATCAATTTTTTATTTAGATTTTATTACTTGAAACTTAAAGAATGTTTAACTTAACCCTTGTCTAAATTTTCATTGACAACTTAAACGGAAGTTAAGGATAGACGGTTGGACAGACAAGTTTAATTAAAGTCAAAAACTGATTTTTCAATAAAACTACCATTTTATTATGTTGCCATATGTCAGTACTTTATGTAAATACATAAATCAAATATAGTCCTTATTTTAAAATGTATGAAATCAAGAAATGGATTAACCTAAAAATTTGGATAAATTTTTTTAAATAGACGGAAAGACAGAAAGACGGACACATTTAAATCGTTTCATTAAGGCATAACGAATAAAATACTATATTTAAATGAGCTTATATTTATATAACTTAAATTGGAATATAGTTAATAAAATCTGGAATTTGTTTCAGTTTGTGTATAGTGTTTTGCAAAATGTTATTTAACACTTTTAAAATCTTGCTTAATATCAAACATTTTTGACGGACAGACGGAAGGACGGATATTTTTAAATAGGTTCAAAAGCTAGTTCCAGATTAGTAACTATACCCAAAGATGTAGCTATATACATATACTTAAACACAGATATAGTTATAAATTAAGACTTTGCTGCAAGATAATAAATTCTCTTCTGAATTGTTTTATCTTTCAGTTTTATTTTTGGCGGACAGACGGATGGGCAGACGCCTTATAATAGTTTCGAGAAGTTATACTGGATTAATTAGTATCTCAAAAGAGTGGTCTATTAGTGTATTTTAAGGTAGCAGTTAATTTAGAAAGAATGTTTTTTGTTTGTGTAAAAATATGTTTATGTAGCATAACATATTAGCATTAATTTGTATGACAGACGGACAGAAGGACAGAAGGACGGACACATTTTATTAAGTTATAAATTGTTCTCAAAATTAATTTTTATACTAAAAGATGCTGCTATTTCTGTATTTTGAAACAAATTTACATCTATAGAACAAGGACTATTTTGGGATGAGTTAGTGTAGGTCTAAAAATAGTTCCAATTTCATTAACAAAAGAACAAATTAAGAAATTATAGTTATTTAACCCCGAATATGTTCACAATATTTGTAATTATAAATAGTATCAATAAAAGTTATGGAACAACCCTCGTATTAGTTGCATTTCTGACTTTTGCTTAAGAGTTCAATACATTATTATAACAATAACACTCGTGTTACATTCTGAGCTTTACTGACCCTTCATATATTCTTGTATATATTTTTAGTTAAAGCAACAAAACCTCCTTATAAGGGAAATTTATATTATTGGTTTAAAATAGTCATTCCGGCTTGACATTTGTAATGGGACCTATAATGGACCACTCATAACCAATTTCATTCACACAAACGCAAAATAAACATGGTATACAAATTTGAGCTTTACCTACACAAAAATTTTGGGACAGACAGAAGGACGGACGCTTTTAACTAGTTTTGAAAGCCTATTCCAAATTAATTTGTATACTTGAAATTAGAACCATTTATATGTTTTTTAACAAGGACACATTTACGTTTATGGGGCTTCATTTTTAATTACTGTAATAATTTTAATGAAGTCATTTTAAAAAGTTTAATTAAAATTATTTGATTTTGGAGAAAGATATGGACAGACGGAAGGACACTGCTAAATATATCTTAAGAATTTCTCTTAATTAAGTGGTATATTTAAAAATACAGTTATTTCTTTAAAATATAGTACAATCATCAAATATGATATTTTAATATAATAAAAAATAAATTTTGACTAAAAATCTGGTACGATTGCTTTTTTTAATTTACTAAAAATTATGGAAGGACAGAATGACGGACTTTTCAAGTTGGTTCAAGAAGCCTGTAATAAGTTAATTGTTAAACTGAAAGTTGAATTAATATCTATACAATTAAACAAAACTAAAATTAAGAATTATTAAGCATTCGTATATCTGAAAAAATCCTAAAATTGAAGTTACCTTTAAAATAATTTGCTTAAATTTTTGCTACTTAAATCTACAAGGGGACAGAAGGACAGACTCGTTAAAATTGTTTCTAAAAACTATAACAAACTAGTTTATACATAAAAAGTTATATCAATGTCTATACATTCAAACAAAACTATAGTTAGAAATAATGAACCATTTTTATATTAAAAAGGGTCTTTAAAGTCATGTTACTTGTAAAATAATTTGCTTACATTTTTTGCAACTTAAACCTACAAGCGGACAGAAGGACGGACACTGCCTAATCGTCTCTTAATCATATACCAAATTAATTTCTACATTTCTAGATGGAATCATTTCCTGGTATTTTAACCACAATAGAAAATTGATATACTATTTAAAATATAACCTCAAAGTTTATACATATTTTTTAATACTTTGACATTTCAAACAAAGAAAAAATTCCAAGATAGATATTTTACACTAAATAGTTTTTAGAATTTCATTCTTAAGTATTTATGACTTATAAAGATGGATCTGTATCCTTTAAATACACAATAATGTGAGCATTCTATATGAAATAAAAAATGGCCTCAAGTTGTATTCTTTTTTTTTTTTTTGCAAAATTTACCAGACAACTTAGACAAAGGTTAGACGGACGGAAAGACATACAGAGTTAATTTAACTTTGTTTAAGATTCCGGGTTAATATAAACATTAAAACATAGATTGATATCTATATAATGCAACAAAAAAAGAAACAAAAAAATACATAAAATGATATGATTTATGAGTATTAGTGTTTTTTAGCCTGAAGTTTAATAAGATTCTTTTTATTTCTGTTTTAAGTTTAAATGACATTTTGTTTGATAGAGGGCGGACGGATGGATGGATGGATGTGATGGTTATGTTTGATGAGATGAGACAAAGTTTATTTTAATTTCTAATGTTTTTTTGTAGGGTATATTTTGTATTTGAAACATTATGGAAGAACATTTTTTTGTTTCATAACTAGTTATGAATGTATGTATGTATGTATGTATGTATGTATGTATGTATGTATGTATGTATGTATGTATGTAAATATAATCCCTTATATGAATGTTTCATCACAACTTGTATATTTTTATAAGTTCACTTATGTTTATCTCTCTTTCTACTTTTAAATGTAGAAGTATGTGTATGTTTAGCTATAAGAGTACAAGTGTGTGTATGTGTAAATGTAAACGAAGGTATATAGGAGTTGCTGCATGTGTTATTCCTTTTTTTAGTTGTTGTTTCTTATACAATTTTTATTAAACATTTTATTCGTTTTATTTTTTTGATATATAAATTTCGTTGTTGTTGTTGGTTGTTGGTGTTATTGTTGTAACCAATGAAAAGGAAAGAAACACGGTCATAAAAGAGTATTAAAAAAATAAAAGATTAATATACACACAAATAAATATATTCATATACATGTATATTTACTTACATATACATATATAATTTTTCCTAAAAAGAATAAAAAGAAAATGAATGAGTATAAAAAGAAAACAAAAACAATATTATTATTTGAGAATATAAGGAGTGAGATCGAAGTAGTCTTAACACATGTTTTTCATAAAAACTTTGATTTTCTTTTTCTGATCAAGTTACATTTGAAAAATATGTCAGTTATTATGTTTAATGTCAAACAACTGAATAAACTGTTCCGATACGAGTGACCAGAAAAAAACAGGCGTTCCCCCGACAATTGTATCTCTGTTCCGGAACGACCCGAGTTACACTTGGTCAAAGATTGTCAACCCAATGACAGCTGTATCAAATAGAAGTTTTTTTCCCAAAAAGTTATTATCGGGTAAAGCAGAGCTGTTACAAAGACAAAAGTCCAAAATGTTCTTGTTATGAAATCAATCATTTGTTTCAGCGGGTTCTATAAATACTGAAATTAAGATCAAGTAATGTTTACAAAAAACGTGTGTCCAGTTATGTTTTGCCCAATATTTGTACCAAGAGAGGCAAATCCTCCTAACTGCCCAGAGCTAAGGCCAGTGGAGAGATATTTGATTCTTGTTAAAAGAGAATTGAAGAGCCCAAAATAGTTGTCCAAAAGTGTGGTCGATTTTAAACGAAGATGGACTAAATGTTCGAGCAAAGTGACAGCAACACTATAAAAAGGTCAATGGAAGAATTTTAGAAAAAGGTTCCAATTATCCTCATTAGTGTTTTAAATTATAAAAATATTTTCTTTGGAAATTGTAATAATAATTTGTTAAGAATTTTTCGAACTCACTCCATATGAATGTATAAGTATGGCTATATATATGTATATAAGTATTTATATAGAAAATGTAAATTGTGAAAATCCTTTCCAAGGGTCGTTCTCTGGAATCCATTTAATACTAAAAATATACAAAAATAAATAAATACACTTCTATAAAAAAATATGCGAAATAATAATGAATGAAATAAAAATAAATAAATAAATGAAACAGCAACAACAAACAAACAACCAGCCAGTCAGCCAGCCAGCCCTGGCAGCAACATCATCAGTAACAGCAACAGCAACATTTATTATTATTTGATATTTATAAAAAAAATACTAAAATTATATTAAAAAAAATTCCTAATGCTTAAAGACATTTATACAAAAAAAAACAACAACAACAATTTATAAATAATTAATTTAAAAAGAAAAAAGGTAAAAAAAATAAATAAATAAGAAAAGAAAGGAAAGTAAGAGAAAACAACAGAAAATATGAAGCCAATTGTAAATGAGTGTCAATTTAAATTTCAATATGAAAAACATTATCAAAATCTTAAAAATAGAAGACGACTTTTAAAATCATCATCAGCATTTAAAGAAACTACTACTATAGCAGCAGCAACAATACTAGCAAAAGCGAAGGGGAAAGCAGCAATAGCAGCATTTAACAAATCAACTATATTTATTATTATTAAAATATAAACAAAAAAAGCATTCACAATAACCTCGATAATAATAATAATAATAATAATAATAATAATAATAATAATAATAATAATAATAATAATAATAATTACAGTTATAAAATAATAATAAAAAAAGAAATATTTAAAATAAAATAATTAAAGCAACAACAACAAAAGAAAGAAAAAAAAACATGTTATTAACTATAAATCATCAACATTATCAACATCAACGTCATCATCATCATCATCGTATAGGAAGTTTGATTAATATGCAGCTTTTATTTCTCATCTTATTGGGTAAGTGAAATAATAATCATAAATTATTACTAAGTAATCAAACAAACAAACAAACAAACCACCATAAATACATACATATAAACATATACATATGTATATAAGTACTTATGTCCTGTTTGTTATAGAATATCTACAATAAATGACTGAATGAATGACTGAACAAACGAGTGAGCGAATGTACAAAATAATATGAATCATTGTTAAGAGTAAGAGAGTTTAAGGTCTAAATAAATGGTTATAGATAATATTTTATTTAAGTATGTGTTTAGTTTCTAAGTATATGTGTTGTCATATAAACATATTAAACGTTAACACACACACACCCACCCACCAAAAATCGAAACCCAACAGTTTTGGAAAACAAAATCTTAAGCAGAATAGTTTAGTCCAAAAATTAAGACAGACGTAAGGACAGATGCTTTAATAAACTAACCTTTAATCGGTGTGCTTTGCTGCACAAAAAAAATTCCTCAGTACTAGATCTCGCAAGAAATTTTCCAATTATCACGTTTATTGAAAAAAAAGTAGTTGATATCAAATTTGAGAACTCTCTCGCTGTTATAATTCTTTAGATTTGATAATCAATATTTGATTTGTATGGGGGATACCCTTCCCATTCATCCTATCCATCCAACTAATTATTGAGAAAATGATTGAGAACAAATTTCAGAACTTTCGCTTGTAGAATTGTTTAGATATTCAATAGTCAAAATTTGCTTCGCATCTCGTGGTCCCATCAGTCCTACGTTTTATCCATTTAAACAGTTCCTTGCGAAAGTAGTTGAGATCAAGTTTTAGAACTCTCGCAGTTATAGCTCTATAGTTCTTGCTTTGTAGTCGGGGTACCCCTTCCTTATGGTTCTATCGGAATATTTTTTGTATTTGGATCATTCAGCGGACAGAAGGACGAAGACTGCTTAGTCATCTTATAAACTAAGTTTAAATTAATTTCTGCATTTGATGATGGTTCCATGTCTGAGTATTACAACAATAATACAAATTTGATATATAGCAAAGGACGAAGAGCTCAATTTATTTTCCTTCTACAATATACATAACCTAAAAATTTCAATTTTTTAATTACATAAATGAAGGGACAGACAGAAGGACCGATACTTTTGAATAAACTTAAGGACTTAAAACAAGTTAATTATTATATTAAAATTATGACCGGTATGTGAACTTTTAATCAAGAATATAGCCCTACAAACAGACCCATGTTTGTATTAGTTTAAGGCTTAAAACCTTTTATACTTAAAATAATTACCATAGAACTTTTTTAAGTTCAACAAACGAGCAGACGGAAGGATGGACGTTGCTAAATAATCTGGTAAATTAATTCCGAAGTATATTTTATATCTAAAGATTTTTCAATATCTGGATAATACAACAACAATACACACATGATGAGTTCGAAAAATTAAGACCTAAAAATTTAACCTAAAAATTTAAGTTTTGAAATTAAAAAATTTTAAGGGACAGACAGAAGGATATAAATGTCCTTATATAAAATATTTGTCCAAATCCCTATCGCTTATATCAAAACCACTTTCTGCACATAACTCCGCTGGAAAAAATAAGCTTTGGCGCCTGATGAGATATTTCGTTTTCTGTTCTGGTATATATGATCTCTTGTGCTGTCATTGAGCATAATCCTTAAGTCTAAATTCCTTTAGTGCCCCGATATAACATTGATGATATAACTTGAGCTCACAATTTTTATACTCTGCATTGTTTAGATGGGATTCCCTATAGGTTGTTTAAGCATGTTGTTTTTGTTGATTCTCTCCTTATCAACCCGCTTAACCTGAAAGATCAAGAGTAATATTCTTTTAATTTCCTTAGACTCATAACATCTATTTAATACCCACATGAAAGTCATTCGGTTCCCATCATTTTTATGGATTAAAAAAGCATAACATTTAAAGCTTTAGAGTCGATATAAAAGGAAATCTGAGCCGATTTACAAAAAAATTGAATTTGAAGTTTTTATCTAAGAAATCTTTCAAATCATGTGAATAACGGTTTAGCCATATGGTGCAATGTGTCATACAAGAAGACTTATCTGAAAATAATAAAAGTAGAATCAAGGAAAAAATTGAAAACTATTCCGTACTGCAGGGTATTCTTCTATAATCGCTGCCAGAGAATAATAAGCTCTAAAACATTTTTAACTAAAACTGTAAAATTATACTTATTCGACAGACAATCGAAATATTAACAAGAAAACTTACGACAAACGGAACGACTTCTTTACTTAATTTGTCATTTTTGATGATGACGCATTAAGAATTTGAAAGGCAAAAGGCAACAACAAAACAAAACAAAAAACCATAAAGAAGCATAAAAATAATAACGATAAAATTTAATAAATTTTTAGACAAACAAAACTTAAAACTATTTAAAGAACTCTCTTTCACCCCTAACAAGAGCAACAGAAACAACAACTATAACAATAACAAAATAAATAAAAATATTAAGAAAACAACTAAAACAAACCTTAAATAGCCTCTAGTCAAGAGAAAAAGGATCTAATTAATCTTCTAATAAACAAATTTCGTTAAGTGGAAAAAAATGTTGAAAATTTCAAAAAAAAAAAAAAATAAAATAAAATAAACTAAAATAAAAACAATAAAAAAATATAATACAACAACAATAAGAAAACGAAAGAAAGGAAAATCTTCTTAAAAATTTAAATTTAAAGAAAAATTAACATTAATTCTGAGATTTAAGCAAAATTTGCTACAAATAAAATACAATAAAACTGTAAATTTTATTAGAGGAAATTTTCGATAAATCTTACATTTAGAGGAAATTTAGAGAAAATTTTCGACAAATCTCACATTTAGAGAAAATTTTTCGATAAATCTCACATTTAGAGAAAATTTTCGATAAATCTCACATTTAGAGAAAATTTTCGATAAATCTCACATTTAGAGAAAATTTTCGATAAATCTTACATTTAGAGGAAATTTAGAGAAAATTTTCGATAAATCTCACATTTAGAGAAAATTTTCGATAAATCTCACATTTAAAGAAAATTTTCGATAAATCTCACATTTAGAGAAAATTTTCGATAAATCTCACATTTAGAGAAAATGTTCGATAAATCTCACATTTAGAGAAAATGTTCGATAAATCTCACATTTAGAGAAAATGTTCGATAAATCTCACATTTAGAGAAAATGTTCGATAAATCTCACATTTAGAGAAAATGTTCGATAAATCTCACATTTAGAGAAAATGTTCGATAAATCTCACATTTAGAAAAAATTTTCGATAAATCTCCCATTTGGAGAAAATGTTCGATAAATCTCACATTTAGAGAAAATGTTCGATAAATCTCACATTTAGAGAAAATTTTCGATAAATCTCACATTTAGAGAAAATTTTCGATAAATCTCACATTTAGAGAAAATTTTTCGATAAATCTCCTATTTAGAGAAAATTTTTCGATAAATCTCCTATTTAGAGAAAATTTTTCGATAAATCTCCTATTTAGAGAAAATTTTTCGATAAATCTCCTATTTAGAGAAAATTTTTCGATAAATCTCCTATTTAGAGAACATTTTTCGATAAATCTCCTATTTAGAGAACATTTTTCGATAAATCTCCTATTTAGAGAACATTTTTCGATAAATCTCCTATTTAGAGAACATTTTTCGATAAATCTCCTATTTAGAGAACATTTTTCGATAAATCTCCTATTTAGAGAAAATTTTTCGATAAATCTCCTATTTAGAGAAAATTTTTCGATAAATCTCCTATTTAGAGAAAATTTTTCGATAAATCTCCTATTTAGAGAAAATTTTTCGATAAATCTCCTATTTAGAGAAAATTTTTCGATAAATCTCCTATTTAGAGAAAATTTTTCGATAAATCTCCTATTTAGAGAAAATTTTTCGATAAATCTCCTATTTAGAGAAAATTTTTCGATAAATCTCCTATTTAGAGAACATTTTTCGATAAATCTCACATTTAGAGAAAATGTTCGATAAATCTCACATTTAGAGAAAATGTTCGATAAATCTCACATTTAGAGAAAATTTTCGATAAATCTCACATTTAGAGAAAATGTTCGATAAATCTCACATTTAGAGAAAATGTTCGATAAATCTCACATTTAGAGAAAATTTTCGATAAATCACCCATTTAGAGAAAATTTTCGATAAATCTCCTATTTAGAGAAAATTTTTCGATAAATCTCCTATTTAGAGAAAATTTTTGATAAATCTCACATTTAGAAAAAATTTTCGATAAATCTCACATTTAGAGAAAATTTTCGATAAATCTCACATTTAGAGAAAATTTTCGATAAATCACCCATTTAGAGAAAATTTTTCGATAAATCTCCTATTTAGAGAAAATTTTTGATAAATCTCACATTTAGAAAAAATTTTCGATAAATCTCACATTTAGAGAAAATTTTCGATAAATCTCACATTTAGAGAAAATTTTTCGATAAATCTCCTATTTAGAGAAAATTTTTCGATAAATCTCCTATTTAGAGAAAATTTTTCGATAAATCTCCTATTTAGAGAAAATTTTTCGATAAATCTCCTATTTAGAGAAAATTTTTCGATAAATCTCCTATTTAGAGAAAATTTTTCGATAAATCTCCTATTTAGAGAAAATTTTTCGATAAATCTCCTATTTAGAGAAAATTTTTCGATAAATCTCCTATTTAGAGAACATTTTTCGATAAATCTCACATTTAGAGAAAATGTTCGATAAATCTCACATTTAGAGAAAATGTTCGATAAATCTCACATTTAGAGAAAATTTTCGATAAATCTCACATTTAGAGAAAATGTTCGATAAATCTCACATTTAGAGAAAATGTTCGATAAATCTCACATTTAGAGAAAATTTTCGATAAATCACCCATTTAGAGAAAATTTTCGATAAATCTCCTATTTAGAGAAAATTTTTCGATAAATCTCCTATTTAGAGAAAATTTTTGATAAATCTCCTATTTAGAGAAAATTTTTGATAAATCTCACATTTAGAAAAAATTTTCGATAAATCTTTCATTTGGAGAAATTTTTCGATAAATCTTCCATTTAGAGAAAATTTTCGATAAATCTCACATTTAGAGAAAATGTTCGATAAATCTCACATTTAGAGGAAATGTTCGATAAATCTCCTATTTAGAGAAAATTTTTCGATAAATCTCCTATTTAGAGAAAATTTTTGATAAATCTCACATTTAGAAAAAATTTTCGATAAATCTTTCATTTGGAGAAATTTTTCGATAAATCTTCCATTTAGAGAAAATTTTCGATAAATCTCACATTTAGAGAAAATGTTCGATAAATCTCACATTTAGAGAAAATTTTCGATAAATCTCACATTTAGAGAAAATTTTCGATAAATCTCACATTTAGAGAAAATTTTCGATAAATCTCCTATTTAGATAACATTTTTCGATAAATCTCCTATTTAGATAACATTTTTCGATAAATCTCCTATTTAGAGAACATTTTTCGATAAATCTCCTATTTAGAGAACATTTTTCGATAAATCTCCTATTAAGAGAACATTTTTCGATAAATCTCCTATTTAGAGAACATTTTTCGATAAATCTCCTATTTAGAGAACATTTTTCGATAAATCTCCTATTTAGAGAACATTTTTCGATAAATCTCCTATTTAGAGAACATTTTTCGATAAATCTCCTATTTAGAGAACATTTTTCGATAAATGTCCTATTTAGAGAACATTTTTCGATAAATCTCCTATTTAGAGAACATTTTTCGATAAATCTCCTATTTAGAGAAAATTTTTCGATAAATCTCACATTTAGAGAAAATTTTCGATAAATCTCCTAATTTGAAAAAATTATCTATTTTTATTAGTAGTTTTAACATAATGAAACCCTTTATTTTCCTCACTTTCTAAATCTCCAACAGTTTATTAACAAGAATAAAAGAACTCCATTTTGGGATCCATGGTTTCCAAGTTAATTACTTAAAAGGAATAAAAATAAACTTTTTATAGGTAATAAAAGCTTAAGCAATTTGTGTAAATTTATCCGATAGTAAAATTCGATTAGCAACAAATTTTTTTTCATATTCTTCTTCTTCTTGTTACACTTTTTTGTGCTTAAATGTTTTAACAATGATTATGCTCTTTTTATATCTTAAATAACACGATTTTTATCTTCGTTAAGTAATAAAGAACAAAAAAAATTATAAAAACGAAAAAAAAAAAAACAAAGTAAAAGTAAAATCATTCTTGTCATTTGGATCATCACACACAAACACACTCATAAACACACACATCCACATGCAAAGAGATATAGATTTGATGACAAATATAAATTGTAACGATTTTATTGAAAAGTTTATTTGTTCAAAAGATTATTTATGCACAAAAAATAAAAATACAACAAAAACAAAAAAAATATGGAAAAAAATAAACGAAACCTTCAAAACCCCAAGTCTCGAATGTTTTTAGTTTAAAGGAGAAAAAAAAACTTAATAATAAGAAAAAAACTATTATTCATGGAAATCTACACAATAAACTCAATTGTTCTTTAGATCGTTTGAAAACTACTTTTTGATATAAATTCTTTTTCCTTTTTTTCTTCTTGT
>PYHX02000467.1:5816410-5847567 GCA_004302925.2 Cochliomyia hominivorax | reverse complement strand
TACAGCAACATCCACAATTACACATACATTATGTGTCATGTTACATGGTAAATATATAAAATTTAGTTTTTTATTCCTTCTTGTTCTCTCTTTTGTTCTTGTCTTAACATTTCTCTCCTTTTCATATTAGTTGTTGTAATTTATATACACAAATATATGTATGTTTATGTCTATGTATGAACATGAATTTACATTGTATCTGTGCATGTAAATGTGTAACTGTAGTTGTTAAAAACTATTTTAATGAAATAAAAAAAATTAAATACAAAATGTTAATCTAAAATTTATTTTTTATACATCCGGGCACTATTATTGGGTCGAGGAAAAAGTAAAATGGAACAATTAGAATTTATGGAATAAAAAGAAAATTGTTATTGGTTTGGGAAAGAGAAAAATGAATTCTTTCGTAAAAAATTTTAGTACAATGAAAATTTTCTGTAAAAAATTTGTGACATTGAAAATTTTCCGCAGAAAATTTAGAAATTAGAAACTAGAAAAATTTTGCTTGAACTTAAACATTGAACCGATTTTGTTGGTATCAAATATGAGACTTTTCCGGACTATTACAAATTTAATAGAGTTATGCCAAATTTCATGAAGTCAATTACAGATGTGAGCGTGCTAACAACAGACAGACGGACATAGCTAAATCGATTCAGATTTTGATTTAATTCAAAAATATATATAGATTATGGGGTATATAAACATCACGTGAGCGATACTTACGGAACGACAAAGTTAATATACACTCTTCACCTCTTGTGGTGGTGGATATAAAAATGTTTCAATATTCGAAATTATTGACACAGCAAATTTTCAACATTCGAAATTTCTCATGCAAATAAGCAGGAATGTTTGGAGTATCGGAAATCTTCTATATTTAAAATTGAAATATTGATAATTTTCAATACCAAAAATTTTTATGTTGAAGATTTTTTTATATCGAAAATTGGAATGTTGTACATTTTCTGCAGAAAATAGGATTATTGAAATATTTGGAATCACAATTCGGAGTATTGAAAACTTTTAATATTCAAAAAGTAAAAAAGTTGTTAACAAAAATTTAAAATCTGCAAATTTTCTATACTGAAAATTTTAAAAGTGAACATTTTTTGCATCAATAATTCGAAAAAACATTTTGAAATTGAATTGGCTTTGTCAAAAAACTTAAAGTGATTTTTTCTTTTATCGTCAAGCAAACATTTTCAATATCAAAATCTGGATTCTTCAAAATTTCTGTTTACAAAAAAATTTTGAATGTGAAAATTTGCTACATAGAAAATTTTTTTAAATGAGAATTTTCTCCACAAAACTTCAAAAGTAAATATTTTCTATCAAAAATTTGTAAAGTATGTTTTATGGAAATCTCGAAAAGTAAAAGTATTTATATGGTAAAATAAGGTTTTCTTTTGTATTGAATTCGAAAATTAAATAATTTCTATATCTAAAATCTGAAGTAATAATAGTTTTTTTTAAGAAGAAAATCTTCTATGTCTTTACTTTCAAAGTTTCGAATGAAGTCTTAAAAATTTATTTTCAAAAAAGGGACAATTTTTTGAACTTTCGAAATTTCGAAATGTTATAATTTTGTTTATCGAAGATTTTAAGAATGGAAAATTTTCTTTTCGATTAGTGACATTTTTCTATATGAAAATTTCGAAAAGTGAAAATTTACTATTACGAATATTCGAAAATTTTAAAGTCTCCAAACAAATGTAAAATGCAAAAAAAGAAACGGGTTTTCATTTTTCTCCCCTTTTTGTATTTGTCTTAGAAGCATTTTATTTTTTAAAAAATTGTATTTCCCAAAGAAATAAAATTACCCTCCTTCTCAAGAAATTTCTAATTTTTTTCATGTGGATGGTGGTCAACCATAAAATATGAATTTTGGCTGCTAAAATAATTTACTTAAGTTAATTTAAAGAAAACATCATAAAATTTATATGACATTTTTTGTGAATTTAATTATTTCACTTCATATTTTGCTTTACTTGTCGTAGAGTTTTTAGGAATAATATTCATCCTGGTATTTTAATAATTATCATTTATAAAAATTCTTTCTGTTTATTTAAACCAAAGTAAATTAAAGAGATTTGTAATCGCAATTAAAATAAATAAACTTCCAGTGTTTGGTTAACATACGATTCTTACAAACATCCTGTTCCTTGAATCCTTTGAAATCATAAACTATAAAAACCGACCCTTTTTCCTAATGTATTTTCTCTCGATGAAATAAAAAAATGTTTGTCATTTTGCAAATAAAATATCTTGAGTTCCTCATTAAAATAATTCATTAGAGTTTATTTGTCTTGTCTTTTTCTAAGAAAATGTAACACCGGAGTATTTGTAAAAGGATAACAGAAGATGAAGCTGTTAAATGGCGCAGTCTTCCTCTACTTTCATTCTTGTATTTGATTTTCTTCTGAATTCCTTTGTTGTTATACATTTTTTTAATAACATTTTCATCTCTCGCATTATTTTTCCATTTTTATTTAATTTTTCTTTGTTTTTATATGAAAAACTTTCTGTTGTGGTTTGTTGTTGCTTTAAAATGAGGACGACCACCACGACTTCCTTTGGCAGTTAATTATATAAACGTTTAAGTTTGTAATCCTTCAAAGGAATGTCATTTCATTTGATTGTATTTTTATAGTGTGTTTGTTGTTGTTGTTGTTGTTTGTATTCTTCTCCTTTCATTCTGCGTTTTTGTATTTCATTTATTTTTAATTCTCTTCTTTTCCTTCGTTTTATTGTAGTTTCATGTCCTGCGGCAATACAATTTATTTGACTGCATTGTGATTAATGAGAGACAGTGGGACTAAGATATGAAAAAGAAGGCGAAAATGAAATTAAGAATAATTAAATTTCCTATAGAAAATAAAAATAAGAAAAATTTGTTATAGAAAATTTTAACAAGCAAATTTTCTATTGAAAATCTCAGTAAGGAAAAATTTCTATAGGAAGTCTCAATAAGGAAAATCTTAATAAAGAAAATTTTCTATATGGAAAATCTTAATAAGGAATGTTTTTTCCATAGAAAATCTTTTTAAAGAAAATTTCCTACATCATGAGAAAAGTTTTCTACATAGAAAATTTTAATGAGAAAAGTCTTCTACAGAGAAAATTTTAATAGAATAAGGAAAATGTTTTATATAGAAAATTTATTTTATAGGGAAAATCTTAATAAAATTTTCTGTATAGAAAATATTAATAATTAATAAAAAAAATTTTCTATGTAGAAAATCTTAATAAGAAAAATTTTCTATATAGAAAATCTTAATAAGAAAAAATTTCTATATTGAAAATCTTAATAAGAAAAATTTTCTCTATAGAAATCTTAATAAGAAAAATTTTCTCTATAGAAAATCTTAATAAGAAAAATTTTCTCTATAGAAAATTTTAATAAGAAAAATTTTCTCTATAGAAAATTTTAATAAGAAAAATTTTCTCTATAGAAAATTTTAATAAGAAAAATTTTCTCTATAGAAAATTTTAATAAGAAAAATTTCTCTATAGAAATTTAATAAGAAAATTTTCTCTATAGAAATTTTAATAAGAAAAATTTTCTCTATAGAAAATTTTAATAAGAAAAATTTTCTCTATAGAAAATTTTAATAAGAAAAATTTTCTCTATAGAAAATTTTAATAAGAAAAATTTTCTCTATAGAAAATTTTAATAAGAAAAATTTTCTCTATAGAAAATTTTAATAAGAAAAATTTTCTCTATAGAAAATTTTAATAAGAAAAATTTTCTCTATAGAAAATTTTAATAAGAAAAATTTTCTATATAGAAAATCTTAATAGTGAAAATTTTCTATATAGAAAATCTTAATAGTGAAAATTTTCTATATAGAAAATCTTAAAGGGAAAATTTTCTATATAGAAAATCTTAATAGGGAAAATTTTCTATATAGAAAATCTTAATAGGGAAAATTTTCTATATAGAAAATCTTAATAGGGAAAATTTTCTATATAGAAAATCTTAATAGGGAAAATTTTCTATATAGAAAATCTTAATAGGGAAAATTTTCTATATAGAAAATCTTAATAGGGAAAATTTTCTATATAGAAAATCTTAATAGGGAAAATTTTCTATATAGAAAATCTTAATAGGGAAAATTTTCTATATAGAAAATCTTAATAGGGAAAATTTTCTATATAGAAAATCTTAATAGGGAAAATTTTCTATATAGAAAATCTTAATAGGGAAAATTTTCTATATAGAAAATCTTAATAGGGAAAATTTTCTATATAGAAAATCTTAATAGGGAAAATTTTCTATATAGAAAATCTTAATTAGAAAAGTTTTCTATATAGAAAATCTTAATTAGAAAAGTTTTCTGTATAGAAAATCTTAATTAGAAAAGTTTTCTGTATAGAAAATCTTAATTAGAAAAGTTTTCTATGTAGAAAATCTTAATTAGAAAAGTTTTCTATGTAGAAAATCTTAATAAGCAAAATTTAAATAATTTGTAAGCCGGAAATTAAAACAGTGCTATTAACTGTCCTACTGTTAATTAATAATAACAGTATTTTTTCTTTTCTTTCACATCTAAATTTAAGATTAATAAGAGTTTCATCGTGAGACATAATTCCATTGCTCTGATTTCTTTGGTAGCAATTTCGAATTACTCTTTTCGTTAGCAATTTTAATTTTTCCCCTGATGAAACTCAAAATATTCATCAAATCCATTTCCAATTATTAAGTTAATGTCACTCGATGATTTTAATCGTTCGAAATTAGACTAAAGAATTTTCAACTTTTTTTCTTCTCGTTTCTGGTAATTTGTTTTAATGTTAAGAGAAGAGAAACTTATTAGAATTATTGGCATTTATATCGAACAGTAGATTGAGTAGAGAATTGAGCTTAAAGATTTTATTGGATGTTTTAGCTGCTGCCGGTTTTGTCTTTTGCAATATTTAGTGTACTATTTCGCTTAAACATGAAATGGATATAAATAGAAAGTAAATCCCTTTAAATTCTCAGACTTTTGGTACATTCACACAATTCACAATAAAATACACCTTAGAATGCTTCAATAAAAACATCACTAGACGATAATAGACATTTTAGTTCTTCATCTCCATTGGATGGAAAAAGAACAATAAAATGAGTATCAAAATTGATATCGACAACAGGAGGAAACGATTTGAAGCAACAGCAGCAACAACAACAATAATCTGAAATTTAAAAATTTTAAGTATCATTTGAACAATTTGTACAATATTCATTTCATTCTTACGTCATTTTTATATAAATTATTGAACATGTATTGGTTAGTGATGTTTGTGACTGTATTAAGATTTATTTGTGTGGGATGTATTTAATGGAGGTAATTAAATAGCATGAATCACAAGCAATTAAATTGGATATATGTAGAAAATCGATTTTAGGCAGAAACTATAGTCTGGACATGATCGAAAATTTTCTACAGAAATTCTTATTAGCGAAAATTTTTTATAGAAAATCCGGATGGTGAAAATTTTCTATAGAAAATCCGAATTGTGAATTTCAATAGAAAATTCGAACGGTAAAATATTTTCTTTAGAAAATCTGAATGGTGAAATTTTCTATAGAAAATCCCAAATGCGAAAATTTTCTAGAGAAAATCCGAAATGCGAAAATTTTCTAGAGAAAATCCGAATTGCGAAAATTTTCTATAGAAAATCCGAATTGCGAAAATTTTCTATAGAAAATCCGAATTGCGAAAATTTTCTATAGAAAATCCGAATTGCGAAAATTTTCTATAGAAAATCCGAATTGCGAAAATTTTCTATAGAAAATCCGAATTGCGAAAATTTTCTATAGAAAATCCGAATTGCGAAAATTTTCTATAGAAAATCCGAATTGCGAAAATTTTCTATAGAAAATCCGAATTGCGAAAATTTTCTATAGAAAATCCGAATTGCGAAAATTTTCTATAGAAAATCCGAATTGCGAAAATTTTCTATAGAAAATCCGAATTGCGAAAATTTTCTATAGAAAATCCGAATTGCGAAAATTTTCTATAGAAAATCCGAATTGCGAAAATTTTCTATAGAAAATCCGAATTGCGAAAATTTTCTATAGAAAATCCGAATTGCGAAAATTTTCTATAGAAAATCCGAATTGCGAAAATTTTCTATAGAAAATCCGAATTGCGAAAATTTTCTATAGAAAATCCGAATTGCGAAAATTTTCTATAGAAAATCCGAATTGCGAAAATTTTCTATAGAAAATCCGAATTGCGAAAATTTTCTATAGAAAATCCGAATTGCGAAAATTTTCTATAGAGAATCCGAATTGCGAAAATTTTCTATAGAAAATCCGAATTGCGAAAATTTTCTATAGAAAATCCGAATTGCGAAAATTTTCTATAGAAAATCCGAATTGCGAAAATTTTCTATAGAAAATCCGAATTGCGAAAATTTTCTATAGAAAATCCGAATTGCGAAAATTTTCTATAGAAAATCCGAATTGCGAAAATTTTCTATAGAAAATCCGAATTGCGAAAATTTTCTATAGAAAATCCGAATTGCGAAAATTTTCTATAGAAAATCCGAATTGCGAAAATTTTCTATAGAAAATCCGAATTGCGAAAATTTTCTATAGAAAATCCGAATTGCGAAAATTTTCTATAGAAAATCCGAATTGCGAAAATTTTCTATAGAAAATCCGAATGGCGAAAACTTTCTATAGAAAATCCGAATAGTGAAAATTTTCTATAGAAAATCCGAATGGCGAAAACTTTCTATAAAAAATTTTCTATCCCTGTCTCTATGAAAATTATTGATGTATCTGTAGTGATTTAAAAGTCATTGATTTTATCTGTAATTTGTATAAATTTCTCATTTTATATTTTGAAAATTAAAATAATTGAAATTTTTCGTTTACGATCCTGAAATAAAATTCAACACAATTTCCTTTTATTGCCATCACTGAACATGAAAGCTTAAGAAAATATATGAGAAAGATTATAAAATTTAAATATTTTCTCAATCATTTTAGGCTTTTTTTGGTAATCACCTTTTCTTAGTTAAGTCACCTAGAGGATTTTCTATTGTAGTGATTTTATGGTAAAATGTAACTAACTCCTTATCTTTTTGTGTCTTTTTGTCTTTAGTTTAAGTATATTTTTCATTTTTAATCTATGAATTGGTTTTTTGTTGTTTTTCTTAAATTCTTTGCCATTATTATTACAACAACAAAGACAATATTAGATAGATATTTTGTAATTCTTATTGTTGTTTTTGCTAAAAAGTCAATTGTTTTATTCTACGATAAAAGAAAAAAAAGAAGTCAAGAAACGTAGCAATAAGAACAAGACTATCTAGTGGATTTATTATCTATATGTACAGGATGCTACATGTGCGTGTATATCTGTCTATGTTAGTGTGAATATATTGCAATATAAATTTTGTTTTATAATATTTTATTTCTTTACTTTAATCTTTTTCTTTTGCTCTTAAATAAAATGAATAAATGAATGAGAATGAAAACAAGTAAGAATATTATGCCGAATCTTCAAAACCCTCCACCACAAATGTTTGTTAAGTAAATACGTTATGTTCCATACATACATATCCACAAAAGTATACAGACGGACAGACAAATGGACATATCAAAATCGACTCAGATTTGGATTTGATGCAAGATTATATATACTCATTATGGTATATTTGATGATTCTTTGTTAGCGTTACACACGGAATAGCGAAATTAATATACCATCTTCATCACTTGTGGTGGTGCAGGGTATGAAAATCAAAGAAGAAAAAAAAGAAAAATCACAAATGCTGTGTTGTGAATCACTTGATAAAAATTTGCATAATCCTGTGGGTAAATTAAAATAAAGAAAAATAAACATTTACGACACGATTTTGTGCAAATTCTATACATACATACATACATACATACATACATACATACATACATACATACATACATACATTTAAATATTTGACAAAATATGTAGATATAAACTTGTACATGTATCTATAGAAGTAATATTATTTCCAAAGTATAATGTGTTTGTCTGAATGTGTGTATCTCTCTATATGTGTGCATGGATAAGTGTGCCTCTTATCGTAAGTGTATAAGAGCGTGATTTGATTTTGCCAAGTAGGCTGAAGAATAGCTGGTTATCTGAAGAGTTCGTTTGTTTATTTGACTCGTGGCTGGGTAACACTAATGCAAAAAAACAGGAGACAAATAAGTAGAGTTTTTACTTAAATGACATTTAAAGCTGATAAAAAAATATATGATGTTAAGCCCATGTAATATTGGCCAAAAGAGTATCTTCATTTTCTTCTTCTTTTATTTTTGTAATTTAATCAAAATTAAATCGATTTTTTTGTATTTCTCTCTCTCTCTCTTTCTCTCTCTTTCTATATAGACTTTTTTCGAATTAAAGATTTAAATGTAAATTTCTTTTTTTATACTAAAGTATTATAGAAATTAAAGAGAAAAGTTTTTCTTTGTAAATTTAAATTATTTTCTTGTAAAAAAGTTCTTTTTTGCTTATAAGAAATATCTGGTATTGAAATATTTTTATCTAATCAATGATTTGAATAAACTTTCATTTCAATTTATTGAAATAGAAAAGAATCTTTATAAAAGAGAAAAACATGATTTATTTAAAGTTAAAAATAAAACAAATAAAAATTGGAAAACAAAAATTTAAATTGATAACTAAATACAAGAAAAGACAAAACATGAGATAAAAAGATATGGATACTATTCCTGAACACTCCTAACAATGTGTCAGTTTCTTTTACAAAAATTATAGCCCATTTAATAATACTTCATGTAATCGTATAAGCAGTTTAGTCTGATATTGCAAATATTTTTAGGTTTCTTTAGATCTCAAATTCTTTCCATATTATCACGGGCCCATTAGTAAGCTGAACTCAATTAATTTAATTTAATTTCAGCTAGATCGTTTGTTAATGTCCTAAGTAGTTTGCTATAAAAAACATCAAAATCTACTAATAAAGTTTTTATAAATGACTTAAATTTTAAGATAAAAAATTGCTGTTTTTTTAGTTAAATGCATCACATTTATATTTTAAGAATCATTCAAATCGGACATGCAGAAAAATGACTCCCTCTGCAAAATAGGAAGAATCTATATTTTTAAATAAATCTATAAATTTTGATTGACTTGTATGAATGTGTAAGAAATTTAACTTAATGATGGCAGAAGACTGTGTTTATAGTTTTGTATTTTTAGTTTGGTTGGTTGAATCCCATTGAGGTTTCATGGTCAGAGTTATAGGAGCCCAAACTAGAATACCTCGCCTATTAAATTTTTTAAGCGCTTCTCGAATGTTTCTTATTTAATTTAAAATAAATTTCACTGTCTTATAGCCCTTGTCTATACAAGAGTCTTTTAAATATAAAGTTAGAGATCAAAATAATTTATCAAACGAAAAATTGAACCCAAATCATTTTGGAAAAAAAATTAAATTTGGAAATTCTGGTATTTCCTAATTATTTTCATCTGAAATAAAATTCACTACTTTAGTTTTAACTTTGTGGCGGAGAATCCCTATAGGGCTAAGGTAATACCCTAGCGAATTTTATCCTTTTTATTAAAATTTTTATTTTAAAAAGCAAAATAGTTCAGAAAACCTCAAGGTGTTTATAATATTTTAGTAATGGCTTTTTCCAGACCTTTAATAAATATGGACTTCGTAAGCCAAAAACAAATTTTTGGAGTGTTTTTTCTTATTTTAGAAATTTAGAAAATTGTTTTAGTAAATAAAAAATGGAATTTCATTTGTTTAATTTAATAAAATTCTTATTTTCAATTTCGAAATTCATGAAAAAGTGGTAAAAATTTCATTTATTTCTAAATAGCAAAAGAACTTTGAAAAATTCTTATTTCAAATCAATTTCGCATAACAAACATCTAATTGTATTGAGCTTGATCTGTCGTGATGATTTAAGAAATCTCAGTAGAGTGTTAACTCTTATATCTAATAAATCACTTAGCCTCTTAGGGATCTAAGAGTAGATACTCCTAAGACTAGATATTCATTCTCATATCTTGCAGCTTCGACATGCAAGTAGAGTAACAGTTGCCGTTACACTACTTGCATGTTTTCCTAACACCCTGTGACTGTCGAATATGGGAACTAATGTTTCCATGAATGTTTTTAGTATGCAACCCGTTATTGGCTCTCTCACATTCACAATAATTATCAAAACTCAGTAAAATTTATACAAAATATTTTTTATTGTTCTGAAAAGTCTACAACTTTAAAGAAACTGAATCGGTGGATTTTTTTTAAGATATAAACTTAAAGTCAGACTGTGTTTTACTTGTTTGATTTAAATTTTAGAACAGATCATGTTCAGACTGCTTATTCCCAAATATAAATTTTTGACAGAAATTAAACATTTATCGCTGTTTTAACTACAGGATGTCTTTATAAAAAAACCTTATTTTTTAAATTATAGGTTAGTCGGTGTTAGCTTGTTTGTATTGCTCTGTCCAGATTTTGTATTGCTCTGAAAATAAATACACATTAAGGTAATTTGATTTTATTATTAAGTATACGGCACGTAGATCTTAACGACTGTGCACGAAGTGATACGTATACATGACAGATAACAATTTCGAGTAATTCTAATATTGGTCCAGGGACGAAGTCTGATAGATCCCCTAATAAATTATTATATTTCTTCATATTCATATCTCAAAAATCCAGATTTATTACATAAATTTTATTCATTATTAAATTTCTTCAATTTTATCAAATTTTATGAAGAACTTCTTTAAATTAATCAAAGAAAATGATATTAAAATAATTTAATGACTACGTGCCGTATACTCAATATTTATACATATTGAATATTTATTTTTCATAAATTTTTATTAATCATACGTAACATTGGCCACTTAAAATTCAACTTTATTAAACTGAAACATTAACAATAGATCTGTTGTATTGAATTAATAATGATTCCATTTCCGAAAAAAATATTTATTCATTTAATAAAAATGGTTGAACAAAAATGAAAAGAACGCGAAAAAAGCTGTAATTTGGCACAAAAAAAGAATTGAACACTCAGCAATTTTTTGTTTCAATAATTTTATATAAATATACATAATATTTGCTGATTTTTTGTGATTTTCTCTCAACTGTCAATTTTAATTGATACAACAGAAATAAAGAATCCATTAAATAAAGCCAAAAAAGAGAAAAAATATACAAATAAAACAAGAAAGGTACTATATTCGTCTATGCCGAATCTTCAATACTCTCCACTACAAGTTCGTGTAAAGTAAATACGTTAAGTTTAGTACACACACACTCACAAACGAATGCAATATAGAAACGTTTTTCTTAAAGATAAAACAGAAACACTAAATGAGTCACAGAATTAGTGAAATTTTTCGGCTGTAACTTTTTCTCTAATAAACCGATTTTGATAAATTGTGAAACGGCAATAAAGTACACGTTAATTAATATTACGGAAAATCGCATTCTAATTTGTCGATTCATAAGCGAACATTTTGAACGAAGAGGTTTTCTCAGATATCGGTATATAGTTTTGAATTTACTGAACCTATTTTACTGATTTCAAATAGAAAACTTCTCAGGACTATAAAAAAACTCAGGTCAAACTTCATTGAGGACTGTTAATTATAAATGTGAGCGAGCCAACAACAGACAGACAAACGGACAGACTGACAGACAGGCTGTCAGACAGACAGTCATAGATAAATCCGCTCAGATTTTGATTTTGTGCAAGAATTTATATATATACATTATGGGGTCTGAGATAATTCCTTCTTAGAGTTGCACACGGAATGACAGTGGTAATACACCTTCTTCACCACTTGTGGTGGTGGAGGGTATAAAAAAATATTTTCGTTTGTTTTGTTTTTTATGAAGAGAAAAAAATTGTAAAATTTTTGCCACCAAAAGGAATTAACCAATATTATGGCCTTTTTTATGATGACAACCATAATAAAAGTGATTTCAACAATGACGAAACATAAAAATGTAACTTTCGATTTAAAAGTTAAAAATAAAAAAATATAATTTATTGTTTAGGAAGAAGAAGAAAATCACATCTTTCTCATATAAAACTTTTATTGAATTTCCATGATGAAGCAAAATTATTTCATTTTAAGTTATTTTTCTAAATTTTGTTTGGAGAATTAATTTAATTCGCACGAATCACCTGGAAATTCATAAAATGTGAAATCAAAAATATTTCTTACAAATTATGATTGAAAACAGTAAATAAGATTTGTAAGAATTGTTAACGATTACACTTTTCACCTTCACTTTATTTGGAAATTTCAAACGGAAATATTATTTTTGGAATTTCTCAAATGGTGATGAAGTGTGATTAAGGAAAACTTTGCAAAAAATATTGATTACGAAGTAGACAAATAAATGCTGAGACTGATTTAAGTAAAATTTCAAATTTTCGTGAAAATGTAAGTTCTTAGTGAATACTGAATTTTTTACTGAAAAAGTAAATTTTCAAGAAGAAATTAATTATATTCAGATAAAAACTAGGAAAATCTCTCCAAATGGTTGAAAAGTTCCTTTTTCCCCGTTTTACATTTTTTTGAACAAAAATAGAAATGCATTTATTAGCCAAAAACAAAACAAGTGAGAATGCTACATTCGGCTTTGCCTAATCTTTAATACCTTCTTCCACGAAGGATTTATAAAAAATTGTAGTAACAAAATGAAAATCCATCTACAAGATGGATGGATCCATCTACAAGAGGCTGCCACTTTTCAGTGCACATTTCAAAATTATGTTGTTTATAATATTTTGTCATTATTGCTTTATCCAAGCGCCAAAATTCATGTAAAAGTTTCGATGTTAAAGGAATCGCTAATAAGGGGGATACCCCTCCTCTGTGCCTAACCGTAAATTACGTAGCCTACTATAAAGCATTGTCAAAGAGCTATTCAAATGCCAATATACCTTATAGAGATATGCAATATTAACTGCTTTATTTGTAAGGGAGATATCCTCTCCTTTATCCTATCCAAACATTTTGAGGGTGTAAAATTTCTTTATAAATAAAATAATCGAGTGTCAAATATCATGAAAATTCAATAAACTGTTTAATCGTAAACTTTGGTGAAATTTTTCAGATTTAAGAAGTTGTCTCAGATATCGACCAATAAGTTTTTTTTCTACTGAACCGATTTTGTCGGTTAAAAATAAGGAACTTCTTACGACAATAGTAAATAATTAGACAAAATGTCACTGAGTGCTATACATTTTTGCGGATTTGTCCCAACAAGAGACAAAGTTAATCAGATTTTGATTTAATATAATAATACATAAACTATTTGGGGTCATAGATGATTCCTTCTTAGGTTTGCAATCTAAATATCAAACTTGGTATACTCTCATTACCGCTTGTTTTATTGAAAAAGTGATTTTTTTGTGCAAAATTGAATTTTTTTGTGAAAAATTAAATTCTTTTGTGCAAAATTGAATTTTTTGTGAAAAATTAAATTCTTTTGAATTTTTTGTGAAAAATTGAATTTTTGGAAAAATGTGAATTTTTTAGTAAAAAACTGAATTTTTTAGTGAAAAACTGAATTTTTTTCACAGAAAAATTTTAGTTTTTTGTGAAAAATTTGAATTTTTCGAGAAAAATTTGAATTTTTTGTGAAAAATTTAATTTTTTGAGAAAAATTTATTTTTTTTTTTTTTGTGAAAAATTTGAATTTTTCGTGAAAAATTTGAATTTTTTGTGAAAAATTGGAAATTTTTGTGAAAAATTTGAATTTTTCGAGAAAAATTTGAATTTTTCGAGAAAAAATTAGAATTTTTCAAGAAAAATTTGAATTTTTCGTGAAAAATTTGAATTTTTTGTGAAAAATTTGAATTTTTTGTGAAAAATTTGAATTTTTTGAGAAAAATTTAATTTTTTGAGAAAAATTTAATTTTTTTGTGAAAAATTTGAATTTTTCGTGAAAAATTTGAATTTTTTGTGAAAAATTTGAATTTTTTGTGAAAATTGTTTTTTTGGTAAAAAATTCGATTTTTTTGTGAAAAATTGTTTTTCTTTTTTTTTTTTTAAACTGATTTTTATAATTAAATTCTTTTGTACAAAATTGAATTTTTTGTGAAAAATTAAATTCTTTTGAATTTCTTGTGAAAAATTGAATTTTTTGGAAAAATTTGAATTTTTTAGTGAAAAACTGAATTTTTTAATGAAAAACTGAATTTTTTTCACAGAAAAATTTAAGTTTTTGTTAAAAATTTAAGTTTTTTGTGAAAAATTTGAATTTTTTGAGAAAAATTTAATTTTTTGAGAAAAATTTAATTTTTTGAGAAAAATTTAATTTTTTGTGAAAAATTTGAATTTTTCGTGAAAAATTTGAATTTTTCGTGAAAAATTTGAATTTTTCGTGAAAAATTTGAATTTTTTGTGAAAAATTTGAATTTTTCGTGAAAAATTTGAATTTTTTGTGAAAAATTTGAATTTTTTGTGAAAAATTTGAATTTTTTGTGAAAAATTGAATTTTTCGAGAAAAATTTTAATTTTTTATGAAAAATTGAATTTTTCGAGAAAAATTTGAATTTTTTATGAAAAAAAATTTTTGTGAAAAATTAGATTTTTTTGTGAAAAATTGTTTTTTTAGTAAAATCTGAATTTTTTAGTGAAAATCTGAATTGTTTAGTGAAAAACTGAATTATTTCAAAAAATCAATTTTGGTCAAATCAATTTAATGATTTAATTTATAGTAAAAAATAATTTTTTATGAAGAATTCAAATTTTTGAAAAAAATCTTTTTTCGGTGAAAAATTTCGTTTTCAATAAAAAGACAAATTTTACTCAAAAGCTGGTTTTTGCGCGGAGTACTTCACTGTACAACAAAATCCACTCAGTCCTAGATACCGAGAGAAATTTGACAAATAACGACCTATAGAAAAAGTCTCTTAAAACGGGGATTTCGCCAAATTGAAATACTTGTAATAATTAATAATTAAGATGTAATAATTTTCCTGATTTTTGAATATTAATATTTACTTTAAATAGAGTGTACATTTCAACAACCACACCAATCATTTAACCATTTCATAGACAAATCAAAAATCTACCATTTAATTTCTAACGTTTAACTTTTTTACATGAAAATTATTGTAATCAAATTTATGAATTTTATCTGCAAAATTTGTATGAAGAGAATCATTTTCCATGGTTCTATAAGGCAGATATTATTTTCATCATAGCAATTCCTTAAAAAAGAACTAAAGTTTTTAACTCACATTATAATAGTTCTAGAGGTAATTGATAATATTTGTGATTTATTTTGTACACAAAAGCTGGTTCCTTGGGAAAGCACTTGCGATGGGCTCAAACTATTTAGTTGTTCGGTAATTAATATTTGCTTATTATTTGGTAAGTAATAGGGATGAAATCTTAATGCTTTCACAGCAATAGTAATTTAGATATTCGATAATTAATATTGATATTTTACGGGGAATCACTTTCCCTGAATATGACCGTCATATATTTTGTCCAGTAAATAAGTTCCTATAAAAAGTGATTAGAATCAAATTTTAAAATTCTCAATGTTGTAGTTCTTAGATCCTTTCTACAATTTGTGTGTTAGAATAGTTCTTCCAACATACAAACGCAGATTTATTTTAATATACATTTATAATTAAATTTAAGTAATAAACTTATTTTTTTTTGTAAATACAATGTTTTATAAAAATTTGTGGAATAAAAATTATTTCTTTTTTAATGAAAATTCGGAATTTTAATTTTTTTCCTTATTTTCTCAGAATTTGTCTATACATATTCTTAATTTGATTACTGCCTTCTTTGCGATATCTTGTATCAAATTTTTATTATTTGCTTTTAATCAAAATCTCTGAAATTCTCATTTCAAACAAATTGCCTGCGACTTACAAACATTTTCTAATAATTGAGAGATAAATTAAAAAATTTCAATATTCAATATAAAAGTTGATGAACGCATCATCTGTTGTTGATATTGTTGTCGTTGTTGTTGCGCACCAATAGCAATATTGCATCCATCAACTGCCATTAGTTTGAGTTGTTCAGACGTTTATGGACGTGTGTGTCTGAGTGTATTTGTTTATGCGTGGATTTTATGACAAAAATGATTTTTCATCATTGAAATAACATTAAATTTCAATTCGCCATTGTTTGAATTTTCTTTTTTTCGGAAATTTCAGTTATCGGTAAATTCAACGACTGCTACTGCGGCTGCTGGTATTTCAAACTTCTATTGTTGCCGTTTGTCAGCCGCTTTTCAAAATTATATTATTGTTAGTTTATCGGCAAAAATGTTTGGTTTTATTTCTGTGTGTTTCTTTTTCTTCTCATCTATTTTTCATTATTTTTGTGTGGAAAAATTGCAATCGTGTTCACATGTTGTGGCCATGTTTGTTATTTTTAGGTATTGCGGTAATGGGGAATGGGAATGAGAAGAGGAGTCAAAATGAAAAATAATAATAACAAGTAAGTAAAAAAGTAATTAATGCCGACTTTTTAACACACTATACCACAACACAGCGCAGGTGAAAAATATTATAAATTGGCCCTCGTAAAATTTAATTTTATGAGTTTTTACTGTATAAAATATGTTTATAGAAAATATTTTCATTACATGAAAAAATATGAGAAATGTATGCGATTTGTGGTGTCTTTTGTAACGGTGGAGTTATGGAAAATTATGAATCCTCGTATTATGTATATGTATGGAATATTACTACAATAAATTGATTTTTTCACCTAAAGCGATTTTCGATAGACGAAGAGATATGGTCATATGTGGAAAGTTCTTCCTAGGATTTAGTATATGGACTTGAATCTGTCATACTTGGAGTAGCAATCGTAATACACTGAACATTTCTCACTTGTATTAATGCAGAGCATTGAAAACCCATCAAAATATAGTGGCATATGGTTTTGAAATGACCACTGTCACTGCTACTCTATTTTTGTATACAACAATAACAACAACAACTGGAACTAATTCCATTGAAGGTAAAATGTCTACTAATAGCATTAGTTTGTGTAAATTTTAGTTCATTCATGTCCATTCACGCATTAGTTTTTTGCCCTTTCAAAACATCTACACACCCATTTACCGCAACCACATTTATCGACGTTACATTTAAATTTTAATGTAAAAACAACAACATATTTATACTCTGCAAGATGACAACATATAAATGAGGATAATATTCAGTTTGTCACTCCTTGATTGAGGTTAAAAGGAATCACTAGTCAGACGATTTCTTTTGGAGAATATTCTAGATCGATTGAAACCCTGTTTGAAATCTTCCTGAAATTATCCACATCTTCCTAGTTTTACTATAAATATTTTCTCAAAATTTCTCGTTGGCTACACCCAACTTAAACATATACAATGTACACTAGAGCCTCGGCTGCTGTCGTCATCTCGATTTTCATTGTTTAAGTTTACGATGCTTTTAAAAAAATTAAAAAATTCGATTTGTGTCATTAAGATTTTAAGTTGTCTAGGTCCAATTTTGATCCCGATTTGCATTGGTTCGATATGCGTCATTTTGATTTGAGTTGCTAGAAATGATTGAATTTTTTACATTATGAAAAGTTCAAAATCCGCAGCAAAGGCTGTTAAAATGTGAATTTACTCTTACAATAGGAAGCACAATTTACAACAGAGACAGTGATAAAAATTTAAGTTGTTGAAATTATCACTCCAATCTAAGCAAGATACTATAGCAAGAAATTCCTTATTGATTAAGATGGAGTCCCTTCTTTGAATTGGAATCAAAGTAAGTGAAGAATTTCACTGAGCAAGGACGTTATAAAAAATAAAGCACTTCATATTTACTTTAAACTTAAAAAAATACTACATCTAGTAGTAGCGGAAATTCTAATAATATCGAAACCAGCAACTTTTTTATCAAAAAAAGTTTTTCTTTTTTTGCCTCGTTTTGAATATTTTTTTTTAATAAATAAAAATCCAGTGTATTTATATGAAAAAGTTGACTCGATATGCGTCGCATTTCTCCCAATTAACGACGCAAGTCTGGGCTCTAGTGTACTGTATATATATAATCGTCTTTGCTGACTATAACTTTCCTACTTGTATCTGCTGCATTTGTTTGTTTGTTTTTTTTAATATTTTGTAATTTTAACATGATTTTTTTTGTTGTGTTCTCTGTGTTTGTTCATTGTTGTTATTTTTATAAAGAAAATATTTATTTAATAATATTGTTAAACTTTGTTAAATATTTCGCTTTGTGCCAAAAGTGCAAAAATAAAAAAAAATATGTGTCAGAGTGAAAGAATGAGTGGAAACACAAAACAAATAAAATTAAAAAAAATAGTAATAATAAAATGCTCTCAAAAGGACTTTTGATGAAAGTGATTTTTTTAATTTAATAAAATTTTATTGTTAAATATAAAGAGCATGAAAGTGTAATTTAACAAACAAAGAAAAAAAATAATTTAATTCTCAGATTTGTTTTTATATATTTAGTTTTTTATTGTAAATAATTATTTATTAAGTTTGCACTTAAATTCAATAGTTTTTTGTAAGCGACCTTATTGCCATACTATACAAACGGTTCTGGTTCATCCTTCTCTTTCCACTTTTATGCCATACCTTTCAAATAGATAATCTAGATAATGTATATGCGTATACTTAATAATTGATATTAAATTTAAATTGTCTACGTCAATTTTACTTAATTTGTTATCTTGCGTTTTTATTTGATTTGCGAATTTGTTTCATTAAAAACTTCTGGATGCTAGAGACTCGTTTTCGGTTCAAAAAAAAAAAGTGATCGAAATTTTGAGCTGTACAGACTAGTTGCATGGAAATTCAAACATAGAAACATGCAATCGATTTTGGAAGTTTCATAAAAAAATTTTTTTGCCTCGTTTTGAATATTTTTTTTAATAAATAAAAATCCAGTGTATTTATATGAAAAAAGTTGACTCGATATGCGTCGCATTTCTCCCAATTAACGACGCAAGTCTGGGCTCTAGTGTACTGTATATATATAATCGTCTTTGCTGACTATAACTTTCCTACTTGTATTGCTGCATTTGTTGTTTGTTTTTTAATATTTTGTAATTTTAACATGATTTTTTTTGTTGTGTTCTCAGTGTTTGTTCATTGTTGTTATTTTTATAAAGAAAATATTTATTTAATAATATTGTTAAACTTTGTTAAATATTTCGCTTTGTGCCAAAAGTGCAAAAATAAAAAATATGTGTCAGAGTGAAAGAATGAGTGGAAAACAAAACAAAAAAAGTAATAATAAAATGCTCTCAAAAGGACTTTTGATGAAAGTGATTTTTTTAATTTAATAAAATTTTATTGTTAAATATAAAGACATGAAAGTGTAATTTAACAAACAAAGAAAAAAAAAATAATTTAATTCTCTGATTTGTTTTATATTTTATTTTTTTTATTGTAAACAAATCTATATTAAGTTTGCACTTAAATTCAATAGTTTTTATAAGTGACCTTACTGCCATATATACAAACGGTTCTGGTTTTTTCTTCTCTTTTCACTTTTATGCCCATACCTTTTAAATAATAATCTAGATAATGTATTGCGTATACTTAATAATTGATATTAAAATAGTTTATATTGCTCATACGTCATTTGTAGTTTTTGAAAAAATTTGTTAAAAAATAAATTTGCGTCAAATGTTTCATATTTTTGTTTATATTTGTGTTTTTCAGTCATTTCCCAAAAACTTCTGGATGCTATCAATGATATTACATCGAATATCATTACTCTCAAGAGACTTCGTTTTCGGTTCAAAAAAAAAAAAAAAAAAAAAAAAAAATTGATTTTTAAATTTTTGATCTGTACAGAGATGAAAGTGATTTTTTTGCATGGACAGCCAGCCAACATACGCAAGAACATAGATCAATCGATTTTGGAAGTGATCTCAGTAAACTTTGTAATATATTTCACTTTGTGCCAAAAGTGCAAAAGTAAAAAATATATGACAGAGTGCAAGAATGAATGACAAAAAATCCACTTTCGCCGTGCATACATAAAAGGAATGTTATTTCCTACTTCTATATAATAGTAAATATATTTGCGAATACTTAATGTAATTGATGTAAATGTTATTTTATATTACTCATACGCCTACATATTTGATTTATGGTTTTTAATAACATTATTTAGATTTTGAATAACCGCTGCTACACCCAATTACATTCTTTGTCAAATATTTACCGTGAATGATAAAACAAGGATCCTTTTTAAGAGATGAGTAAAAATTAACGACATTTAGAAATTTTGGAAAGAATATCGTAAATTTTAAGACATCTGTTAAAATTCAATAAACCCAAAACATTATAGACAATGAACAGGATCTACCGAGGTCTAAAGGAGAGATCGTGATTGAGCACCACGCTCAACGATTAGCGGTCCCAAACTTATGGCCAAGAACCACAAGTTACATTAAATTTGTTAAACTGTCAGTTCAATCCTACTTCCCTCAGACTTGAAGATCTATGGACTCACTCAAAAAAAGGATGCCGGATTATTACCTTTTTTTGTTGTTAAAAAATATTATATGTGTAAGTGTTTGAGAATTACAATTCTAGTAGTATAACCAGAGAGAGAGAGAGAGAGAGAAATCCGCAGTGCTAATAAATGATCTACCAAAAAACTCCTGGAGATTTTTATAACTGAATGTTCTTGGACATTACAATTTATGATAACGTTTTAAGTATGAGACCGATTACGAAACATACGAAATGAAAATTATCCCAAAAGTTTTCTTGCGTCATATACAGGCTGAGGTTAATAGAATTGGTAATCTTAATTTCCCAGAGAACCAGAAAGCGTTTTTTTTTTTTTGAAAGACTCTAATAGCTAGATGTGCATTAAATAAGGCTAATTACTTTTAATAGATTTATAATTTGGAAAGAGGAATTAAATAGAAAACAAATAACTGACATTCCTTTCATGGGCCGTCTTAATTTCCCATGTAATTTAATATTATTTATGGATGTTACATTTCATGTAAATTTAACCTTCGATTCCAAAGTAACAGATTTATATCCAACAACAATTCAATACTTTTTTTTAAATAAACTCAATCTGAAAATATTAATATGACCTTAAACTCCCAGCAAAAACAGCTGATCATCTTCCCATATTAATGCTTTACTGTACCATAAAAAATCACATAATTACTTCAAATTATGAAAATGCTGCAAACCGCTTACGATATATACCACGGTTTGAATGTATTTGCACGACCTCAAAGTACAAGGTTCAAGGGCATAAATTTGCTTTCTATGACAATCTGATTGTTCTGTCTTAAAACTATATAGAAAATAAGTAAGTTATATTCGGCTATAGCGAATCATCAATAACATCCACCACAAATGCATGTGCAATAAATACATTATGCTTCGTAAATACATACTTACACATACATTTACAAATGTATTAATAATATGTTTAATAAAAAGCTTTTTCGAAATATTAAAGAGGAACCTTTAATGAGTCATAAAATTAGTTATATTTTCGGCTATAACTCGTTTTCTACAAGAGCGATTTTGATAATTTTTCGAAGAGTAATGAAGTATATATTATTTAACATTAAAAGAAAATTCGCTTGAATTTAGAGACTGCCTCAGATATCGGTCTTTTTCTTTTAATATACTGAACTGATTTTACTGGTTTCAAATAGAGAATTTCTCAGAACCAGAACAAATACTCTGTTTACATTTTTAATGACCAATGAAAAAGGCTTGACAATTTTATTTAATGTATAATAATTCTGTAAGTCTTATTATTAAAAACACATGTGCAGTTATCTTTAAAATAAACTCTCATTTTTATAGCATTAAAAATTCTTATTATGTTGCTCTGTAGCATATTCTTTATTTAATCCTTTTGTGCATTAAAATACAAATTTAATAATAATTTTATGTAAAAAGTCTTATAACCAAATTGTCATATGGTTTTTTATAATCCCACATCAATGTAACGTATTTTATTAATAAGAAATTTAATATTTTCATTATAAATCAAAACTTAATGAATTGTTTGGTGGAGAAATAATAAAAACTTCTGACGCCCGGAAAAATAATATTTTACTTATTAATATTAATTTATGCAATTAAAAAATCCTTTTTAATATCTTTCTTCTCCGAAATATTCATAAAATATACAAAAAAAAAAAGGAATTGCATACATATAATACTCACACATATGGTTTAACATACACATACATACATAGATGCTTTATTCAAGTGCGTAAGTGTAGAAGAAAATTAATTCAATAATGCAATACAAAAACAAGTACAAATTTTTTAGTAAGTATAGCACAACTATGTAATACCCTACACCACAGTGTTGGTTATTAATAACTGCTACGAAAAATTTGTGAACATCCCTCGTATAACTTGCCTGCTTGATACTAAAATTTATGTGAAATTTGTGTCTTTCTAAAAGGTTTCTTTTTGGAGGGTTGTATGGATAAATTCGTACATCGGTTTTGAATTGCAAACGAACTTATATGGACAGCCCGCCGCACGGACGGGCAGGAAGTGATCTCGAATCGAATGGTACGCTTAAAAGTCTACAAACGTCTGCACAAATGCATAATACCTCTACCACTTATGGTAGTGTAGAGTATAACAAAACTGCTGGCTCTTAAAAAATACAAGCGAAAATTTTATTTCACGATAAATTTTCAAATGAAACAACAACTAAAGACAATAAAGAAAAGCGAAGAAAAAGAGAAAGAGTTGCCTGGAATAAAAGTATTAATGTTAATAAATAAATATAAAATTTCGACCACAGAAGTGCTTGAAATCTGTTTAAATCTTGATTTATGCCAACCAAATACACTTTCGGTTTTTGGTTACACAAGTCTTGATGGCAAATTCGTTATACTTATACTTCTACATATACATATGTATATATGTAAGTATGTCATTCACAGTTACGCATACTTTTACTTTTTTTCCGGGAATCCATTAATGTTATTGCTTTTCCTTTGTGTGTGATTGTATGCACAAAATAAAATGATTAATGAATTCATTCAATATGATACACACACATATTTACATACGCACTCACAAACACAGAGAGAGAGTCAATATTTAAACTTAAGAAACATATCGAACTGAAATACTTAATAACAATAACTAAAGCAACAACGAAAAAAACTGAATTAATTGTTCATACAACAAAATACCAGCCTTTTCCCTCGGGTTTGTACATTAATGGATGCAACTTTAGGATTCATTGGAAATAATAAGGGAGGCAGTTCATTTTGGTTTAATAAAGATGAAAGACAATGTTTGTTTGGCGAATAATGTTTTCTGAGTGAAATATTTGTAAAATGAATTTAAAAGAAAAAAAACAGAAAAAGGAAAATTTCTATAGAAAATCAAAATAATGAAAACTTTCTTTATAAATTTCTCTTGAAGATAATTTTCTATAGAAAACATAAATTTAAAGGATTTTTTTTAAATAAAAAATAAAAATAAGGAAAAATTTCCATAGAAAAACTAAATAAGAAAATTTTTTATAGAAAATTTTTCTTTAAAAAGGTTTAATGAGGAAATTTTCTATAGCTAATTCGAATGAAGAAAATTTCCGTAGAAAAGCAGAATGAAGAAAATTTTCTATGGTAAATTTGAATGAAGAAAATTTTCTATGGAAAATTTGAATGAAGAAAATTCTCTATGGAAAATTTTTATGAAGAAAATTTTCTCTGAAAAATTCAAATGAAAAAAATTTTCTTTGGTAAATTCAAATGAAGAAAATTTTCTATAGAAAATTTTTATGAAGAAAATTTTCTATGGAAAATTTTAATGAGGAAAATTTTCTATGGAAAATTTTAATGAGGAAAATTTTCTCTGAAAAATTCAAATAAAAAAAATTTCTCTGGTAAATTCAAACGAAAAAATTTTCTATGAAAAATTCAAATGAAGAAAATTTTCTATAGAAATTTTGAGGAAAATATTCTATAAAAATTTTCAATTAGGAAAATTTTCTATAGAAAATTTGAATGAGGAAAATTTTCTATGGAGAATTTGAATGAGGAAAATTTTCTATGGAGAATTTTAATGCGGAAAACTTCCTATGGAAAATTTGAATTAGTAAAATGGGGATAAAGACAAAATTCTATCTAGATTAGGAAAGCTTTCTTTAGAAAACTGAAATAAAGAAAATGATCTGTAGCAATCGAAATAATGAATGTTTCATTTTCATTTTATTCCATTTTTTTCATTTTCCCCCTTTTCCATGATATATTTGATTTTCTCATTTTTTATTTCTCCTTAAATAAAAATTATATTAAATATTTAATTCGAAGAAATTTATACTTGGTTTTTATCTTCGCATTAAAAGGACAAAATGTTCTTAGAATTAAGGATGACAATATTTAAATAAAACCACAAAAACGTTTCACATATCCACATAATTTAATAAGAAAAATATTTTTCTGTGAAATTGCAAAATGGAAATTAAAATTAAAAATTATTAAAAAAAAATGAAATAACAAACTCGATGCCACAAAAATGCTAACGAAATTGAAAAGATGAATATATAAAATTTCTATAAATTTAAAAATATCGCAAATATTTTATTAAAAATTATTCTGAATTATTATAAGTTTCCTAGAATATTTCTGTCAGTGCCTTTAACTCATAAACTTTTTCACAGTGTTTACCGCAAAACCTGAAAATGGTTGTGACCTTTTTTATCTGATATTTTAAAATATTATCAAATGATAATAACAAGAACAACAATAACAACTACAATAATAACAACATTAAAAATGTTTATGAAAGTATGTGTAAACATGACATTTAGCCTTGTCACTATTGGAGAGCTCATTAACAATTAAGCAGCGATAATCCATCCTTGTCATTTATTCGTTCATCCATTCACTCAAGTGACAATTAAACAAGAAACATCAGTGTTCATCTGAACAATATCGACCGACTGTCCGACCACTAGCATTATTGTCATCACCGCCATCAGCCTCATGACCATGAATGACCATCATCATTGTCATTATGTCGTAAACATTTTGATGGTCCTTTTTTTTTGTTATTTTCGTTGAAAGCAAAAGCTGAATTTGAAATTTACCTGTGACACTTTTTTTAATTATTTGTTTTAAATATAAAAAAGGAGACTAAAAAATTCTTAAAATAATTTTTTCTCATTAATAAATTTAAATTTAATTATGTGAAATCAAAAGATTTTAAATTTTTTAATGAAAATGTTCTTTATTTCAATTTTAATTAAATTAATTTTCTTAGAATAAAATTTTCTTAATTCAGATTTTCTATAAAAAAATTTCTAAGTTAGATTTTCCTATAGAAAATTTTCTTCGTTAATTTCGTATAGAATTTTCTCGTTAATTCCAAGAAAATTTTCTCTTCGTTAGATTTCCTATAGAAAATTTTCTCTTCGTTAGATTTCCTATAGAAAATTTTCTCTTCGTTAGTTTCTATAGAAAATTTCTCTTCGTTAGATTTCTATAGAAAATTTTCTCTTCGTTAGATTTTCTATAGAAAATTTTTCTCTTCGTTAGATTTTAGTAATTTCCTTCGTTAATTTAGAAAATTTTCTCTTCGTTAGATTTTCTATAGAAAATTTTCTCTTCGTTAGATTTTCTATAGAAAATTTTCTCTTCGTTAGATTTTCTATAGAAAATTTTCTCTTCGTTAGATTTTCTATAGAAAATTTTCTCTTCGTTAGATTTTCTATAGAAAATTTTCTCTTCGTTAGATTTTCTATAGAAAATTTTCTCTTCGTTAGATTTTCTATAGAAAATTTTCTCTTCGTTAGATTTTCTATAGAAAATTTTCTCTTCGTTAGATTTTCTATAGAAAATTTTCTCTTCGTTAGATTTTCTATAGAAAATTTTCTCTTCGTTAGATTTTCTATAGAAAATTTTCTCTTCGTTAGATTTTCTATAGAAAATTTTCTCTTCGTTAGATTTTCTATAGAAAATTTTCTCTTCGTTAGATTTTCTATAGAAAATTTTCTCTTCGTTAGATTTTCTATAGAAAATTTTCTCTTCGTTAGATTTTCTATAGAAAATTTTCTCTTCGTTAGATTTTCTATAGAAAATTTTCTCTTCGTTAGATTTTCTATAGAAAATTTTCTCTTCGTTAGATTTTTAGAGTTTTTTTATTTGAATTTCATGTACACAATTTTCCTTATCCCAATTTTCTATAGAAAATCTATTTATTAATATAAAAATTTGAAACATGCGATACGAATTTCTTGAAATTTGAATTCCGTTAAAAAGAAACGATTTTTTTCAGTTAATAACTCTTCATATTTAGTCGCCCCATAAAGTTGGTGAAATGTCATCATTGAGAGCAACAACTACACCCCTGACTTAAATAACTGGGCAAAAGTGGTCCAAAATATTAATCTAAGTATTGAATATTTCAATCTTATTTTAAGTAAGATTTGAATCATTATTAAATTCTCGAACTAAAACATAAAACGCCTAAAAGGCAACAACAACCAAAATTTTAAACAATTTCCATGTTCATTATCAGCAACAACTTCTGGCGGATGCAATGCCATCAGCAACTGACAGCTGCAGTTACAACAACAAAAAAGAAATCATCTTAATTCGTGCATAAATTATAAAATCTTCTGTATATTTTAGCGGCTGAAGTTGTTCAAAAGGCAACAACTTCATTTGCAACCAAATGGTTGCACAAATGAAGTAGAATGATGAAATAAGAAAAAACTTAAAAAGAACAAATGCTAAAATAAATGATAAATGACAAGCAGGTGGCTGATGGTTTAATGAGTTGAAGCGAGAGGAGGGTTATACCGATTTTTGCTAGATTCTTGTAAGTGTTGCACGTAAACTTTGAAAATTATTTCCGTTTGTTTTATACAACTTTATGCCACAGAAAAGTTGCATGTCATCTTTAGTTTTGGTTTTGTTCTCTCTGTTACTTTATTTTTTGTTCATCGTCATCATGTTTATTATTAGAAACATTTCAATTCTATTGAATATTGTTAAACATTTTCTGAACGATAGAAATGATTTAAATTGCATATTTTAGTTGTCACAACTAACCACCATTAACTGAGTTTTTCTTTATGTTTCTTTAGTTTCGCCGCATTCAATTCAGGATTCAGTTTACAATTGCAAAAATTTTATTTAAATGTCAAAACAAAATCAAATTCTACATAAATTTCCTGTCATTACGATGAGTGTGCTATAAAAGTGTAATTCCATTTAAAAAGATTATTGTGGTTATGGGGAGGAAAGCGAAGGGGAAATGTATATGCACAAACTATAAATTTTATTACATTTTGAAATGGGTTGCAAAGTCCCTGAGCCATAATTTATTATTTCTTGCACTGTTACTTTAGAAATGTCCAACAACAAATATCATCAACTAAATACTCAATCTGTTGCATGTAAATATTCTTTACATTTGTGTCTTTTTCTACACGTTTTTATTGCAATTGTTGCTGTACTCTGCACAAGTTGAGTTTTACTTGTAACCTGATTGTTTTTGGTTACTTGCCATACAAAAGGACATTTCCATGAAACCACTATCCTTTTACTGCCAATTCCCTTCAAGAAATCATTCGAGGAAATACTCATGCAAGTGTGAATGTTTGTATGTGTATGTATTTCAGGTTTTTCGAAAATAACTATTTAAATGTGTGTAGACATTATTTGTTTCTTATTTGTCATGTTTAGGTTTGTGCGCAGCCTTTGCTGTTTTTGGGAATTAAGACCATTTTGTTTTAAATCAATTATCCACTTTAATGGCTGCCATTAAATCTGCATAAATTATTTGCGATTGTGTGACATTTTTAAACCGCATTTTTTACAATTCTTTTCATTTTCAAAAAATGTTGTCAAGTACTGACTGTTCTTTCTTCGTTTCTATTGTATTTTTGTGGACTTAAAAGGAAAAGAGAATGGAAATAAAATTTATTTTATTATTTCAAGTTTATTGATTTGCATTTTTATGTGGTACTTGTTCTAAAGTCTTTTTCTTGGTCCTCGGTTTCATTTGTATTTTCAGGAAAGTAACATAAATGTTTGTAATAAATCATAGAAGATTTAAGCTAGAAATTTACAAGGATGAAAAGTATGTACACGAAGTAATTTTATAATATAATTTTAAAACAGGACTGTACAGCAGAAGTCATGAATAAATTCATGTTATACAAATCAAACAATAATAAATCCGCATTTCAATCTATGATGACTCGCTTTTAAACACATATATTTTTGTGCCACAGTTTCATTGATTGGAATCTTAACTCAACTGAATTTTAACTAAATTAGAATTTAAATTCAGATTCAGATTCCAGTAAAGTTTATGTTTTATTTCTAGTTCAGTTCTAGCTCAGCTTTAGTTCATATCCAGTTCAGTTTTAGTTCAGTTCTGGTTCAGTTCTAACTTCAGCTTAAGTTTCAGTTTAGTTCAGTTTTCATTAGTGCAGTTCTAATTCATTTCTAGTTCAGTTTAAGTTCAGTTCTAGTTCAGTTTGAGTTCAGTTCTAGTTCAGTTTTAGTTCATTTCTGGTTTAGTTCTAGTTCAGTTTTAATTAGCATCTGCAATAGAATCAGAACTTTACCAGAATCTGACAAGACTTGAGCTGAGTCTAATTATGTATCCCTTCAAATTTTTTAGTGCACCTACTTTTTGTTCAATAATCTCGATACAGCTCTATACTCTCACGTATGTATTTACATACACACGTAAATTTTTATATATATAATTTATGAATTTATTTAAAGACCCAAATGTGAGTTTATTTGGAATAAAAAAATTGAAATACAAAATTGAAGGCAAGACAATTGTTAAATAAAAGTCTAGACTGACCAATAAATACCACAGGGAATAAAACATATGAAAATAATAAAATAAAGTCATCTAAAATTATCAGGACTTAATCTGAGTAATCCCCCAAGTTCTTGCCTAGAAAATGAAGCCATTTAATTTTTATTGTAGACATTAAATCAAAATATTTTATTCACTTATTTATAACTCACAAGCTCACATCATCGTCATCATCACAAAACAACATAAACTGAAACTGATAATTAAAATTGTTTTTTGTTTAGAATTAAAATCGATTGTAGAATAATTCCAAAAGAGATTTCGATAAAGGCCGTTTGCATATAAATTATAAAATTAAATAAATTTAATTATATTTGAAATTAGAAATAAATTTAAGATTTATTTTTAGAAAACGAAATATTTTGTATTTATAAGACTTTAGTCAGATGAATCCTTATGTAGGGATAAGATAATATTATTTATAAATAATTAATATTAATCATACGTTAGGGAGCTTCTTTATGAATTAGTACTCATACGCATGGGTGTTTAACAGAAATATATTTAGCACAATAATTGTAAGGAATTTTTTGTTGCTTATTATATTTGAAATGTATGTTTATCTAATTTATTTTTATTTCTAGTTTTACTTCTTACGTTTTTCTTTGATTTCACGTGGCAGTGCGTATGGCTGATTTTGGCATATCCAGAAAGGCTCCATGTGTAATTAATATCATCGATATGGGTTCTTATAAATAAATAAAATAATTAATAAAATACCTCATTTCAAAAATATTTTTCAATAAAAAAAAGAATATTTCTCTCGAAATTTCCTCATGCCAAAAAAAAAAAAAATCACTTTACACTAAAAATATGATTTTTCACAAATATTTAATTATTCACTTTAAATAAAACTGAGCCAGATACATCGAAATTAAAAAGAACTCAACTAGAACTGAACTAGATTTGAAGTAGAACTGAACTATAACAGATTTAGAAATTAATCAGAACTTAACTTGAACTTAACTAGAATTGAACTAAAACTGAACTAGAACTGTATTAGAACTGAACTAGAACTGAACTTAAACTAAACTGGAATCTGTCTTAGAATCCTGTCTATAATTTCAACTGTAGCCGTTGTTGGAGTCTAAATCACAATCAAAAATTTTGGATTAGAATGAAGTTACTTTTATCATTACAATTTCAGTTGGACCAAGTTTTATTTAAAAATTGTATGGATATCAGAGAGAATGATAAACATGTGGGCTTTTCTATATTTGTTTTTTTTTTTTTTTTGTTTTTTTTTTTTTTTAATTTTGGGTTAAAAGTAAATATTATTATCAATAAATTTCAAATTAACTGAAACAATTAATATTTTATAAACATTTCAATGTAAACATAAGTATGATGCAATCATATTCAAAAGAACGAAATTGGTGTAACATATAAATGAAAGTTTTTTTGTAATCACTAAAATACAACAACATACTCAGTTCATTTTTATTTCCGTTTTTCTCCTCGAAAGAAAATAAAAAGATAGAAACACAAAATGAGAAACAAAAAAATATTGCAATTCCAAATGTCAACTCTCTGGTTAACTTATAAAGAAAGAGATTCGCAGAAATATAAAGAAAAAATACCACAAGAATCAATGGAAACTTTAACGCTGACTTTTGAAATTAAAACGTTGGTTGCAGTTCTTTAATTCGAAACCAATATTATTGAAATCTTATGTCTTTTATATACTCATACACACACATGTAGCCATTTCCATGATTACTTATATATGTGTATACTTATACATATACGTAAACAGCTGTGTTCATAAGTATTCCATTTCCATTAGTGGGTCTTTATGTGTTTCCTTTTGTAATTTGTTGAGTCAATAATTCATTAAAGTGTGAATGTATGTGAAACATACTTTTTTTTTGCTCCTTTTTCCATTTACAATCATTCGCCATTCGCCAATTCCTATGAATTTTAGCTGAATATGCTTCTACAATGTATAAAATTGTTTGTGTGTATGTGGATGTGCAATAATATTATAGCTGTTGCTCTTATTACTTACAAATACATATACAAACATTCATTTATACTCCAAATGTATGTTTCTCTTGTTATTTTCAACTTGTGGGTCCATTAAAGTTTGGTTGATACAATTTTCCAATGACAAAAAGGGAACAACTGTAATAAACAGCAGTTGCAGCAGCAACAGCAATAATAGCAACAACAGCAGTAGCAATAAGAGCAACAACATAATATTGTTATGTGATGTGTTGAAATTTTCCAAATTCAGATGTCAAAGTCATTTTGATAACCGCAGACCAAAGAAACCAAAAACCATTATCATGTAT
>PYHX02000467.1:5488544-5816310 GCA_004302925.2 Cochliomyia hominivorax | reverse complement strand
ATGTTTATACATACATACATATATACATTTGTAGTTGTATATGTACTCATGATGTCCATATGTTTTGTTATGAACTTTAAGATACAAATACATTTACACACACATATACATTTGGTTTTACACCCACATATGTTTCTATACACAAACCAAATATATAAAAGAGTTTTGTAATGAAACTTCAATATCCTTGACCTCAATTTAATATAAATGAAATATTGAATTATGGGGATATGAGTAAAAATTTCAGGGAGGGATCGTGCATCGCCATGTAAGGTATATCAAAAAACTATTTTTAAAATATCTTATCTTTTTTGAATTTTATCAGTCCACTTCCGGAAAAGACCGATTTTTAACGAAAACTACAAAAATAATTGTTTTTTAATGGAATATAAAAATACTTAAGGGTTTTATAAGCCTTAAACCTTATTAAGGGAAAGAAGGCCTTACATAAGAACTAAAGAGAAATTTCAAATATTTCAAATCCTAAAAAAATTTTGCAAAATTTTATAAAAAAAGAATATTTAAGTCTTTTATCAGTTTTAAATCCTTTTTGGTAAAGGGGTCTAATATTAAATGTGGATCGACCTACGTAGAACATAGTTTTTAAATGTAGAATGTATAATTTATATAAGAAATTAGGGACACTTTTTCGTAAAAATCGTATTGAAATTATTGAATTGTTGGACTGATTTCAATAGACATCGCTTTTGTCTTATTAATTTGTACAAAATTCCATGAGGATATAACTAAAACTTCGACCTGGAGACAAAGTTTATATTGAGAGTCGGATAAACGGAGATCGTTAATTTTAAGTCGATTGGTGTACCTAAATATGATTTGGTTTAAACGCCGTTGTATTTGACTGAATAGGACGAAGAGAGATGACTGTATATGACAAGAATATTCTAGAATCGACAAAAACTGACGAGTAACGATTATATCTCAATAGACGGTCAATTCCGTCTATAGTTGAGTTTGAGCACTGGTCCAGGGCAGTCGTAGTCTAAAGTTGAAAGAGTTAAGTTGTTAAGTTGTTAAGTTGTAAAGTTGTAGAAAGTCAAGTGATAAATTTAAGTTGTGAAAGTGTCTTTAAAATCAAAGTGAATAAGTTTATTTGATTATTTAATTAAAATTTAAATCCTAGACTTAAGCCATATATATTTATATAATAAACTAAAATCTATTAAAGAATTGTGTTTTAATCAAAGTCATCAAACTTTGTTATAAAACTATCCCCATAATTTAATTATACAAGTATAAGGTTCGTTCTCGGAATAGGATTAAGTTTATTAAACTCTTAAATATGTACAAATCCAAAAAAAAATTTTATTAAAATTAAAACAGTATATTTTAACTGTTATATAAGTATGTAATTTAATTATCAATTAATTATTTTTTATATTTTTCCCGAAGAAGGGCCCTTAACTTTTAAATTAACTTAAACAAACTGACTCGATTTGGAATACGGTTTTACTATTTGCCGTTTCCCTTGTTTTTGCTTACGTGTATGATTTTTTCTTTAATAGTTTTACTCGTCGTTATCGAAAAGTGGAAGCTGACTTATTGTAATACGTATTTATCTCTTGTCCATTTCATTTTTTTCCTCCCCTATTTCTTTTCATTTTTATACCCTACACTACCATAGGTGATGGGGGTATTATGCGTTTGTGATGTTGTTTGTAACGAGCAGAAAAAAATTGTTCTACCACTACTTTTAAGTATACCATTCGACTCAGAATCACTTTCATGAGTCGATTGAAGCATGTGCGTCCATCAGTCAGGCTGTACATATAAAGCTTGTTCACAAAGCACAAATAGCAATTTCAATATTACAATGAAATTTATTACTTGCTATTATTTCGGCCCAAGGACGATGCTTATTGAAATTGGTTAATGAACGGTCCATTATTTCATATAGGCCCCGTACAAATGTCCCAACAGGTAAAGGTTTTCAGTCCATAAAATTTCTAAATGTAATACGATGTTAAACAAATTTTGTAAAAATTAGTCTTATTTTATTCTTCGACGATGTGCTTAATTATACCTGGACTTCAACCAACCAACCTTCCAACTATCACCTTGAAATTCAAAAATCGAACATATATGTGGGTATCGTTTAAAATATATCGTCAAATTAAGATAAATATAAGCTAAAACCGCTGTGCGAAATTATAACAGGGGCGGTCCATTTTTTCTATCTCCCATATAACTTTCCAGAACAAATTCTTTTTAAAACTCATAAATTTCACATAAACGTAATAGTAATGTGTTCATACATTTTTCCTTCATTTGCAGCCAACAAGTTGGTGTAGGGTATTATATAATCGGACTTGACTGACTATAAAATTTTTACTTGTTCTTTCTTCAATTATGTTTTTTTTACATTGTTGTGGTTAAAATCAAAAAGAGATAAAAAATACTCGTAAATGTATTTGTTATAGACGAATACCAAGATGAGAGTTGTAAGGATGTGAAGGAGGATGATGATGTTGAAAAGAAAAACGATGTTGATGCCAAAATGCATTTTGTTGTCTGGCAAGTTCCTTTTACCAACTTCTTACCAAATAAGCAATTTGAGTAAACCAGAAACCCAACATTCATGTGTATAAATATGTAGGGAATTGGAATAGATGAACATAAAAAAACAGACGGACAGACAAAACCAAGATATGGATGGATGGATGGATGGATGGTCAGAAAATATGCAATAAAAAAATTGGAATTTTGAAAGAAAATTATATGACTTTTTTTTAAAGACAAGAGGAATTCCCAGATTAGAACAAGAAGAACTAAAAAATGATAAAGAGAGATTTTTAAAATATTTCCTTTTTAAATAAAAACGGAATAACTGTTCAATAACTGCATATTTCCTGAAAATTATAAGTTAATATTATAGATATCCTTTTCTTTGCAGCACTGTTGTATATATGTAGATATGTTATGGTTGTATGAGTTGTATTCATATGAATAAGTTAAATAAAATTGAAGCAAAAAGAAATGAAATTTATATCAGCAGCAACTTCAGAAGTAAAACAGAATGAAAAAAAAAAAGAAAATTTTAAATATATTTTCCCCAAGTAAACTGATCAATAACACAACTGCTGCAGTGACAACAATGTCTGGCATATTGTGTTTACATCTAGTGACATCATCATCATCGTCATCATAATCTAAACTAACAAACAATTCCACAGAGATGAATTCCTTGCGACATATACTGGATATCTTTGGTTATTATACACCGAAGGAAATATTGAGAGGAAATGTATTTCCAGCTTATCTGCATCAGGTCAACAAAAAAATTCAATTTTTTACAAAAAATTCAATTTTTCACAAAAAATTCAATTTTCACAAAAAATTCAATTTTTCACAAAAAATTCAATTTTTCACAAAAAATTCAATTTTTCACAAAAAATTCAATTTTTCACAAAAAATTCAATTTTTCATAAAAAATTCAATTTTTCACAAAACAATTCAATTTTTCACAAAACAATTCAATTTTTCACAAAAAATTCAATTTTTCACAAAAAATTCAATTTTTCACAAAAAATTCAATTTTTCACAAAAAATCCAATTTTTCACAAAAAATCCAATTTTTCACAAAAAATTCAATTTTTCATAAAAAATTCAATTTTTCACAAAAAAATTCAACTTTTCACAAAAAAATTCAACTTTTCACAAAAAAATTCAACTTTTCACAAAAAATTCAATTTTTCCAAAAAATTCAATTTTTCACAAAAAATTCAATTTTTCACAAAAAATTCAATTTTTCACAAAAAATTCAATTTTTCACAAAAAATTCAATTTTTACAAAAAATTCAATTTTCCAAAAAATTCAATTTTTCACAAAAAATTCAATTTTTCACAAAAAATTCAATTTTTCACAAAAAATTCAATTTTTCACAAAAAATTCAATTTTTCACAAAAAATTCAATTTTTCACAAAAAATTCAATTTTTCACAAAAAATTCAATTTTTCACAAAAAAAAAAAATCAACTTTTCACAAAAAAATTCAACTTTTCAACAAAAAAATTCAATTTTTCACAAAAAAAAAAAATCATTTTTTCACAAAAAAAAAAAAAAAATCTCGTTTTTCACAAAAAATAAAAAATAAATTTTTGACCAAAAAAAATATTTTTTTTAACAAAAAAATTTTTCACAAAAAATTCAATTTTTCACAAAAAAATAAGTTTTTCAAAAATAAATTCAATTGTTAAAAAAAATCAATTTTGCACAAAAAATTCAGTTTTTCAAAAAGGAAAGAATATTAATATTTTCACTAAAAATTCAATTTTTCACTATTCTGTTATTAATATTTTTTATGAAAATTAAAAAAAAATATCTCGGTGTATTTTAAAGTTTTCATATATTTTTCGATATCAGCTTTTACACTTTGTGAATTTATGTGTACATGTGTGTGTGAGCTGTAAGAGACATTGTTGCATGCAACAAAATGAAGTCATTGAGCTGGTTGCCTGTTGTCTGTTGGATTGGGCGATTGGTAATTTCAACTATACCTGAGAGACTTTTGCAAAATAATGATTTATTTTGATTGAAGTCAGAAGAGTCAAAATATTGGTATTCTCCAATAAAAAACGAAATTAAATGTCTAGATTATTCTACTGATAGACATTCTTACTTTTAACATTAAAACCCATTTAAAATACTTTTCTGTTTTAAATCTGTATTCTTAAAATAAATTAAAATTATGACTCAATAATAAACAGTTAAAAGTTATTAAAATCATTTCAAGTTTGCTACAAATATTTAAATGCTCCAGTTTTTAATTGTTTTTTTTTCTTTTTGTAAAACCTAGAAAAAAATCAAATACAATTACATATATACATACAATAAAAAGAGAAGATATTGTTACATGACACATTTTTTCCAATCGTAGTTGAATAAATAAAAAAGGAATAACGCTGTTAGTGGAATCTAAATAGAAAATATCCCCAGGAATTTCATTTCATATGCTGTTTATTATTTACTACTCAATTCCCTATTCTGTTTCTTGTGCCCAACGTTAGTTTGATTCGTTGGACAGATGGATGGTTGGATCGTTGCAACAGTCAATATTGACAAGTGTCAAGTACACAATGTGGTTGTTATGGTAAAAAAAACACTGTACAATGATGTAGGTAGTTGTCGTTCCTTTGTACTTTTTTAATAACATTTCTTTACAAACACACACACACACATATATGGAAGCTGCTGTCGACTGTCTTTTCCTTTTTTAGTGGACAGCAGTTTTTCATATTTTTATCTTTTTCTCTCCCTTATTTTCATTTTACTTTTTCCGAGAGATAAAAACTTTATTATGAAATATTACAAATCCTTTTAAGTTGATTAAAATTAATTTAAGAATTATGAATAGTTAAGACAGGTAAGAGATAAAAATTAATCACTATTTTATGCCAACATTGAGCAGACAAAAAGTAGAACAACAACAGTAATAATAAACCTTGTAAACGGAAAAGAGAGATTATTAGGAAAAACTTTGCAAATAAATTTTAATATAATATTTGTTAGAAGGATATTATTAGCAGTATCATGCTCTAATCCTAACACAGTGGCTGAAATGTAAATTTAAGAAGAATTATAATAAATGAATCTAGTTCGATTTATATTCTATTTAAGTTCTAGTTCAGTTTTAGTTGAGTTCTAGTTCAGTTCTACTTCAGTAATGATCTAAACTGGAGTTCATGTTGTAAAAGTTTCTCAAAATAAAATTAATTATTAGACCCACTGTACTGTCTAGTATTATTAATATTGGGCACAATTTAACATGTTTTGTACTCGTAAAAGTAAATGTTTGCTACACATATTATTGTACTTTTGTCTTGTTAAATATAAGTCGTAACTCACTCCCTTAACAAACTTTCACTTCTTCTTCCAAAGTTTGAAACAGAGAAAAAAGAGCTTAGAAAACATTCAATAGTTAGATTAACATTCATTTTTATACACTTTTATTGCCAAAACTTGTAAAAAGTAAAGCAGATATGAATAAAAATTTATTTTGTATTTTTGGACTTACATGTGTCTAAAGATGTCCTTAGAAGAGAGGAGGAAAAAATGTACTGAGGTTTCATATGTAAACGATTATTTAAGGAAATGTTGTTTTCTTTTGAAAAAAAATAACAAAAAAAAAAATAGAGAATTTAAAAAAAAAGAACTTTGTTTTATCATACTCTTTTCTTTTTTTTCTTTTTGCTTCTCACCAAAATATATAGGAAATTGTGCGTACATATAAGTGTTTGTGAAAATTTGTTTAATATGTGTGTGTGTGTTTGTGATGTTGGAGTTTTGATTATTTTTTGTTTTAGATCTTTTATTTGTATTTTGTCGTAAGTGATTTACGTAAAAGAACTTCAGTTTTGTTAGATGAGAGAAAATGAATTTTCTTTAGAAAGTTGGAATAAATCATATTTATTTTTTTAGAAATTTTAAAATAGAAAAATATTTTAAATAAAATATTTTTTTAATTAAATGAATCTGTTACGTGTTAAAATCGATAAATGCTCTAATGTAATGAGAACATGACATGTTTGTCCTCTCGTGTTATATAATTGTCAACTTTGAATACATCAAAAGTTGGAATAATCATATTTACCTTTTAGGTAAGAACGCAAACTCATTAAATTAAAAATTATGTTGAAATCATTGTCGTAAATAGTCAGTCAATGCCTCAGCTATTTATAGTGATCTAAAATTGTTATGATAAACTGTTTACCAAAGCCAACTATCGATATGAAGCCTCTGTTAAACACACTGAGACGAACAATCGATACTGACCGAAGTCGTTGTTTTAAACAAGAATTCGAAAACCCATTGATAAATACTAAGCTTCAGACCTTGTAGAAAACATTTAATATGAAACCAAAAACATAAAATTTATTTGATATAAACGATGGACCTACGCCACTTGGGCTCAGCGGAGGCTATGTTGTGCTCGTAAATTTAAATTTCATATAATGTATATATGCATATGACAGAGAATAAACTCCAAAAGAACCGTTGAACAATCTACAAATCAGAGGTGGACAACTTTATAGGGTCACCGATATAAATTTCTGACAAGATATTCTTTAAATGTACTTGTTTAATCAACTCGCCAATATCTCAGCCCAAACCATGTGAAATTTTATTAAGATATCTGACAAAGCTCACTAAAAGAAAAATCCTAACTTCTTTTAATATTAGAGTCTGTTATTGAGTGAACCAAGTATTGTATCACTTTCTGTTGTGTTGACATCTTAAAGCCTAAACTAATTAATTATCTGAGTTCCGTAAGATTTGTTTTGATTGCTCTGAGAAATTTGATATTTTAAACTATAAAATCGGTACAGTTGAGATAATGTTGCAGACCGATATCTAGGTGAAACTCCAAATTCTAGAGTAGAGCTTTCTGCAAACTGTTGCTTTATTTTTGAATCTGTTTGACTTGAAGATTCAAAATAGATATTCTTTCATGAGTCTTTAGAATATATTTTCCCAACGTATTTTCTTTTCGATTTATAATTTATATTTATTCGTAATAAACTAATATTTCATTTCCTAGAAACCCAAAAAATCTCATATTAAAAGAAAAACTTTTTTTGCAACCAATTCAATAACGTTCTTCTATTTAAGTTTTTATACATATTGATATATACATGTATTTGTAGTGAAAAAAGCCCCTAGTTTTATATATGTTTATATGCACATGTGTGTGTGTGTGTGTGTGTGTGTGTCTGTGTAACTATTTGCGGTTATATTGGGCCTACGTGTTAAGTATGTTAAAGAGCAAAAGTTACAAAGTACTTTAAAGCTATGATGTGCTGATTTTCGGCATGATAATTTTTTTCACATAAATACTTGTGAGACTTGGCCCATAATCCACTATGATTATTTATCTAATCAAGGTTACACTTATTCATTTATACAACTACACAAACAAATATATATACACATACTCATACATATAAACATACACATATATAAAGACATAATTCAACAATACTCATTTATATTTATCAAGCAAAGTTAAGTAAAAAAAAAAGTTTGCAATAAAAAACTTTTTTTATTCACTCATTTATTCACATACGCAAGTTTGTTATTAATTTATTGAAAAAAAAAAGAAAAAACACTGAGAAAAACAATTTTTAAGGATAAGAAGAAAAAGTTTGTTTCTTTCGGGGGTAAAGAATCTATAGAAAATGTATTGGCTAAACCTAATAGAATTTGATAAAAAGAAGTGAAAAATAAACAACCAATAATATAAATAACTAAATCTATCTTTAGTATAAAAACTTAATATTTTTTCTATTTATCATAAGAGAGCTTTTTCACAGATTGTGTTAAGCCACAACAAGAACAACCAAATTCCTCAAAAAATGTAAGAAAAAATTAATAAAACTATTCAATTATGTACTCAACTTTTATTACAACAATAAATAAATTAATTTCTTATATGCAGATTTGTTTGTGTGTGGGTAAAGAGGTATTGGTGTTATGTGTATAAAGACAAAATTAAAAGTTCCCTTAAATAATTCTTAAAAAGGAAAATATTTTTTTTTTTTAATTTCCAATAAAGAATTTGAAAAATTAAAATAATAATTTCCATACTTTAACATATTCCAAACTATGATTCTGGGTGAATTTGATTAACTGAATTATATTTCAGAAATTGGCCAACAACTATATGTTGTTTACAGTTTTTATCATAACTAATTAAATGATTCAATCAATGTCTCAGAGCGAGCCGTTTTTTGAAACCTGAATCAATTTGTATGATTTTTAATACCGTTCATGAGCCAGTATTGAAAACCAAAGTATTTAACTGATTAATATTAATTATTAATGGACTTTGTTTAAATATACTAAAGTGTTATTACTAGATGTCGGTCTATAACTATTTTGTTATATGAAAGGAATTTTCATTTTTAAATAAGAAATTGCTAAATGTAAAAGCAATGATACATTTAGCTAAACGTGTTAGGAATGACAAAACCAATAAACCCATTTGAAACACTTGTGGGGTTGAGGGTTTAACCGCAATCAATTTCACCGAAAGCCATTCAAACCCTGTAAATCACAAACAAATTAAAATCTTATAGTCGGTCAAGCCCAACTACATCCCGTTATTGGTAGCAAATGACAGCTTAAAGAAATTATTAACCAGCCCTCGTATAATTTCGCACATTAATCCCTTTTTGTATTTAGCTTAATTTGACCAATTACTATTGCAACTCCAACACATATGTAAAATTTAAACCTTTCAACGTGACGCTTGAAAAGGGGTTTGTATGGAACTTTTATCGCTTTAAAATTATAACATTAAAACCCCATTCTAGGGAAAATTTGTATAGAGCTAGGTGAAATAATGGAGCCATTATCAATAATTTCCATAGACATAGTTTGTAGGTAAATTTAGTGACATGTTCAAAATTTCATCAAGACATTTTTAAAACTGCGACCTACATTTTGTTTATTAAGTTTACATGGACCGCCTGACAGACGGACATCGTTAAATTGATTCAGAAAGTAATTCTGATGAGAATGACATACTTAAAAGTGGAGGTAGCAATATTTTTTTGCCCGTTACAAACTTATGCACAAACGCTTAATATCCACACAACCATAGATGTACGCTATAACAAGAGTATGAGTTACATTAATCAGTCATATTAAGTATACGACCAGAGTAAAAATTCAAGAGTAAAATTCTTTTGAAGGATCTTATTTTTGGTTGAATATAAAACATTTTTAATTTAATTTCATTTAAAACAGAAGTCAGGAATATATATCATCTGAGACCCGGAGGGCTTTATCACACTTATCAAGAGAAACAAAAATTGTTTATTGATCTCAGTTTTTTATTCGGTGAATAACTGTCCTCCTGATCCTTTCGTTCTTCATTACTCGCATATCTATATAAATTATTTTTTATTCGATAATTAAACCATTGCTTTATATGGGGGGTTACCTCTTCCTAATCCTACCAAAATATTTTGGATTATTTTTGTGAAAATTTTACGAAAATCTGTCTAGAGATTGCTGTCAGGATTAATTTAATACCAAATATGAGTTAAATTAAGTATATGCTAGAGGCACATTTCCATAAATAACGCAACACAAAAGGACAAACTACTTCCAGAAATATTATTCCGATATAATATGTCATGTATCTTTATGGGTCCAATTTTTTTTGTATTGTATTTTGCGTTTCAATCACGAGAATTTCAATTTGAAAAATATTTTTTGTACCAAAAAAAAAAATTTTGTTTTCTTTTGTATAAAATTTTTCTCAACAAAATGAAATCATAGTTTACTGAAAGAGTGTAACATTGAATTTTTTAAAATAAATTTATATAAAAAAAAAACATTTATGTCTTCCTCCAGACACACTCGCTATTAAGCTTTATGTCAAAATTTTGATGATTCTTTAAATCCAAGCAGGTAAACCCCAAGCCTTAATTAAAATACTTAGTTTGAAACTCTCTTGTATTTTTAATCATATTGTATATTTATTTCAACAAAACCAACAAATGAAGACTTCCATGACCAACTATCCTAATCCAACTTTAGATTTTTTCTCAATTATTTAGAAAAATATTTTGTATAAAATCAAATGCTTTAATAGAAACATAACGTCCACACATTCTGAAAATTTAAGAAAGATACATTCAGAATCTTTCATTTCAATTTCATTTTCAATTTCTCTATAATTTATTTAAAAAGAACAAAATTCCGTTTGTTTCTAAATTTTTAATATTTATTTCATGATGATTTTGGCCCACTGTGCAGTGTATTATTAATATGTCACTTATGATCTATTTCGAAAACTACATTTTAAGTCTCCCCTCGTTTATATAAAATGAATAACTATATTTCTATATAAATAAATAATTGTATATATAAAATTAATGTATTGTTGTATATCATTCATATGTATACAAGAGGTTTCCTAAAATCATACACACATATATGTACTTTCCTACATATAAATATATAACAATAAACATTAAAAGAGGAGAGAAAATATTTAACACACATACAAATATATTTTATAAATGTTTGTTAAAAGAGAGAGAGAGTAACAACAAAAAAGTGCTTTTGAGTGGATCACGTACAAATGTATATGAACATTCTTTTTTTATATCACAAAAGAACCCTGACCACAAATGTAAATTTAATTTTTGTTCTAAGCTGGACTTTTTCTCCTCACACACACACACACTCATACATTATTCTTTGGCTCTCCTTTTGCAGAATAAAATACAGTTTTTTACTTGTGGCGTTAAAAATGAAATAATAACAATTGTTTTGGCCATAAACTTTATTTATTTAGTTCATAAATAAAGTAAAAATAATTGTTGTTGTTGTTTTTTCTCTCTTTCTAGGTTAAAAAAAATGAATACAATTTACACACTCTGAAAATGTTGGGAATTTTAAATTAAATAAAGAAAAGTTTGTTTTCTTTTTTGGAAAGACAGATAAAGAGAGATATAGAGAGTTTCGATTTTTGGATTGAGCAATGAATAAATAAATTAAAAGTTTTAATTGTAATTAATTTAAAATCTTTTTGTAAGAAAAGTTTAAGAACAATTATTTTAGGACCACAAAAGTCTAAGGCGATTCCAATGAAAATATATGAGAGAAAAATATTGATGGAATCAATTTGTTAACTTTTTTAATTCAAAAATATAAACGAATGTCATGTTCTTCCAATAAAAATTCCAACGTTTTATGTGTGATTTTTAACAGGGCATGTATAAGGTGATTTCTATTGGTAACTTATTGATATGCACTCAGGAAAGAATCGACTTTTTATCGGTAGGACAAATTTCAGTGAAATTTAACATAACGATAGCTGAGAAGTGCAGCGATATAATTCTGACGTTATAAACTATAGGAGCACCAAAAAGTTGAAGTACAAAATAGAGAACCCGGAATATAACAATTATTTTAAATCGAGTCAAATTTTTGTTTCTCATCTAATTTCATCATTTAAGAAGCAAAACTGAAAAAAATCCTAACGCACGTTTTAAAATCCGAATAATATTTGAAATTTTTTAAATCAACTTACCTACCTAAACTAATGAATATATTGTTTATCGGATTGAAATTAGTGATTCAAAAACTGTGCGTACTAGAATTATTAAATACTTTCAACAAAACCCAACTAAAAAGTTTGGCCAAGCATTTGAAGGTCTATCAGGGAGAACTTGTCCGTAGGCAGAAAACCATTTTAAAAACAGTTTCTGGTAGAAAAGCTGTTTGGAATGAAAATTTAAAGCTAATTCAAGCGAAAAGATCATGACAAGAACGCTGATGGAAATCAAGAGGCTAAAAACAGAGAACTTATATTAAAGTCAAGTTTTAAAAAAAAATCCTACTGCTTAAAGGACGACAAAATATACATTCTAACAGAAAAAAGCTGAACAGCTGAGGACCCAAAAGCAGTTAAATTTCCCAACAAATTCTTGGTATGGCAAGCAATATATAATTGCGGCAAAAGAAGCCAATAATTTATTACAATGGGCTCTATAAATACTGAAGTTTACATCAGGGAATCTTTACAAAAAAAGGTTGCTTCCATTCGTAAGACTGGATATAATGTATCCTTTTTTGTCTGATTTGGCATCCTGTCTGTATGGTAAAGAAGTCCTTAAAATGGGCTCTATAAATACCGAAGTTTACATTAAGGAATGTTTACAAAAAAGGTTAATTCCATTCATAAGACTAGATATGATGTATCCATATTTTTGGTCTGATTTTGCATCCTGTCTGTATGGTAAAGAAGTTCTTGTGTGGTACAAAAACAATAATGTGGTACTTGTACCATTAGAGGAAAATCATCCAAACTGCACAGATATTGAACTCTTGTTAAAAGGAAATTGAAGAACATTTGGTACAGGGCACAGTGGTACTTCTTGCAAGCGGATTTTTGAAGTTATTTCTTAACTGATTATGGTGGAGGATGTTACATGCCGAATCTTACGTATTGTTCTTTTACCTGTCCAAGAATCGAATCATTTTTAAAATATCGTTATCTGTTGAATGTTAAAATTGTTTAATCAACGAAATAATATTCTGAACCACTGTGCATTGGTTAATCCTTAAAACTTCTATTTAATAAAACAAACCAACTGCTTATTTGTTATCAAATTTACTCTATAAAATTCCTAGAAATTTTAATATTTTACATTTTAATTACAAAATGTAAAAAATAAAATAAAATAAAATAAAAAAAAAACAATGGTCAGTTACCAAACCGAATAAATAAAATAAATTTAAAATCTCATTTTTCTCAAAAAAAAAGCACACATACAAACTAACTCTCGGCAAAAACATTATATAAAAAATTAAACAACAAAGTTCTTATATACACACATACAAATACAAAAATAGATAAAAAAACATGAAAACTCCTTGTAAAATTAAATAATAAACGAAATGAAATTAAACACTTTTCTAGTGAGTTTTTTTAACAGTTTTTTTGGATTTTACTAAATACACGAATGAGTTGAATGCAGATAAGCATTTAGTATCTGCACATATACATATTAATGCATACATATACATACACATACACACTTATCTACAGAGAAATTGTTAAATGCAGTTAAAGGATTGTTTTTCATATCCAGAGAGGATTTGCATACTAAGTTTTTTTTTGTTCTGTAAAACATTAAGGAAAAACATTAAATGAATTTTAAAGTCAGTAGAATAGAATAAATATTTAGTTATAGCTGTAAGTTACATACAACTTAAAATTCATACTTACAAACACACATAGATTCTACTTAGTGTAGCATATTGTAAATGTAACATAATCATTTTTATATAGAATTCAACTCATTAAGGAGAAAATAAAATAAAACAAAAAACAAAAGCAAAAAGGAAGTAAAACAAGTAAGAATGCTATATTCGGCTATACCGAACCTTTAATACCCTCCACCACAAATGCTTGTGAAGCAAATACGTTATATTTCGTACATGCACACTTACAAACGTATAAAATATATAAAAGTTTTTTTTAATATAACACGGAACACCAAATGAGACATTTATTAAGTTATATTTTTGGCAATAACTCTTTTCTACCCAACTAATTTGGTAATGATGTGCATATAATTTAATATTATAGAAACATTTAATTCTAATTTGTCTACTTATTATTGATTTTATTTTTTTTAATTTTAAGCTTGCACTTAGAGGTTGTCTCAGATATTAGTCTCATAAGACACTAAACCGATTCTGATTAGGATTAACAATACCAGGAAACTACAAAGCTTGGTAATTATTGTGGATGTAAGTATGCCAACAAGAAACAGACCGACCGACATAGCTAAATCGACTCAAATTTTGATTTAATGCAAGAATAAATAAACGTTATCGTGTCTGAGATTATTTCTTCTTTAGCATGACACACGGAATGACAAAGATAGTACACCCTCTGTGGTGGTGAAGGGTACAAAAGTACTAATGAAATTCCTTTCAATAACAACATCAACCAGAGAGTTAGAAAACAAAAAGTGAGAGAAAGAGAAAAGTAAAGGAAAAGCAGCTATAGACTGCTGTAAATGTGTGTGTGATAATAAACATTTTAAAAATATTTACCTTTTTGACCTTTTTGTGAAATCTAAAACCAGAATAACGAAAAACTTTTCTACTGCACTAACACCGTCTTGGGAAGGAAATCACTTTTAATACAAAGCGTGTATGTATAATGCTACAAAGGTTTTTGTGTGTGTGTATGCAAGTATGCGTTTAAGTATATATTGAGGATATTGCAGAAGATGTGTTTAAGCATAATTTTATTATTTATCTTGTTGTAAACATATGTGCAATTGTATATGTTTATAATGCATTAAGTATCCTTGAAATATCCTGTTTACAAATACTTAGAAACAATTTTTTAGATAATTATTAACTTAAAGGGAAATTGAATATGGTATTATGTTGAAGAAAAACAAGGGGTAATAAAATTTAAAAGTTACAAATTAAAAAAAGGTATTAATTTAGAATTTAATTAAAATTAATTAAAAATTATAATCTCTTTTATAATTATAGCAAAATGTTGCACAGTGTTGACTTTGAGAACATTTTGAAGATTTTACAATTTTGAGGTTAAAGGCGATTTTTTTGTAGGATTTGGTATTGTTGCTAGTTATTCCATTTGCCCCTTGCATCATTAGTATTAAATAAATCGATATACAGATAAGGTATATCTGTCTGTCTATCTGTTTGCCTCACTTTTCGCATGTCTCTACTAACAATTTCAACTTAATGATATTTCTCATAAATTGTCCTACGCTAATCGCTTGGTAATTGAAATTAATTCAATTTTATATGCTGGTATTTTTACTGATGATGAAAATTCAACACCCCGAGAACAAAAAATCATATTGTAAAACCCGGAAAAATCACTTAAACTAATGTAATGCTTTCTAAATAGTAGAATCAGAAGGACGTTTCTAAGTTGAACTGTTGAAATTGGGTCACGCGATCGCTATAAAATTATATTGAAGTTTTGAAACTGTAAATTGGAAGTTTTAGAATTTTAACAAATTCATTCACATCTTGTGTTGAAGTTGGATTAACAACTGAAATGCAAGTTTCTATCTAAACTCGGGAGATTAACAAAAACTCCTAAACATAGTGATATTTTAGTGTCAAAAGTTCCATCACGAATCCGAGACCATCTAGAAATCAGTTGTAAAAAGTATGAATAATTCCGCAGCTGAGCATGAATCATTTTAAACTAAGCCATGTCCGTCTGTACATTGGAAGCATTCTCATGATGATTAACCATAATCATACCATATTATAATAAAAATTAATTTACATTTTTAGCCAAATATATTCCATTACAATTCAAAGAATCGTAAAATCGGATAAGAAAAAAAGTTATAAATTTTTATGACTGTAAATTTACACACAAATCACATTTCGCTTTATATATAAAACAGTTTGTTGTTATTAGTGTATGTGTGTAAGGGGTGTTACAGTGCATGTTTCATGTTACTGAAATTTCATACATAAATACATGTATAGTATTCTTATAAAGCGATCTTACTTGTTTTATATTAATAACTGTATCTTATACTCTTCATAAAGCTACAGACTCAATTTTTAATCATGTTAAGAATTTATTTCGAATTATAAAATAATTAAAGTCCAGAGACAAAAAAAGTATTTCGAAGTTAGAAAATTTATTTTTGGAAAAATCAATTCTTTCCGAAATTTATATTTTAAAATTATATAACATTTTATCGGATTCATACAGATATATGGTTCTTGCATATGATCTGTTTAGACATTTAGTCAGAACCAGACAATATTTTAAATTTTTACCCTTTACCACCACAAGTGATAAATTTTGTCTTTCCATTTTTAAAGATATAAAAGGAATCATCTAAGTCCCTGTAATGTATCTTTAGACAGACCTCCATATACCGAGAGATTTGCTATTTAAACCAATAAAATCGGCTCAGTATATTAAAAACTATAGACCGATATCATTATTATTGACAATCGGAAATTTTTCATAAAATTATGTATTATAAACTTGTATATAATTTATGCATTTGTGAGTGTATATGTGAATGTGTATGTAAGTACATTGTGTATGCACACCACAATGTCCTTACTTCATCCGAATTTATGGTGGAGGATATTGAAGATACGACATAACTAACTTGTTTTAATTTCAATCACATGGTGACAAAATGTCCATTCTCTTAATCCTCATAGAAGTCATGGTGCTTCCAATCAATTGGAAAAATCAAAAATATATATGTATGTTAAATACATTTCCCAGTTTTAAAATTTCAAAATTGTTTCCAAAAAATTGTCTTGGACACGGCCAAATTATAACCATTACCTTACAGTGGGCCATCACTTAACCGATAAGTGTAAGTAGGTTTTAGTGTGTTATAAAGATCAACATGACATAAGCAAAACATTAGTGTAAAAATAGTATTTAAAATAAACCGTTTTCAAATTAAAAAACTTCTTCGATTCGAATTTGTTGTAGTTCATTGATCCTTTTAAATTAAGATAAAAACTGAATTTATAATTTTTTATGTTTAATAAATTTTGGCAAAGATGGAGATGTCAAAAATTTAGCATTTCGTTCAAAATTTTTTGGTTTGTTTTTGTGTTAAATTGATTTTAGTTTCACTCAAAATTATTTTTAATTTATTTAGTGTAAACAATAATTTATAATAATGAAAATTCAATTCAATTTACTTTCAACATTAAAAAAAGTGAAAAATTATATAAAATAATATTTTATTTCCGGTTTCCTGTTTAAATTTATAGCATCGTTTAATCCATTTGCATAATAATAAAAATCGTCGGTAATTGTTGTAGCTAAAAATACAAAAAAAAGGAAATAAAAAAATAAAAAATAAATAAAATAAGAAGGTGAAATATAAGCAAAAAGTATTTACAAATTTAAACATGTAATTGAAAATTTAGGAATGAGAGATGAATATTTAATTTCATTCATATTATTTTTCAATAAAATTTCAAACCCAAGTTAGTTTTGATCAAGTTACCTTTGCAAAACATGTCACTAAATATGTTTAATATAAGACAGGTCTAATTAAGATGAGTGACCAGTTTAATTGCATGTTTTCAACAAAACCCAACTTTGCCCAACCATTCAAAGGTTTGACGTCAAACTGTTTCCAAATCTATTAAAAATTATCGGGAGAACTTGTTCGTTGATAGAAGCCCTGTCTCAGATAGGAGGAATGGTCCACATGATGTTTTTAAAATTCAAAAAATAGAAAGCGTTTTCAAGGGAGCACCGGTAGACACGCAGCCCGGTTAGTTCAGTGGTCAAAAGGACCTGACATAAACGCTGCTAAAAATATTGATGCCAAAAGCAGAGCACGGAAATTAAGTTGAGTTTTCTAAAAGTATATTCTTGCTACATAAAGGATAGCGAAAAAGTTCTTAGTATGGCAAGCAATATGCAGCTGCGGCTACTTTCATTCAAAAGACAAGAATAAGAACAGTAGTGTGATATTGGTATCAATAGAATCAAATCTTCCAAATTGCTCGGGGCCAAAACCAGAAATTTTGTGCTCTTATTAATAGAGAATTGTGAAGCATTAAAAAAGGTGTCCAGAAGTGTGCATAATTTTAGAAAAATTAAATAAGAAAGCTTCATCACTGGTGATTAAGACTATAGTATTTTTTTAATTGTAAGATTAGTGATTTGTTTATAAATATATATGTATGTTAGCAATTTTTCAATTGTACTTCTTAATAACTGCAATAAAAAATGTAAGCGGATATTGGGTTTTTAATAAAGAAAAAATATTACAAAAAATCTTGAATTCAATTAATTCTCTTAGCAGATAATACACATCATAAGTTATTTTAGACAAAGTAAAACGCAATTTCCTGTACAAATTCAAATGAGTATTTCAAAATGATGATTATTAATTCAAATTAAATTTAAGAATTTCAATTCAATTTTTAATAGATTTAATGAAAATTTTGTATAAATCACTTAAATTAATTTAAAATTTCATTATTTTCATTTATTCTCTTGCGAAAAAAAAGAAGAGAAAAAGAATGAATATGACATTTTTGACACGTTAAAATAACAATTAAAATTACAATCACAATTTATAACGGTTTGTCGCTGTGTGCATGTGTGTGTGAAGACTTTTATTATTACATTAAATAGTGTTTGCAGCTCATGCAATTAAATACCGCAATATAAGTAGTTGTATTTGTGTGTGATATTATTTTTATTTATATGCATATATAAATATGTATGCGTATATAAACATGTTATTGTTTTTACGTATGTATGTGTGAGAATTTTAAGATAATTAATACCCTCCACAACCATAAGTGGTGAAGAGGGGTATTTTAACTTTGTCATTCCATATGTAATGCTATGAAGGAATCATTTTAGGTACCATAAAATGCTTGTCCGTCTATCTGTCCGTATGTTTGTTGTTAGCACATTCATATCCACACTAACTGACTGAGCTCAATGAAATTTGGACTGAGTATTTGCTACAGAACTGAGAAGTTTCCTTTTTAAAACCAGCAAAATCGGTGCAGTATATCAAAAATTATGGACCGATATCTGAGACAACATCTGAAATTGAGCGAAAAATGTTCTTCAATTTTTCAATTATATGACGACAAATAGGAATAAAATTTTGCCATAATTTTAACTTTAGGTACTTTATTACCATTTGAAAATCGGTTCAGTAGCAAAAAATAAAGACATAATATAACAAATTTATGACTCATTAAAATTTCTTGTGTTATATTTTAGAAAAACTCTTATATATTGTATACCTTTGTCATTGTATGTGTGAGTGTCTATGTACAAATTATAACGTATTGACTTTACACGCATTTCTGATGGAGGGTATTGAATATTCGGTATTGCCAAATATAGCGGTTGTATTTATTTTAAATAAATATCTTATTTACATATTAATTAAATTTTAATGATTTCCTGATAATTGTTATGGTTTTCATTTACATTGTTACAGAAGACAAGAATGAACATGATACAAGGAAATAAATAAATGAAAGTTAATAATATTAAGATATAAGATTTATGAAGTAAAAAATTAAAAAAAGAATTAAAGGTTGAATTATTTGTGAAATAACATGAAAGACATTAAAAGATATTCTGACAAAATTGAAGAAATTTAAATTTCATTAAAATAATGTTAAAATAATTGTCATTTTAATTAAGTGAAGCTAAAGGATAAAAAAGGATATGATTTGTTTGTTATAGCAGTAAAATAGTATGTACGGTTTTTATGAATCTCTTGCACTCTGCACAGATTTACAGATTATTTGTAATTTTTTTTCATCATATATAGTGACTTTACGGTGATTACAGGAGGGCTTTACTAAATTGGACTGATATTCTCAAACTCTGATAGCAAGAATTCTGGTTTTACAGTTCATAAATAAAGGCGATATTATCGCAATACTAAAACCGATATTCTTGATATTTTGCAAATGGATTTGAAGTAATTTAAAAGTATTAGCGACTATTAAATATTGTTATTTTCTGTGGATCTTATGATTTTAAAACCTAATTCTAGAAGGACATTTGTATGAAAGTAACCATTAATATTGGATCGAATATGAGCAACATTTTTAGCGAATTTCATCATTATATTTCTGAAGTTACGACCTGTAGAGCGAACTATTTTTATTAGATATCATTTTTATATTTATTTTGTTAACCATAAAATTATCAGCAGTTTAGCGACAGATAATTTCAATTATGGTTACCACAATTATAATTTTCTTTGTGTGAGTATGACTTTAGTTTCCATATAATGTCCATTCCAGGATTAATTTTTGAGATAACACAACTTCAAAATCTTAAAATATTTTAAAAATGTCAAATGAAAATGTATCACGTTATTAAAATATGTAAGGAATTTCAAGAATATTATTCCATATTTGATTGGAGCTAACGTATATGGCCTTTTTCTGGACTCGGGGTAAATGATGGAGATTGTTTTAAATTCAAGTATCTTTACAAATAAAAATTGCGTTTCATTTTTTTCACGTTGGATGAAATTCTTTTAAATTATCTTTAAAACTTCAAAGTTATATTGATTTTTAAATAATCTATATCAGGGGAATGGTATCCTTAATATAATGCATTTATTATTCATATTATATTGTGGTAGGTTGGTAAAATTGGTTTAGTGAAAAGTTGTTGGGTAAGGACAAGAGAAGTAGAATCCTCATCCTTTTCAATGCAAAATTACTTTAATGAAAATTTTGCCTCGAATAAAGTTACTTACTTTTCTGTTCTTAAATGAAAAGCAAGTAAAATATTATGGATTATCAAAGATAACTGTCCTAAACAACAATGACGGTTCATTTTTGACTAAAAATAATTATATAGACGAGACGATTGGTATGCTAAGGACTATTATAAATAGACGTTACAATTATCGATACCAACAAATTGAAACTCACTCACAAAAAGTTTTTGAGTAAAAATTTATACAATGAGTTGAGATCCAGGGAAGAGTTGCATTTTTTGATGTATCTTGAGATACTTTAGTCACCTGTTTTTCTTTTCAGTAAATATTAAAAATTATTGCGGTGAGAGAACTATCAAATCTGTCACGATAAACATGAAATTAAATTTTCAGCGGATGTCATATAATGCAGAAATTCTAATCTATTATTAGAGACCCATATTGAAATTACCATAGATACATTTGAAAGTAGCGTTCCATTTCAAATTTAAGAGAATACAGGGCCAAGAATAACTCGAATATTAGTTTATAACCGTTATTGCTGTAAATAATAGCCGACAAATTTCATTGATTTAGAGATATCAGTTCTAAAAATTATACAAGTTATAGGGACATAAATCCATTTCTCTTAGTGTTGAACACAAAATTACAAGCTTAATAGATCCTCATTTATCATTTCTTATATTAAAGTCATAAAATACACAATAAATTGCCAAGAACAGGAAAACAATTTAAAGTTTCCTTTTTCTTAGAATTTTACAATTTAATTCTTTTGTATCTTTATTTCACACATCTATAAAAGATATTTTTCAAAATAAAAATTTCATGGAACCTAAGAACTATAAATTTCCACTTTCTCTCATAAACATTTGAGGATTCGAAAAAAACAAAAAATATCAGTTCCTTTAAAATATGTTTTCACTAAATAACTTCTTTTTTTCTGCTTCTTATTTTAGATAACGATTTAGTTACTAAAATAATAACAATAATAAAAATAGTTGTTTGTTTGTGTAAGTGTGGGAGTGTCTGTATGTGTGCGTTTAATGTGATTTTTGTTCTCTCAAATGTCTATCATTATTTATATTTAGTAGACACACACGCGTTCTATAAAACACACACACACAATCGCATTTACACTCACATATATCCAAACCATATGGTATTAAATACAATATGAAAAGGGATTGAATTCGATGATGTGGGTACTTAAAGAAGAAGGAGAAAAAAAAACAGGAAATATGTTTCATTCAATATCTTTTGATATCAATATTTTATAAACGCACAACTTACAAAATACTTGAATTTATAAAGAAATAAAAATTACACTCGAAAAGTAAATGTTAATTGAAATTTTGAAACTGATATTTTGGGTTGTACTTTCTTTATGCTGATTTAAGGGAAACGTGTTTTCTCCAAACTTCCGGATTAACATTTATTTAATAGATTTTGCTGAAGTAACGGAAATGAGAAGGAAGATGAGTTAACACACCAAAATAATAAAACGGATTTGGACTGGAGGACCAAAGAAATAATGTTGGCCAAAAATTATGGACCACAAAAGAAATTTAATTTTTCAAAAAAATTCAATTCACTAGAAATTCAGTTTTTCACATAAAATAAAATATTTTTTCACAAAAATTTAAATTTTTCAAAAAGCGAAAAAAAAAAACTATTTATCACAAAAATAGTCCATAGAAGGGTAAACGCATAGTCCAATATATGTTGCGGTTCATAGCCCAGCCTAAATAACAATTCTAGACTATGAACTATCTATTTTATATAATATAGTCTAAAGCCCAGCTTATCTTAAGTCCAGTCTGTGCTATAGTTTAGAGTTTTCAATGTTATAATCCACAACTTAGATTATATGCTATAGTCCAGTTTAGACTATGTTATAGTTCAAAATGAAGTCTTCATTAAAGGTTATAGTGCTGTCTTATATTCCAAACCATAGTCCAGTCCATACCCAAGTTTATGTTATAGTTTATACTCTGATCTGTCATAGTCCACAACTTAATTTATATTTTAGTTCAGACTACATTATAATCTACAGTTCAATGTATGTTATAACTAATTGGACTCTATACTATAGAAATGGTCTATAGTCGATAGTAGTCCTCAGTTAGTACATATATAGTCAGTCAGTTAGTATATATTCTCTATTTTAATCCTCTTTATTCATTCCTAACTATAACTTTCTTTCGAGTGTTTCCCTCTATCACTCGCACTCTATCTTTATGACTGTGTTTTTGAGATATTCAATCCGAAGCGTTGGTTGTTTGACAGATAATACATTTATTGATTTGTCCTTATATACAAATGTGAATATGTGTGTGTGTGTGTTATTAAGATAATTGTTGTATACGTAAATAAAACGTATATGTATATTTGCAAGAAAATATTAAAGTTATTTTTATTCTTTTATGTGTAAAGATACGCGATTTTCAAAAAAAAATAAATGCCAGCATCATTTTTTTTTTTGGTTTCGTTTTTTAAAGAGCGAGAAAAGAGGAAAATTAAGTAAAATAAAAGAATTCATGGTAGTGCCGGCGTCTTTCAACATTGTAGTTACCACAACTACCCGCAACCAGAAAAAGAACACCAACGACCTACAAAACAAACCAAGCAATCATGAAGAAATATTCGCAACATTGCAACCTTATATTTCAGTTCTTTTCTGCGTTCGAGTTTTTTTTATTTTGGAGGCCGTTGTAAATTTTCTATAAAATCTAAATACAAAGAGAAAAAACATGACGAGGTCGAGCAACAAAGGGATTTGCTTTTATTCTTTCTGTTTCGTTTTCTTTTTGCAGATGATATTGAAAAATAAGGAATGAAGGAAAAAAACACAATATAATGTGAAAAATTTTAAGTACTTAATGCTATTTCACACACATATACAAACATTTACAGTTACATAATCAACTTAGCTTAATGTTTAGAAATTTGAGATAAATAAGGAAATTTTAAGATATTTAAGTGCATGAGTATTTGTTGAGGGGAGTTTTAAATTTCATTCACACATTTCCTCGTTTGTTACAAAACGTTATCAAACCTTAACTCCTAAGACACATAGATAAACATTGGTATAAATATATATATGTGATTATATGTGTAAAATTATTATTTGTAACAAATATAAAGTGCTTTTTGGATATTCTGAAAAGAAATATATTTATTGATTTTGACAATAAAATAAAGAAGGGAAATAAGCTGAAATGAAATGGAGTTTTTGAAAAGTTAAAGAAATTTGCCCTTGTCAGCAGTCATAACAAAATGTCTATAGATTTATATAATTTGTTTAATATTTAATGATGTTTATTGTTGAAATCTACGGAAATAATATAAATTGGGTATGGAAATACAGAGATAATTTATTTTTCTTTTGAAACTTCTGGAAAAAAATAATTGATATTTTTTGAAAAAATTGACTATACGCTATGGGTTACGGATTTGTAAAGTTTTAATTGGAGGCGTATACTTAATATTTATTTATTATATAAATATTAAGTATACGTTTTATTATTTCAAACCTGCAGTTTTAGTTCATTTAAAATTCGTTTTGAGCTAACGTCACTTTTTTCCATTTCTTTCATAATTTTTATTTGCATGTTGTCTGTTAAATTATGGCCCAACAACAAAAAGTCAAGAAAAACAATAAATCAATTGTTATTGGCAGTAGTAAAGGCGTCAAAGTAATAACACCAAACATTATGTTTCACTTCCAAAAACAAACAAAAAATTATTGAACAGTAAAAAAGAAACAGAAATTTTATGGTCGGCATTGACGGATTATAAATTGTCCTATACAAAAATTTAATTTCAAACTCTTATCTTTAAAACTGTAAGTATTGACTTGGTGAGTACGTTTGATGTACTACTAGAAAACATAAAATTTTTAAATAAGTGTTAGTCCATAGCAAAGTTTGGCAACAAGTGTGGTATGAATAGGAAGACAGACAGAGGGACGGACATTGTTATTTCGACCAAAATCAAAATCCTTAGCTTATTAGTACAACAAAAGGCAGACTTCGCTTTGTACCTTTCACAGGTTACAGATACAATGACAAACACATAGTATCTCAAATACAATTGAAATAATATAAAAACACTAAGAATATATAAAAACTGAAATGTAATGCCAAACAAAAAACTGACAGTTTTTCTTCAATTCGTTGTTGTATTGATCAACATAAAACACGATTACGATTGATTATTATTTAAAATGACAATATATACGAATTTGTTTTTTTTTTTTTTATTTAAAACAAAAAGAAAAAAGCAAAAAGGTTTTTGTAAATATTTTTTTATTATAATTTTGTTACTTTTTTTACTTTTTATGTTCATTTTAATTTTTTTCCCAGACATATTGAAGGGCTCACTTACATTCATCTCAATATACGGGATCATCTGACATCTGTGATGTTTCATGTTATATTGTTTTTTTGTGTTATGTGTGTGTATGTATGGCATTTTATATTGAAAATTTCAATAAACATTGTAATAAAAATTGAGAGGAAAAATATATATCTACATAAAATGCATAAAACAAGTAAAAATGCTATAATCGGCTTTGTCGAATCTTCCATACCCTCCACCATACGTTATGTTTCATACATACGCACTCTCACATACACTCACAAAAGTGTACATTATATAAAAGTTTTTTTATATATATAACACGGTCGTATATTTTTGGCTATAACTTTTTTCTATTAAACAAACTTCGATTATTTTTGGAATAATCATGAAGCTTGATATTATGGCAAAATTCCATTATAACTTGTCAATTATAATAAACAATTTTACCAAAGATTTTTGCTTGAACTGAAAGGTGGACTCAGATATAGGTCTTTATCGTTTGATATACCGGTTTTAAGTAGGAAACTTCTCAGGACTATAGAAAATTCTTGTGTCTACAGCAGACCAACAGACATAGTTAAATCGGCTCAGATTCTGATTTGATGCTTATTGATTCTTAGCGTTACACACGAAATGACAAAGTTAATATACCCTCATAAACACTTGTAGTAGTGGAGGGTATAAAAATATGTAAAGAAAAACGTATATCGCAGGCTGCTGTTACGAAATATTAAACCTCAAACATATAGACAAACACATGGCAGTGGTGTTTTTGTAACACCAGAGTTAAACAAAATTAATTAAATTTTAATACGTATTTTTTCCAAACAAAAATAAACATTGAACCCTAAATAAACAATAAAATGTCGACAAAGGAAAAAAACTTTAAAATAGTACAAGAAATGAGGAGATAATAAAGAAAATATTTAAAAAAATAGAATTATTAAATGTTAATAATTTAAAATGGTGGAAATGAAAACAGTTTAAATTGCAATACAAGAAAATATCATAATAAAAAGCAACAGATGGGGAGGTGTATCTAAATCCATATAAAATTTAAGTGATAAAATAATCACATCCAATCAAAATACTGCCAAATGCCTCCATTATAGTACTCATTTCATTCAAACTTTTCATCTAAATTCAGGTTGTTTTCTGCGTTAAGATGATGCTTACAAAGATCTTTTTGACAGACCTGTTACCTGCAAACGCTTGTAACCGGGAGTTCCTCTTGTCATCGAACCATGAATACGTCAACGATTACTATAATATACACCTTTGTGCAGATCAACCTCCTTCACTCTAAGACATCACATACCTCTCTGCAGCTTCGCTTTAATGTGTCCAATGTGCTTTACCTCCTGCCACTATAAGAAATAAGTACTTCATTGGTGCAAGAACAATAATGTGATATTTGTACCAAGGGAGCTAAATAAAGCTAGTACTGAACAAGAACCCTGGATCCATCTTGATAGATCTGTAGACTAAGAGCAAAGTGTTATAAACTTTTGCATGCTACATTCTCAGTAATGTAGATAATGTAGAGGCTATCGATACCAGGCAAGAACTGTGTGGGTGGCCCAGACGAACAGTATAAAGGTGCAGTTTGTCTGGGCCAATGTGGGCAATGTGGAAATGCGAAGGATGTGGTACGACATCATCTAGGGCAGCAATGATAACAATCTAAGAGTTAATGACAGATTTGCGAAAGCTGTTATTCTTTATTTGATGTTTTTTTTTGTTCTGTTTAAGGACCAACGTCCGTTATCCACTTCTTATTTAAATTTACACATATATATAACCTGCCTTTCTAAAGTGACATATTTATTTTCAAAATAATCGATTCACTCGTACACAACATTTTTATTCGTTCAGTCCCCCAATTGCATTAATACTTTATACAAATTAAATCCCGTTTTGATAGTCATCAGTGTAAATATGAAATATATTTTTGTAACTAAATATATTCATCAATGCATGTGTTCTAGATGGATTTAATAATTTTTATTTATGAGCAAAAATAGAACAAAAATATATATAGAAAAGAAAATAATACAGAATACAAAATACTCATCAAAATATCAGAGGTTTTATCAAAAGTTATTATATAAAATGCGGGTAAAAAAAAAATTAAGGTTAAATTCGATATTGATAGACAAATAAATAACAAAATAATTTAAATTTCTAGAGATTCAAATAAATTTATGTTCATATGTATATGTCATATTTGTAAGTATATACATGTGTATATGTTATATGTGTTAAAGTGTATATATATTTTTTGAATGATTACAAATAATAATTTGAAATATTTTTCAGAAATAATTTCAATAACGATTGTGGTATACAATTTATTTTGTTGTTATTAAGAAAACCATGGAGTGAGTGATCAATAGGGGAGGCAGGGGGTATTGGAAATATTCATTAATATATACAAATTGATTTGAAAAACAAAACAAATTGAAAAAAAAAAAAACTTCTATGTTAAGTGAAGTACAGAAATAAGTAGTGAGATCGAAAAAATCTTAACACACATTTTTTAAAACTTTTGATCCACGTATTATATGAATTTCATATCAAGTTAACTTTGGCAGAATATGTCAGTTATTATGGTAAATAATCAACAAATGAATAAATTGATGATCTGAATAAAATGAGTGAAATAATGCTAACTAAAATTATTAAATATTTTCAGCAAAACTGAACTTAATCCTACAAAAAGTGCTCAAGCATTCAATGGTCTGCGGTCAAACTTTTTCTTATGTTATTAAAAAGTACCGCAAAAACTTGTCCGTTGACAGAAAACCTGGTTTTCAAAAAAACTCTCAAATCATTCGCTAGGAAAGCAGCCCGGTTATCTCAGTGCTTGGACTATTTGGTACCAAAAATTTAAAGCTAAAACATGCAAGACTCAAAAAGTTACTGACAAGACTCAAAAGTTACTAAAAATTTAGAGGCCTAAAAAAGTACAAAAATTAAACTCGAGTTTACAAAAAAATAATGTATATATTCTGGCTGCATTATGACGAATCATATGATATGGCAGATTTTTCGAAACTTCCTGGTCAATAATTCTATGTTACAGTCAAAGTTTCTAAAAAGCAATTGCGAAAAAAGAAGCCAATCATTTGTTACAATGGATTCTACAAATACTGAAATTAACATCAATAAATGTTTGCGTTCATAAGACTTCATAATGTGTCCGCTGTGCTTTGGTCTGACTTGGCATCCTGACATTATAATAAATAAGTACTTGAATGGTACAAGAACAATAATGTGATATTTGTACCAAGGGAGACAAATCCTCCAAACTGCCCGGAGCTTAGGCCAGTGGAGAAATATTTTGCTCTAGTTCAAAGAGAATTGAAGATCTGAACTGACTAACACTATCTGTTTGAGCAGATAGTGTTAATTGAAAAATTTGAAATTCCATCACGAGTGAATTAAAGTAAAAATATTTTTTTATTAATTTTAATTATAATTTAAATCGAATTAAAAGAAATTAAATTGTAAATTTAGTGGTTTCGTTTTTATTCACATATATGTGTGCTAGGAATTTTTCGATTACACTCCTTATGAAAATAAAATAACTAGGAATACAGTTTGATTGTTAAATGTTGTGAAGTATATAAATTCTTTTTGTTTTAAATTGATGGCAATTATTTTGATTATTTTTTCTTTTTCTTTTTTTTTTGTTTTGTTTATTTAGCTTCGTGTCATTTTACTTGTATATTTATTTTAGCTTTTGTTTTATTAATAAAACATATATTTTTTCTCAATACTCATATATAGACATACAAATGCCCAGTGAGGAATAGCTGGCATGAAGTGAAATTCTAAAATGCCCAATAGGACCTTATTAAGGCCTTCGGAATAATAATTGTTGTGTTTTCTTGTATACAGAATTAACCGCGAAAGGTTTTCACATACAGAGAAAAGCCGTATTACCAATATGATCCCCGCAACATTATTATTTTCGTGTTAAAAATTTATTGTTATCGACAACATGCCACTTAGTAAATTAGATTAAATTTGAACATTTTTATTGTTTAAAGAAATTATTGCCAATAAATTACAATAACAATGTTGTTATTAGAACCAAATCTATATTATGGTAAACAAAATGCGTGCGCTACCGTTCACAACATAATTTTTGTTTCAAAACCATATTTTGCGTGTGTCAGCGTTCATAATCATAACATGGTAACATCATATTCTGTTGTTCTACAACCATGTTATGTTCAATAGCAGCGTTTGTATTGTACACTGAAACATATAATTTATAAATGCTCGAAACTTTGAACAGAAATGGAAAAAAAAGTTGCAAGGAATTCGACAGAGCAGCAAATTTCAAAAAAAAAAAAAAAAAACAAATTTAAAATTCTAAATGTGAACATCAGTAGATTTCACTTACACTTTGAGAAAACCTTTTGATTTTAATTATATTAGGGCATAAGAACATCATTAAACGTGCTCTTGATTTAGAAATTATTAAGATTGAAGAAAGTTTTAAGTCAATGATGCCGACATCCATTCAGTTTATAGGTCCTTCTCAACCTTTTTGCTACATATGTTGCCTACACTTTACATTCCAATGAAGCCTAAAATGGGGAAGGATTAACACATTTAATGTCGGCAAAAGTTTGAACTAAGATAGAAGTATTTACAGCCTTCTAGTGTGCAAGGTGGGGTATTTACAAGAAAAATAACTCTGTCTTCAACAACTTCTCCGTCACATCTTCAAATATTGTTAACCACGTTCTCTTATCATAAGTTTTCCATTACATAGCCCAACTAGAGTATATCTAAATTGATCTATTAATATCAGGCCCACTTAGTTAGTTATATCATAATCCGGATGTTGCCAAAATGGACCACTGACAGGAGATCCTGCCTCTTTCTTTATAAAACACTGTGAAGCCTCTCGAAAGACAAAACCAAAACTGACTGGCTGGATTGATAAAATCTGAAATAGAACTTTAAAACACATTATTAAATATTATATAATCGACCTCAACCGACTCTTACAAACTAAGTTGGTTTATTTGCATATTAGGACTCTAAAACAATGAAATTTATATTTCTGTACAAATGTCAAACGTATAACGCTGTCATTTTTAATATGCGACAAATCAATTTATTGGTAAAGCGATGAACAAAATTACCGTAGACGGAAATCCGGAATTGAGGAATGAAATTCTCAGCCCATGTGGGAAAGATTAGGTCAGTAATAGAAGTGGGAAATAAGAAAATGCGTTTGTAAGACCGAAAGAATATAAGATGGATCTGTAACAAGTATTTCCAGAAAATACCTTTTCAAATCAAATATTATAAAGTACAATTCAGAAATCATAAAAAATATGTTCAAACGGTAATTGAAACAATTTCAAAAGGCCTTAAATTTTCAAGAACTCACCTTATTTTCCTCAAAAAATATTTCATTCAAATTACTGTTACATAAGTGAAAATATATCAATCGAAAGAAACAAAGCTTGAGACTACAAAAACAAAACAGAAAACAAGTAAAAGAAATAAAATTCAAATTGAATAAATTGTTTGACACGCCAAATAGAAATTTATATGGAATAAATCACAACTCGTTTACCTCGTGTATTAATTACAAATTTCAATATTCATTTCATTTTTCACTTCCTGGCGGGAATAAGGTAAGTGTTTTGTGAGTGTGTATGTGTTCCCTTTTATTTCCTGTGAATAAGTAAAACAAAGAATGAAATATAACAGTAATTATTAAAAAAGTAAAGAATTCGGTTACTTATTAATTTAACAGCACCGTGTAGATTTATATAAATACAAATAAGAATGTAATATTCGGCTGTGCCGAATGTTAACCACCCTTCACCACTAATATTATACAAATATTAGCATGAGTTGAAGATATTGCATAAAGATTCTAATAATTAATTCACCAACTTTAACACTGATTACGTAAGAAGGTCTCTATAAAAACTACAATCAAAGATAGTAAAATATTCTTGAAAGTACCTTTAAATATTGGTGTTGGAACCACACATTTTTGGTCTCAATATACGTCAAATTAGTATGATATATTTAATACAGTAAGATAAATAATTGTGTCGAATTTCAAAAGAAATGATTTAAGGATTCAAGATTAAATTTGAACCGATTTCCGCCAACATAGTATCGCAAATTAAAGACAGTTAGTGTAGATTTTAAATATAATAAGTTAATATTCATTAATAATTTTCTAAACTCAAACCCATTTTCCGGGAAGGGGCTATTTAGAGGAGCCATAGCATAGTATAGACCGGGATTGGTCCAGTTAATAATATACAATTAAGATGATAACAAAAATAATTGCGCTGAATTTTATTAGAATTGATCTTCATTTGTTAGTTTTTATGCTTAAACTGATTTCTGGGAAGAGGAGTTATATGACAGATATAGCAAAATGTAGACGATATTATGTAAGAAGCTAAGTTAAATAATGACCATCCGATTTTGAAGATTTTTTGTGCGATAATGAAGATTTGTTTAGGCATGAAATTATTTTTAACAGACATACGGCCAGAAGATCATAGCAAAATATATCCTTGAGGCGTTTGATTTGATGGAAAGCAATATATACTTTATGGGGTCTGAGATGTTAATATGGACCAATGTTGGTCAAATTAATAAAATATAAGTAAGACAACCATAATAATTAATTTTCAGAATTTCTAAAGAATTAATTCATTTTCATAAGGTTTATAAGTTGCAAATCATATTCGGGAAGAGACCTTATATGGAAGCTAGGTCAAATAATGGTCACAAGACAATCCACATTCTATGGATTTATTATTTTACCAAAATTTCAGACAATTTTCTTAAAATTTGCGATCTATATGACACACAGAGTTTGAGGTGTATCAAAATTTTTTCATATTTTAGCCTCATACTTTTTCTCTTTTTATCCAATTTTTATGATTTTTTTTGCGATAATGAAGGCCATGTCTTTGTATGTTATCGTTGAATTTCTGTTTAAATTCAGTTATATTTTGCTTAAAAAGATTAGAAAAGTCCTTTTCGGAATTTGAGTTTGTTTCAGATACAGGTCTATAACTTTCTGCTAATAAAGCAATATAACTGGTTTTAAACTGATAAGGACAACAATAAAACATGTGGCCAAATTTCATTGACTTTGGCCAATTATTCTAGGAATAAGAATTTTTCACAAAACAAATAGACAGATAGATAGACAGACAGACAGAAAAAATGGTCATAGAAAAATAGATTCAGACTTTGATTTAATGATGACTCCTGCTTGGCATTGCACATGGAAAAGCAAAATTAAAATACCACCATTACCACTTGTTCTGGTGGAGGGTATTAACATTAAAAAGAAGGACTGAGGTTAATCAAAATTTATCAAAGACATTTTCTAATTATTAAATTAATTAAAAGAGTTACAAGTTTTTTATTTCTGTTCTTCTTGTTTAACTTTTAAACTAAAGATAACACTTGACCTCTGTGCAAAAGTGAAAAACAAAGTTAAATTTTTGTTTTCACGTTTACAAAAGTTTAGCCTTGAACTTTAGCTTTCAAAATTTTTTCAAAAGATATCAATTTATATTTCCACGAAGTTTTCACTTCCTTGTAAGACTTTTAGAAAGACAAACAAATATTTCACTTGACTCAAGTTTCATTGATCTTTTTCTTTCTACTCTTTTATGAATTTTAGTACTAATTAATTACTATTTTTGTTGTATTTTCACTTTCACTATAAATAATTAATTTATTAATACAATTTTTATAATTTTTAATACGCTCACAATGTCAATATTATTAAAAGTTTTCATAAAAATTATTTTTATACATTAAAATCATGGAAAATAATTATGAATTGAATTTTATTGCTGTTAAACGACATACAATCAAAATAAACAAGAACAACAACAACAACGATAATGAAGGTAACAACGTAAAAAGGTGAGGCCAAGGTCTGTTAAGGACTTTAACATGAGACCTACTATTTGTACATAAACATACAGATTTATGTATTATGTATTATATTAAATGTATTTGTTAATATATAAAATAAGTAAGAATGCAGTTTGCGACTATACCGAATCTTTAGTACCCTTCCCCACAAATGTGTGTGAAGTTAATACCTTAGGTTTCATATATATACAGACACACATACTCTCAAAAATCTATAAAATATATAAAAATGTTTTAAATATAACACAGAAACACTTAATGACTAATAAAATCGTTTTTGGCTATAACTTTTTCCTACTGAACCGATTTTGATAATTTTTGAAATGGTAATGAAGAACCTAAAGTTTAATATTAATGCAAAATTTCATTCTAATTTTTACGAAAGTTTTTACTTGAGTTTAGAGGTTGTCTCAGATATCGGTCTATATCTTTTAATTTTCTGAACCATTTTTGCTAGTATTAAAGTATTATAAGACTTCGCAGGACTATAATAAATATTTAGAGCAAACTTCACTGAGTTTTGTTAATTATGATATGCCAGACAGCAGAATAACACATAGATGAACATAGCTAAATCAGCTCAGATTTTGATATGATGCAAGAATGTATACATTATGGGGTCTGAGATGATTCCTTTCTAGCGTTAAATACGAAAGGACAAAGTTAATATGCAATCTTCACCACTTTGGGGTGGTGTAGGGTATAAAAATACAAACAATAAAATAAAATTAATTTAATTTTCATATAAAAGAATTTTGAAAATAATAACAAAAATCATTTTGCAATTTTGTATTTTTTTTTAATTAATTTTTATTGTTTACTGAAATTAATGTTAAAGGATTAATGAAAATTTTAATAATAAAACATAATTTAAAATTATTAAAAATAATTTGTATCCATTTGCACATAAATAAAAATAAAATTAAAATTATTGAATGTAAGATTTTTATAAAATAAGCAAAAATACAATATAGCGATTCCGAATTTTAGATATCCTCCACTAACGTTATGCCAACATTTCCGTTAGTTGAAAAACTCTTAATATGGAAATTAAAGCGAAATCGAATATGACCCGCTAATTGTCAAATTAAAAACTTACATTGAAGAAAGTTTAATAAATCATTTAAAAATATTTCAAAAATTATTTTTCACATTTTATAGTCATTTAATCTTAGAAGCCCTTTCCGGGAAGAGGCCTCAAATGGGAGCTATAGCAAAATATGAACCGTTATTAATATTAGAATAACGGTTCATATATATATTAGAAATATATTTTCATAATATATTCAATGCAACCAGACATTCATTCGGCAAAGAAAAAAATTCACTAAAAATTTAATTTTTCATTAAAAATTCAATTTTTCACTAAAAATTTAATTTTTCATTAAAAATTCAATTTTTCACTAAAAATTTAATTTTTCATTAAAAATTCAATTTTTCACTAAAAATTCAATTTTTCACTAAAAATTCAATTTTTCACTAAAAATTCAATTTTTCACTAAAAATTCAATTTTTCACTAAAAATTCAATTTTTCACTAAAAATTCAATTTTTCACTAAAAATTCAATTTTTCACTAAAAATTTAATTTTTCATCAAAAATTCAATTTTTCACTAAAAATTTAATTTTTCATTAAAAATTCAATTTTTCACTAAAAATTTAATTTTTCATTAAAAATTCAATTTTTCACTAAAAATTTAATTTTTCATTAAAAATTCAATTTTTCACTAAAAATTTAATTTTTCATTAAAAATTCAATTTTTCACTAAAAATTCAATTTTTCACTAAAAATTCAATTTTTCACTAAAAATTCAATTTTTCACTAAAAATTCAATTTTTCACTAAAAATTCAATTTTTCACTAAAAATTCAATTTTTCACTAAAAATTCAATTTTTCACTAAAAATTTAATTTTTCATTAAAAATTCAATTTTTCACTAAAAATTTAATTTTTCATTAAAAATTCAATTTTTCACTAAAAATTTAATTTTTCATTAAAAATTCAATTTTTCACTAAAAATTTAATTTTTCATTAAAAATTCAATTTTTCACTAAAAATTCAATTTTTCACTAAAAATTCAATTTTTCACTAAAAATTCAATTTTTCACTAAAAATTCAATTTTTCACTAAAAATTCAATTTTTCACTAAAAATTCAATTTTTCACTAAAAATTCAATTTTTCACTAAAAATTCAATTTTTCACTAAAAATTCAATTTTTCACTAAAAATTCAATTTTCACTAAAAATTCAATTTTTCACTAAAAATTCAAGTTTTCACTAAAAATTCAATTTTTCACTAAAAATTCAATTTTTCACTAAAAATTCAATTTTTCACTAAAAATTCAATTTTTCACTAAAAATTCAATTTTTCACTAAAAATTCAATTTTTCACTAAAAATTCAATTTTTCACTACAAATTCAATTTTCACTAAAAATTCAATTTTTCACTAAAAATTCAATTTTTCACTAAAAATTCAATTTTTCACTAAAAATTCAATTTTTCACTAAAAATTCAATTTTTCACTAAAAATTCAATTTTTCACTAAAAATTCAATTTTTCACTAAAAATTCAATTTTTCACTAAAAATTCAATTTTTCACTACAAATTCAATTTTTCACTAAAAATTCAATTTTTCACTAAAAATTCAATTTTTCACTAAAAATTCAATTTTTCACTAAAAATTCAATTTTTCACTAAAAATTCAATTTTTCACTAAAAATTCAATTTTTCACTAAAAATTCAATTTTTCACTAAAAATTCAATTTTTCACTAAAAATTCAATCTTTCACTAAAAATTCAATCTTTCACTAAAAATTCAATTTTTCACTAAAAATTCAATAAAAATTCTTTAAGGGTTTTCTGCTTCTAATGTACCTAACGTGATGCCTACAAGCTATTTTTGAATCACATAGGAGATGTGAGCAGAATAACCTACACATTTTTAGAGTTCTATCCGCAATGATGTTTCATATCTGCTCTCAATAATAACTAAAGAATTACCCTCCAAGCGATCAGTAGAAAGAAATCATAGTTTTAGTTTGGATGTAAAGAAACCTCTTATTGCAAGAGGCTGCAGTAAACTGGCTAGAGACGAAAATATTTCGAAAACAAAAACAATTGTTTGGTCAAAAAGATCTTTCACCATGGCATAAAATGCTTAAAACAGGATTCTATGAAAAATAATAAATAAATCAAAATATGTTCGTTTAATTTTCAAAATAAAAATTTAGTCCCCAAAGTAGGAAAAATCGAAAAATTTCTCCCATAAAATTAAAATTTTGTTTTCTTAATTTAAGTTACTTTAACTAAAATCCCTTGATATTTTAACATATTTGTCATACAGTGTGACGCCAAAACAAGCAGTGAATAAAAAAAATGTATACAACAAGTCAGTGACAAAAAAAATTTTATGTTGTGGTAAATAACAAAAAAATCCAAAAAGAAATAAAAAAATCAGCAAATAAAATGTAACAACAAGACATTTTGAAGTAAACAAACATGAAATCATGTACTTTTACCGAAATCCCAATTTACTTAAAGAAAATCTTCTAAAACATCTTATAGCATATAACTCTTATACACACATACTCACATATACTCTTATATAAACATATATACATACTAAATGGTTATACAAAATTCAGTTAAATATTACTTCTGAGAATGTATGTGTATGTTTGTGTTTGTGTACCAATACAAATAACGTGTTTACGCATATATAATCAGGACTCTTAATATCAACAAAGTGGAAAAATAAAAATCTAAAGGATAAAAACTTTATATAGTAATAAGCCAATAATATTAGCAACAACAAGAACAACAAAAAAAACTCTACTTATGTAGAGTTTGTTTATATTTATTTGTTTGTATTCCTCTCGACTTTTATTAAAGAATAAGTCAGTTTATTGCCTGTAAAAATACACACACATTCATACACTCATATATAAACATACTTGATTTTACTTTTCCAAATTGTAACAAAAATATTGTAACGTGTAATCAGATGAGTGAGTATGTGGTAGAGAGTTGAAAAAAAATAAAATCAAATGTAATCGAGAACAGTGATTTTAGGCAAAATAACATAATTAAGCCTAAAAGGAGCAGAACAGCAGAAGAAAAGAAAAGACACAGAAAACATCAGAACCAATAAATCTGCCAAAAAATGTCCTTCTTATACCGAACAGTGGGACGAAAATAATAAATTATAAGGTTTTCATTTCCTGAAATAAAAAAGTCATACTACTTGGAATACAGTGGATATTGAGGGGCTTAAATTAGAGTTTTCTGATCAAAACTTTGATGAATGTTCAGGGAAATAAAATATTAATACTCAGGTCAGGTTATATTTAATTTATTGAAAGTAAAAATTATATCTCTTATAAAGAATATTAATGTTTTTCGGCTGTCATTAGTTAGAATTTTCATATGTCTTATTACCTTCTGGAGTTTACAGTTCTTCTAACCTAGATGCATTAAAAGTATTTTAAGGATATTAGGGGAAACTGTTTCCCGGCAATCCCTATCGGAATTTCACTAATTTTCAAATACTTTTCTTTAGTTTTTTGTTGAGCAAAAAAGTGATTAAGAATCGTCAAAAAGGTATCATGATTATATAGCTACATTTACTAGCTATCCATTGAAAAAATCTGTAATGGGCCAACCCTCTATAATAGCAGAGTGAGGAATTCACTTAAAAAGGGAATTTTTGTATGAAAAAGTGGGAATATTTTCATAATTCTACATTAAGGACAAGCTTGTCCATATTAACACTGATGTTTATACGACTCCTAATAAGAAGTCATCTCATAAAGTATACATTACATTAAATCAAATCTCAGTCGTTTTTGCTATGTCCGTTTGTCTGACTCTTGGAAACATTCTCACGCCAAAAATAATTCTCCAAATTCAATTTGCCTAACTAAAACCAGCTACATCAGTTCATCAGAAAAATGTTGTAGACCAATATATGAGACAGCTTCAAAATTCCGAAGAAGAACTGTTATATTTCAACATAACATAACTGGATTTAGACAAAAACCATATTTACATAAAATATGCAACATTTTTCATAAATCCCAAAATCAGTGTGTCACAATGATCGCAATTTTAAATATAAAATTTTGAAATTTATATATGTAACACAAATATTTATTTTTCTATAATAATAAAATCAGCAACTGGATTGTGCTGTAATCATTATTTTTCCAAGCTCCCATATAAGGTCTCTTCTCGAAATATGATTTTAAGCTTATAAAACACTTCAATATAGATCAGTTATATTGAAATTCGGCAAAACTATTCTCGCATTTAATAATAAATTTAATAATTACTATTCATTTCATCGATGTAATAACGGTCCATATTTTTATATTGCTTTCAGTCCTCTGTTTGCAATGGGGTATTTAGCAAACTTTTATGTGAACCAATTTCATTAAAATTCGACACGATTAAATTTCTAACTGTCTTTTTATATATATTATAAATTTGATTAATATCCGTCCACATATAGCTTTCATTTAAGACCCCTTTCGGCAAAAGGGTTTTAAACTTTAAATACTTTGATTGAATTTTCGGCTTAAAAGTTTCTAAAATGTGGACCAATACCATATTTTACTTTATGAACGTATTCATGCGAATGTTTGCATAATGTAGTTGATGAAAGAAATTTAAAATGCGGCACAGCCGAATATAACGATTGACTCAAACTTTCTCTTTCTGTCTTTCATGCAAACATTGTGAACACTCTACAGCTTATAATTTAGAGATATCTTTATGAAGTTTCGTACATATTAATATTTTAGCCCAAAAACAAAGTCAGTTGAAGTTAGTGATGTTCAATTTAATATTTCAGGTATCCAGGTAATTCGAAATGTGGTTCCAAGCTCATAAAACTCACAAATATGAAGTAATCGTTATAAATTCGAAAAAATTAACTGTTATATTAGTCCACATCTACAAACTAAATTTCGAAAAAGATCGGTTCACAAATTACTGAAGCTGCCGTACAGATTCTTATCCAAAAATCATTTTAGTGTGCATAAGTGTTTAAAAGTAAAACATAGTTTATGTTTAAGATTTTTATGGCCACAAAATGCTACCTAACTTTACGAGAATCGAACTGTAATTTTCTATAGCCTCAATAGAACCCCCACTTCCGCAAAATCGTCTCAAATGGCATAAATCTCTTATTTATGAGAGTATGTCATTTATCAAAGTTTTAGAGTTTCGGTTCAGTTCAGCGAGTCTTATTGCAGTAAATTATATTTCGATTATAGCATACAAAAGATATCAAGATACCAATACAGGCTTACTTGTCTCCACCATTGCCCCTATGAAATTATTCCTTTAAAAGACCCCCTTCACAGAAAAATATGTAAATCTTAGAAATTCTTTTTGAATTTTTTTTCTACATTTCAACAAAATTATTTTTTTGTCCCACTGTCTACTGGTTGCTGCTTATTGTTGCCGTTATTTTGCTTTTGCATGTTTTATTTATTCCTTTTTATGTTTTTTTCCTTAAAACATCTTCACATTTGCTGTCTTCTAAACGCAAACACACACACCCACATTTGTTTAGCATGTCACAGTGTGAGTATATGTATAAATTTCAAATAATATTTATATTTAAATTCGTTTAAATTTCTTTCCTCCTTTATTTTATATTTATTTCAGCTTTAAGCTATTTTTCCAACATCCTTATTTAAAATAATAAAGGACCTTTTGGTTACAGGAATGTAACTTATTTAAAAAAGGAACAAAGTAGAGACTCGATTAGAAATAATTTGTTTGATCTTGAAAATAAAGCTGCTGCTTTGTGTAACGCCTCAATATATTTGTAGACAAAACACTTATCTTTATAACTTTGATAGCAAGCTTTTAATAAGATTTCTTATTTTGGACTTAGAAGGGATAAATCTAGTATAATCAGTTTTGCTATTAAATACACCTGAAATGTACTGCAGTCAAGAAAATCTTGAGAAAGAACTGAATTTGTCTAAAATAAAGCGAAATAACTTTAAACACATGTTTAAATTTATATTATTTCGGAAGCGACTTCACTTTGCTATACCTTTTAAGCCACCCAAACTGTGAATGAAGGTAAATAAATTTTTGTGATTTTTGTGATATTATAAGCAATATAAAAATCTATATGGTGATTTATAATAAACGGTCAATAGGATTAGTTGTTGAGTCTTTTGAACCTTGAGATAATGTAAATTCAAATGTTCCAGCAGTACCTCTTATGTCGATATTCATTTCTGGAAGGTTTAAAATCTAAGAAAACTGATTTCACTCAAGGCATTTTAAACAGTTCATAAATCGGGTTTTACAATAGAACAATTTCAAAAAATTTCTTTGATACTCGCAGGCAGTGTTTCAGTTGGTGCGATTTATTGGAAAGTTGCGTATGCGATTTTTTTGTACTTTTTTAAATTGCTAATTTTTGTCCCCTTTTTTGAACTCCTGCTATAGAATTCTTGAAAATTTAATTTATTTTGCTGAAAAAGAATATATCAATAAAACTATTTATATATAAATTGTAATATAATTAAATTAGATAAAAAACATGTTACAGTTTTCGAAATTTTTTTACTCATCGTAAGACCCGATCTTTCAAAGATTTTTTTTCGCTCTTTGAAAAGTGTTTATTTAAGCGAAATAAAAAAAGAGCTTAAATGAATATTTAACACATATTGGCTTTTTAGGTAATTTATCTGATATAGATTGAAGAAATTAAAGATAAAAATTTTTATCGAAAAAATAATTTGATTTCTTTAATCTTCTCAAATAAAGATTAATATAAAGATCTTTTGAAAACAAAGACTTCGCTCCGAGTTTTTCCATAATCTGATAAAAACTTTATTGTTAATAACTATTGGAGAATGTTTATAAATAAATTATACAACAGAGCATTTTTGTAATCAAAGATATTCCCAAAATTCTTTCAGAAATTCTTTTTGCTGAAAATCCCCTTTTTGATGCGACTTTTTTCAAAACCTTAAGAATAACGCGGCGGGCATGCAAAATTTAAAAATTGCTATATAATTAAAATTTTACTTAATTTATTGTTAAAGTTTCTTTCATATTCCTATATTTTGAGAAATTTTCATTAATATTTAAATACATTAAACAGAAAATAATGTAATTTTGTAGCAATAAAAGTCATTAGCAAAAATATACACTTTATACAAAATGCACAATTTATTTCGCAATTCAATTACACACATTATTTCCCTAATTCACTCTCTTTCTTTTTCTTGCACACTTCCCTTCTCTGTTGACTTCAAAAATTCAACACAACTATAAAGCGACAATTTCAAATTAATAAACACAACCAGTAACCCATTTCATTTTACCTTCCTTCCGGTACAAAAAGCAAAATGAGAAAACAAAAAATATAAAACAACAAAAATATAAGTTGACTAAAAAAAATTAACAAAAATTTAAAAAAAAAAAACAGAAACAAAAACAAAAAATAAAGTTTGTGGTAAATTCTACAAAACATACATACAACCATATATATACATATGTCAATTAAGAGGTGAGTGTATGTGTGTGTAAATTTTGTTACCCAACAATAAACGTTAACTAAATGAGTAAAATTTAAATGGTTAAAAAGTGTTTCCTTATTTATATTTGTATTTGTATGTGCATACAAATACACATTTAGATGTATAGGAGAACTACCAATATTTATAAACAATATGGCGATTTTATAAGGTTAAAATAAACAATGATTATAACCTACACCATCGAAGGTGGTTAAGGTGTTATACGTTTGTGCTTATGTTTGTAACATAAAGGAAAAATTGAGCTCGTACAATTTATATATATGAATCCATTGAAATGAAATTTTGCAGAAAAAAGACTTATAATATTAAAAACCCATGTACCGCATTATGCTACTGCCGGTCATTCTTTTTCATAAATCCTACACAATCCCTCTTCCAAATATCACTTAGAATAGCTGAAATCTCATATATGTGTTAGTATTGTAATAAAAATTATTCAAATGAAGATAAATATAGGCAAAATTGAAATTACACGAGGGTCGGTCCATAATTTCTTTAATATCCCATATAACCTTTCACAAAAATTAATTTCAAAACATATAAATTTCACATAAATGTTAGTGTCACCATAATGTACTGCTTACGTATATCAGAAAATCAAATTATACGATGGTTGTTCCTTAATTTTTCGTAACAATTATTTGTACAAATATTGTGGTGTAGGGTATAAGATATTCGGGCTTGACTGAATTTAACATTATTTTTTGCTTTTGTTTGGTTTTGTTACAAAAATATTTATATTTTGCTAAAAACAAGAAAAAACGCTATTACACGATCCATACAATAACAATTTAGTTCTTATACAAATAATACAAATATAATCACATTTTCACTCTTTTCTTTCGTTTCATTGTACCATTCAAAAATAAAAATCGAAATAAGCAAACAAAAAAACATATATTTATTCGCCAACCAAATAAAGTGAAAAGAAGAAAAGAAGTAAAACAACAAAAATAAAATACAAGAGGAAATTTTAGCTAATAAGTCGACAAGAACTCCCTCGTTGTTTTTTGGCTGTCAGGCAATTGTTTGGTTTTATTTTAACCCATCGTGTTTGTCGCTAATACAAAGGGATTTGTATAAAAGTCATTCAGTCACTCACTCACACATTCACTCCATCTTTTATACCATGTTTCCTCTAACACATACTCACATGAGGATCAACAAAGTATTCTTGTTTTATATTTAGTTAAACATGTTCTTATTCTTATTTTCTTAAATATGTAGAAGTGTATGTATGTTAGTCCGAATATATATTAGTATGTATTTGTATGTCTGGTTTTTGAAGGGCTTCTTGTTTTGTTTCACTTAAACTTCAGCAGCTCCCACTAAGTATTGTTTACTCATTTTTTTATTATTATTTTTGGTTGTTGCTTTTGTTGTTTTCTCAGCTTGCACTAAATCGATTTGTCGTCGGTACATGTAAAGATTTTCTATATTTAAGTTGAAGTTACACTCAAAAAATTTTATGAGAAAATAATTCCATCTTGTTATATTTATAAACGAATTTTTCTGCACATTCTATGAAGGAAAAAAACCGGTATAGACACTGATGCTTTAAAGTCCATTTGTGTTGTGCAACAGTTAAACTGTTAAGAGTTAAGCTCTGCATCAGTTAATCGTTTCGAAAAGTGCAAACTAAATACAAAATATTTCATAATATTCTGAAAACATAATATATCGAAAATTCGGATACTTTGGATATTCTTAAATATTCACTTTCCAATTTTTAATAGAAAATGAGTCCCACTGGACTCGCCTTAGATATTATTTTAAATTGAATTATAATTAAAAGAGGTGGTAGCAATATTTTTCTGCCCGTTACAAATACTTGCACAAACGCATAATACCATAATCACCTACGTGATCTATAGAAAGATCCTGATGATAATTTTTTTATAAAAAGTTCAGTAATGAGAGTAAAGCTCTACTCTTTCTAACCTTTATAGAACATAAATTAAACATTTTCCATTGCAACATAACCTAAAATATTTACCCGTTATGAAAGCTCCCGTTAATCATTGTTGCTAATTAACGAACATTATATATGTGAGTGTATCGGTTGTAGGTTTAAGTAATTTTATGGTTAAATTGTTGGTTGTTATGTTTCTTGTTTTTTTTCGGTTTCCGCCAAGAGCCCTAAGCCCTTAGTTAAATAAAAACAATGTATGTCTTTAAATAAAAAAAGTTACATAAGGATATTTTTCCTTATTATTTTCTTCATATGACGTCGATGATGTTGTTGTTATCCTCGTTTTTTTTTGTATTTCTATATGTTTGTTTTAGTATTATTTTCTTGTTTCATTTATTGTTTAATATTTCACTTAACTCAGCAGTTTATTTTTATAGTAATTTAATTTGGTTTCTGTTTTCCTGTCTCATTCTTCCTCCCCCTGTTTCTATATCGACGTCCTTTCTTTTTTGGAATATTTATTTAGTAACATAATTTTCCAGGACCTAAATAAAGAAAATCGTGCTGTTTCTCACTACTGACTTTCGTTTTGATTCTTTAGTTATTTATTTGCGTTTCTTTTTTAGTGTTTTCCAGGAGTAAGAGATAAAGAGATTTTTATTTAACTCACGCACTTACATATAAACACCCTCCATAATAATCTACTACACTTTCTCCATATTTACATGTATTTATGTTTGTGTGTTTGTGTTATAAACTGTGGCGCCTTACATTTACAAATAAATCACTATGTCAATTATTTACTATTTTATGCGATAATAATTCGCCAACTTTTCAAAAATTATCACAAAATACATACAAACATAAACACGCACACACAGTAAGTGGGAGAGAGATTTCTTACTAATACTATTATAATTGGCAGATATTTGACACGTTTAACAGAAAGTGGGAAAAAAGTAAAAGTTTTTATTTTTTTTTATTAAAGGTAGTTTTTGCTTGATTGTGGGAGTTTGTCAGGTGTTGTAATAAAAAAAAACTAAAGGAGAAGAAGAAGCAGAAAATTTTCTAAGAACATGTGTTGAAATCAGACTGTAAATCAAGGAAATGAAATTCTAATGGATTGTTTACTATATATTTACAGTTAGTAACAAACTTTTATTTACACTTAAGAAAATTGAATTATTATAAACAGTTTGACTTGATATGAATGAAAATACGAGGAATAAATGAAAATTATGTTCGAAGAATAGGAAATTGCTCAAATTAATATTTAAAAGAAAATTGTGTTTTCACGAAAATCCACATTTTTATCATAAATCAAATTTTGATGAAAACTCAAACTCTCTCTAAAAAATGATTTTCACCAAAATATAAAATTTTTACAAATGATGCAAATTTCACCAAAAATACGTTTTTCACAAAAAATTTCAATTTATTGTTATTCAAATTCAAATTATCACTAAAAATTGAAATTATAAATAACAATTAAGGTTTTCACAAAAAATTAAAGTATTCAATATAAATTAAAATTCTTAATAAAAATTAAAATTTCACCAAAAATTTAAATTTTCACCAAAAATTTTATATTCATTCAAAGTTAAGTTTTTCACTAAAAAGTACCAAAAAAATCAAATTTTCATAAAAAAAATCAAATTTTCAAAGAACTTTTCACCAAAAAAAATTACAATTTATACCAAAAAATTAAAATTTTCACCAAAAAATTACAATTTTCACCAAAAAATTACATTTTCACCAAAAAATTAAAATTTTCACGAAATACTCAAAATTTCACCAAGAATTCAAAATTTCACAAAAAGTTAAAATTTTCACCAGAAATTAAAATTTTCACAAAAAATTCCAAAAAAGTCAAACTTTTACCAAAAAAAGAGACCTTTTATCCAAGAAAATTTTTCACCAAAAATACTTTTTTTCACTTAATATTTATTTTTACAAAAAATTACTATTATTATTTTCACCAAATAATACATATTTTTAGAAAAAAAATATTTACCCCAAAACTCGTATATTTACCAAAAATAAAAATTTTCATCAAATATTCGAATTTCCGTCATCTACATTTTCAAATGAAATAAAAATTAAATGTTCACAAAAAAATATATTTCTTGTTCCAAATCAGCTTTTTCACCACAAAACCACTTTTTCACTAAAAAATCAAGTTCTGAAAGACCAAACACGTTTTTCAAGAAAAACCAGTTTTTCACAACAAAACTGTTTTTTCACCACAAAACTGTTTTTTCACCATAAAACAGGTTTTTCACAACAAAACTAGTCTCCCATCACAAAACAATACTTTCGATAAAATTTTCTTTCATTTCATTTCAATACTACCCTCGTATCGTCAACACATTTCATATGTAATTATGTAATATATAAGTAAGACTTTATAAACCCTACAAGTATATTATTTACCTACACATTTTATTTACTTTTGATTTCATTTTAAATATTGTTTGATTTTCAAAATCTTTCATTAAATTAAAAACGGGCGACAGTTGTAACAAATTTTTGTTTGTAAAAAGGAATTTTGTTGGAAAACGGAATACAAATGAAAATAAAGCACCTTTAAGGAAGAAAATCAAGAAAAAGAGATAAATTTTTAATAATATTTTTCAAGCGAATGTATTACGTTTATGTAAATTCAAACAGTAAAAAAATGTAGGGAAATATGCCATCATTTTTTTCTCTCTCTCTTTTTATCTCTTATGCATCCGTGTTATCTGAGATATAGTAGTATTTTACTTGGCCAAAGGCAATATTATATAAAATAATTTACGTCTTTTTTATGTTGCTGGATTTTTTCAGTATTTTTTAATTTTAATTTTCTTGGTTTATTCAGTTTTTATAACAAATTTACAAATACAGACATAAAATATTAAATGTTCTTGTTTCAAGGAATTTGTTCTATAAAATAACAGAAATAATACTGCTTTTAGCTTTCTCAAAATACAGCGATTAACATATGACCAGCTAAATTGATGATGAGTAAATATAGTTCTATTTAAGGTATTTGAGACTAATTTGACTTAAATTAAAGAATTGATTAAACGCGTTTTACATATTTTATGCTTTTCTCTGATGATAAACCATGATCATGTAGTTGGTCCCTTTATCTATAAAAGGTGTATATAATTTGATATACTTGTATAGACACTGGTGCATATACCTATAAAAGAACATACATTTTTAACAATTTGAAAAAATTAAACAGGAAACGATTAAGTGAGAGAATAATATTTTTATAAAATCAACTATAACTTCATTTAAAATATTATCAACTAAAAACTTTATTTATTAATCTGATAAAAATAACTGACCAGAGAAAGTGTGCGTACTAAAAGTATAAATTATTTTCAACAAAAACCAAACTTGGTCCTATAAAATCTTAGCCAAGGATTCAAGGGTCTGTCAACAAAATGTTTCCAATATTATTAAACTACAAGAGAGAGTCCGTTGATAGAAAAACTGATTCAGAGAGAAGTAAAGATTCACATGAGGTTTCTAAAATTAAAAAAGTAGAAAACATTTCCAAAAGTGCTCCCAGCACATCCAAAAGGAAATCAGATCGGTTAGTTTAGTATGAAAAGTTAATGTTAATGCACGTTTAAAAACAACAGGACTCCAAAAGTTTCTGACAGTAACGCTGCTAAGCATTTTGAAACGAAAAACAGAGCAAAAGGTTTAAGTCAGTTTTCCAATTATTTCTGCATAACGGATGACGGAAAGTATAATCTGCAATATTTTTCCCAAATTCCTGGTAAAAAATATATGTTGCTGATGTACTGGGGAATTTAGTGTTCCAAAACCGTCAAAAATTTTCTTTTTATAAGTTCTCTGTCCATTTCATATTTTTTGAAAGGATTTAAGAGGATTTTCTTTAACTGTTTTTTAACATTTTACACTTTCTCGTCTTCATTTTTTTGTTTCCACCTTTTCGTAAAATGTGTGCAACTTTTTTGGAAGCCACTGTAAGACTTAGTATGTTCTTTATTTGTGTAGAATTCAATTTATTGTTTCTTAAAGAAATTATGCACCACACTTTCGGAACGTTTACCTTTACGACCATTTCTGGTCATGAAAAAATTTAATTTGTATTTTTCTTAATGCGCTTATAGGAATATGCATCAGTGTATTACATATCATACATCAACTTGCGTACAAAGAAAAAAAAAAAAGAAAAAACAAGTAACTGGAATACCCCAGTTTGGTAATATAGCCCCAAATAAGTATAAAACATGAGAGAGTAAAAAAAGCGTTAAGAGTAGAAAACGTGTAAAAAGAACTTAAATAAAATAATGTGATATTCCTACCTTAAACGTGTTTTTATTGTCCTTGAGCATATTCATTTTATTTTATTCTTCATTTATTTTATTTCAATTTTTTGTTTCGCTTTTAAAGCAACATTTTTACGCGTAATAAACACGCAACTGGAACGAGGGTATGAATACAACAAACGGCAACTGCAAATATAGGAACAACTACATACAACAACATTTGTGGCGGTTACTAAAGTAGAGAATTCTTAAAACATTAAACAAAAAGGAAAGTAAAAGTAAAGACGAAGCTTTTTATAAAAAGGAAGTAAAGAAAAAAGGCAAAGAAGAAATGGCATCCAGCAACGACATAGTCAGCAGCATCGTCATCGCCAATAACTCATTCTAAGGTAGGAATAATAGCAGCAACAACTACAATTCTCATACACACACACACACACACATTTGGAATTTCAATTAAAAATCGTTGTTACTTGTTTGTTTAAAAGTTTGGTGTCATTCTTGATGTTTTTTGTTGTCCTGTTTTTCTTTTTTCCTCTGCTTCTGTTCGTTATTGTAACGTTGTTTGTCATTGTTATCTGTTATTTTTTATTTTCATTATTTACGTCGGTATTGTATTATTATCTTTTATTTTGTATTAAAAGTTCCCGAAAAACAACACTACATACAATGAAAATTGAACTAAAGAGAAAATTTGAATTTCAGAACTTTACAATGATGATTTTAACACAATTAAAAAATTAGATTAAATCTGTTCATTTTAAAAATTTACAAATATTATTCAGTCAAAAATATTGTTAATTGTATTATCAAAAAAAAAAAAAAACACATATATGTGATAGTGGTACAATTATGGTTTTATCGCAAAACCCGACACAATTTAATTAAAATAAGCAATTAATTAATTACCAAATAGCGTAATTAAACTTCCAAAACATACGGTAACTATTTCATTACTACAACTACGTCTTATAATTAAGTAATTTTAACGCAATCGCAAAATTCACATCATTTTTTTATTAATAACGTAATGATTTCAACAGAAAAATTCTTCTAACATAAGCAAATATTTTTCCGGACACTAACAATTCCACCCTAATAACATATTAAACAAGAATTAGATTTTTTCATCTCATCTACATATGTATTATTTATGTAGTTTTGTATTTTCAACTTAATTATGCACTCCAAAACCATGCACGTTTGCCAAAACTACGTGCAAAATAATGTCGATACGTATTTTAAACAATATTCATATATATTCATCAAAAATATTTCATCAAAAATATGTTTTTTTTTAACAAAAGTTTCTTACTCTGTAAGTAATATTTACGATAATTTTTGGTGGCACTTAATTAAGAAAAAAAGAGTTAAATAAACAGATTTTTAATCTCATAAACATACTTTTTCTTCAAATTGAAAAATTTTCTTTAGATGTTAAATAAAATAAAATTTCGTTAAAAAATTAACGAATAATTCACCGGAATTCAAATACAATAAATTTTATTTATTCAATTTAATTCTTAATTCTTATCTCAATTGAATTAAATTTTTGTAAATTTAACTTAAATATGGTATTTAAACTGAATAATATTCATCAATATGAAGAAATTATTTTTGTCAATTTGAATAATGTATTATTTAAATTTATAAAATTAATCAAATTAACCACATTTTTATTAACCACTCAAATAGACATATCAAAAATTTTTCGTCAATTTGAAGAATATACGAAAAATTAACAAAAATTTTCGTTATGGTGAATAAAGGTTTTATTGGTTGATATATAATCTACTCTTATTCACCCTTTTTCATTGTATTTACTACCTTTTCTGGTTCAGAAAATCGCAAAAAATAAGTATTTTTACCAATTACATATTTTCTCACCAGTATTACAATTTTTCGGGAAAAACGTTTTGCGCCAAAGATACAAAATTTCATAAAACGGATATTTATTTCCATCAAAAATATGTAATGTCATGAAAAAATGTTTCTTGTTTACAAAAGTACGTATGTTGACCAAAAAAGTATTTTCATTTAAATTATTCATTTCACTAATAACATATATTTTCACCAATGATACGTATTTTCACGAATAAAACGCATATTCGCCAAATATACATAATTTTAGAAAACATATACTCATTTTCACCACTTTTTTAAATTGCTCACAATAAACACATATCAAACACAAAAATGCCAAATTTTCCTCTAACAAAACGTAACTTCATGAAAAATACAATTTTTCATTTTAAGCTTTTTCCACTTTCTTGCTTATTTTTAGCTTAATTAAAAACTTCCGCTTCAAATGTAAATTCTCACCTGAAATATAAAATTAAATTACGAATTTTAATTTTCACCCCAATTACGATTTCCCCCTTCATATGAATGTAATCATCACAATTTCATTACTGCACTGCACAAGCAGCATGTTTTCACCACAAATCTTTTTTTCTTTAAATTTACATAATCACCACACTTACATAAGTATAATCTTGTTTTGAATATAAATAATATTTTTCACAAAACTCAATTTTTCCCCTAAATAAAATTTCACCTAAAATATAGTTTTATACCCTTAACCACCATAAGTGGTGAAGAGGGTATATTAACTTTGTTAATTCGTGTGTAACGCTAAGAAGGAATCATCTTAGACCCCATATGTATATATATATTCAATCATCAAATAAAAATCAGAGTCGATTTAGCTATGTCAGCCTGTCTGTCCTTTCGTCTGTTTGTTTGTCTCTCTGTCTGTCCGATTATCTGTCTGTCTCTTGCTGAACGTTCACATCCACTATAATTCACAGAGTTCAATGAAATTTAACCTGAGTATGAGTATTTCAGCAAAAGCGGTTCAGTATATCAAAAGATATAGACCGATATTTGAGACAATCTCTAAGTTCCAGAGCAAAATGTTCGTTAAACCGTAATTCAAAAAAATCGTCAAATTAGAATAACATTTTGGCATAATTTAAAGTTATATTTACTTCATTATTATTCTAAAAAATATCAAAATCGGTTCAGTAGTAAAAATGTTTTTGCCAAAAAATTATAACTAATTTTATGACTCATTAAATGTTTTTTTGTTTAATTTAAGAAAAACAGTTATATATTGCATACGTTTGTGAGGGTTTGTGTGAGTGGGTAAGTACAAAACATAACGTACTTACTTCACATGCATTTGAATCAAGAATATCGCATTCCTGTTTTCATTTAAAATCCATATTTTCACCTTTACTTTTAACCAAATACTGATTTTACCCGAATATGTATTTAAGTCCTTTTACCTATTTTTTTGTAAATTTCACTTAATTTAAATTCAAAAAATTATTCTTTTAATGTTCATTTTCTAAAAGTTTTACATAAAAAAAAAAACTGAGAACAAAAAAGACCAGAAAAAAAACTCATTGAAAGAAAAATACTGTCAATGTTAAAGAAAATTGTTAAATTACAAAACGTTAAGTAAATAAAACAAAAACCAAAAATTTTGCACACATTACTACACACAAATATACCACGACTTTGTTCAGCCCTAAAATTAGGGTGTCGAAGAATGAATAAATATAAAAAATCTTGTTTTCCCTTGAAAATATAGAAAATCGTCTGTACACTTTCAATGTCCATAAATAAATTAATTTTATATTAATGTGTCGCATGACAAATGAATTTCAAAAAAAAATGTTTATTCTTTTGTTGTTGTTGGAATTTCTACTTCCTCCATATTTTGTTGTATGTATAGAGATGAAGTGACTTCGGGGAGTTAGTTGGTAGATGAGAGTTATGGGTGAAATAAAATAAGTTTGTGTTTAGAATATTAAAAAAATTTTACCAAACACGAAACAGTTTTATGTTATGTAATATTACTATTGCACAGTGTGTCGAAATTGATTGATTTTTAAAAATTTAATAACTTTTGAGCCGTAAGAGTTAACTTAATGAAATTTCACACGGTTAGAGCTGAGGTATTTCGAATTTCCTCTAAGGAGTTTAAAAACCTTTTTGGACAGGGGCGTAATCGGTAACCATTAAAATTTTGCCACCTTGGCAATGTTGACATTTTTAAAATTTATTGACGAACTGAAAAAAACTATTTCTTTACAGAGACATTTCTTGTATATCTCAATAACCAGATTTACTCAAGTCAAGCAAAAATATTTGTGTCATTTTTGGTTAAGTTTATAAAGCCAGAATCATTTTTAAATTATCCCTAATATATCGCTTAATCTGTAAGGTAAATACCAACAATGTATATCTGTCGGATGCCTCCTATAGTGACAGGGTAAAAATTTCAGCGATGATAGTGAAAAACATAATTATACGATTAAAGAGAGAGGGAGAGTGAAAAAAATATGCGAGAGAAAAACATTTTCTATATTAATTTTGAGATAGAGGAAGATTTGCGGCAGAAAAAAATGTTTACCGCAAATTTAAGAGAGAGAGAGAGAGAGAGAGTGAGAGAGTGAGAGAGAAAAGAGAAGAACAATTTTCGTAAAAATTTGTGTAAGAAGAGAAAAATTTTCGGGAAAATATGTAAATTTTCTACAGATAATTTGATAAAGAAAATCATTTACTATATAATATTTGAGAGAGGGAAGAGATACATGCAAATTTGAAAGAGAAAACAGAGAGATAAAAATTTTCTAATGAATTTTGATGGAGAAAGATTTAAGGAAAAACTGAGAAAGAATTATCTACCGAAATTTTTAGGGAAACAAAATTTTCTTAAGAAAATTTAAAGGAGAGAAAAAATTTTTATGGAAAATTTGAGAGAGATAAAAGGAAAATTTATATAAAATATTTGAGATAGAAGGAATTTTTTTTTATACCAAACTTGAGAGATAGAGGAAAATTTTCTATACAAAATTGGGGAGTATATAAAAATTTGATGGAGAGAGAAAAACATTTTCAATAGAAAATTTAAAAGTAAGAATTTTTCCTATGCAATATTTGAGAGGAAGGAAAAGTTTTCTGTAGAAAATTTGAGAATGAGAGAAATTTTTTATTGAAAATTTTGTAAAGAGGGAGGAAAAATGTCTATGAAAGAAATTTAAATTTTGAGGAAAAAGAGAAAAGATTTCTATTCTATAATTTTAGAAATAAAACATTTTCTTTTTAAGTTTAAAAACAAAGAAAATTCTTCAGAAAATTTGGAAGAGAGAAATTGTTTTTTTCAATTTGTGGAAATGTCCATTCATCTCAAATTGAAACTTCAAATTTTACGTCAAATTCAAGTCTTAGCGTTTCCATGAATAAAAAGAATTATTTTGGAAAAGTTGATTTTGACACACTGTGTGTTTCCTGCTATTTCCTTGAATTATGAAGTATTATTATATAATAAAGAGAAATTGAAATAAAAGAAAAAATTGATTTGTTTTCTTTTGTTTTTATTTGAGAGTTAATTTTACGCATGACTGATTATTTTCTGCTATTTTTCCGATATAATGTAAACTTGTTCACCTCTTGAACAAAGTTTTTTGGGTGATATTTTGACATTGATAATGATATGAATACAGATATTGTTTTTATGCTAAAATCTGGAATATTTAATAAGCATCAAAAGCAACGTATTAGCAATATGATTAGAGGTTTATGAAAAGTTTCAAAATATTGAAGAGATTTTAATATATTTTCTGAAAATTTATTATTTTTATTTAGAATTCAACAAGAAAATATAATAAAATTAAAACTTTAAGTCACATTAAATAAATCAAAAAGCCACTCAAATCCTTCAGCATCTAAATAATACTTTTAACTTTATATTTTCTACTAATTACTAACAAAACCTCATCACCAGCACTAACACCATCATCATCGTCACCAATTCTAGTTAAAAACACCTCAAACAAATGGCCCCAGTCCTCGGGTAATACTAACTGACTGACTGTTTAGAGAAAAAAAGTTACCAATTTAAAGGAAAACAACAAAAAACAAGAACAACTAGAAGAAGAGAAAATCATAATAAAAATAAAAAAAATTAGAACTCAAACACAAGTGTAGAACCGAAAAGAGTTGAAAAGTCAAATAGAAACTTTTACTTTTCTCTTTCTATAACGTTTGTAATAAAAACATCAAATAGAACGTGTCGACAATCAGAAAACAAACAACAGGAGCAGCAACAGCAACTAAAAGAGAAATTGAGAAAGCAACACCAACGATATCGTCAACATGTTTTTAATTAGTCCCAACATCAAAATGACTTTGAAAATTTAAAATTAACTATTATTACGATGATTGTAAGCAGAAGACGAATAAGCACAATATTTGTTTGGTTATGTGTGTGTGTGTGCACACAAGTCCTTTAGTTAAATCTGGTAATAGCAATAGCAGCAGCAATAACAATGACAAAAACAATTTCTTCTTGTATTCAACTGAAAGCAAAAAAGGATTTAACAGCAACGACATTTATTGACTCCAGGATTTAAAAGGATATTGATGTTGAGGATATTAAAAATTGTAATTGTTTTTACAACGCACAACAACAACAACAGTAGAAAAACACAACAAAAATATTCTCAAAAGGAATCAAACAATATACCAAAGATTTTTCTCAACAATAAAAGTTTTCTCAAAAGGAGGACAAATAAAAAAGAAAAAATTTCATTAGATTTATGGAAAATTAAAAGCTCCTTGAAAGGCGTCTGTTGTTGGTGCAGAGTTGAACAAATTGCTGACAATTAAAAGCCACATATTTTGGGAAACTTATTAAGTAAACAAATATTAATTGAACATTTTTGTTTTTATTAATTTTTAGGGTTATTTTGATTATATTTTGAAAAGGAAACATGGAAATATATAAGGGGAAATTTATTTATAGGAAAATCTGTGTGATTTTCTATAGCAAATCACACAAATTTTCCATAAAATACATATCGTAATTTTCTATTGTAAGAAAAATAAGAGGGATTTTATACATGAACTTTTGCTTCCATAAAAACAGATATTTTCTATAGAAAAAAACAACGATTTTCTAGAGAAAAAAATAACGATTTTCTATCGAAAAAAAACAACGATTTTCTATAGAAAAAACAACGATTTTCTACCGAAAAAAACAACGATTTTCTATAGAAAAAACAACGATTTTCTATAGAAAAAACAACGATTTTCTATAGAAAAAAATAACGATTTTCTATCGAAAAAACAACGATTTTCTATAGAAAAAACAACGATTTTCTATAGAAAAAAATAACGATTTTCTATCGAAAAAACAACGATTTTCTATCGAAAAAACAACGATTTTCTATAGAAAAAACAACGATTTTCTATAGAAAAAACAACGATTTTCTATAGAAAAAACAACGATTTTCTATAGAAAAAACAACGATTTTCTATAGAAAAAACAACGATTTTCTATAGAAAAAACAACGATTTTCTATAGAAAAACAACGATTTTCTATAGAAAAAACAACGATTTTCTATAGAAAAAACAACGATTTTCTATAGAAAAAACAACGATTTTCTATAGAAAAAACAACGATTTTCTATAGAAAAAACAACGATTTTCTATAGAAAAAACAACGATTTTCTATAGAAAAAACAACGATTTTCTATAGAAAAAACAACGATTTTCTATAGAAAAAACAACGATTTTCTATAGAAAAAACAACGATTTTCTATAGAAAAAACAACGATTTTCTATAGAAAAAACAACGATTTTCTATAGAAAAAACAACGATTTTCTATAGAAAAAACAACGATTTTCTATAGAAAAAACAACGATTTTCTATAGAAAAAACAACGATTTTCTATAGAAAAAACAACGATTTTCTATAGAAAAAACAACGATTTTCTATAGAAAAAACAACGATTTTCTATAGAAAAACAACGATTTTCTATAGAAAAAACAACGATTTTCTATAGAAAAAACAACGATTTTCTATAGAAAAAACAGTGATATTCTATACAAAAAAACAACGATTTTTTGTAGACAACGATTTTTTTTTAGAAAAAGGGAACATGAAAAAGACATAGAAAGAGACAGATATTTTATAGAAAATAATAACTCCCTAAAAACCGACAACAAAATTCTTGAAGAAATTTTTTATGAAACATATAAGAAGGGCGAATTCAATCAAATCGAAAAGATAAAATTGAAATTTTTAAAAAGAAAATTAAAAATCAAACAAAAAGGTTTCTCTCTCTCACTTTTTGAAAAAGAAAATTTGTGTATAAAAAATACTCTTCTCTCCCACATTTTAATTTTCTCTCTCCAGAGAAAATTCTGAAAATTTAGAGAGAAGATACAACATTTGACATAGGGAAACATTTATTAAACAATGGAGGGAGAGTAAAAAAGAGAAAAAAAAATAAAAAAAAAATAACAGTAGAAAATTTAAGAAAAAGATCTATTAAAATATGAGTGGGAGACAACTTTTCTAGAGAAAATTTGAGAGAAAGAGGGAAATATTTTCCATAGAATATTTGAAACAATGAAAATTTTTATAGAGAGAAACATTTTCTTTAGACAATTTTAGGGAGATATATATATTGAAATGGATGGGATATTATGAGCGATAGATGTATTAGGGCTAAACTAAGTTATTTAGTATTACTGAGCATCTAAAAAGAATTTGTAATGAAAAAAATTTTTCAACCAAAATTTTAGAGTAAAGAAACTTTCTACAGAAAAAAAAATGAGAGGGAGAATTTTCTATAGAAAATAATAGGAAAAATTTAAAAGATAGATACAGGGAGAGATTAAGAGAGCGAGAGAGGGAAACTTCAACAAATCTCTACAGAAAAATTTACAAAAAAAATGTGAACAATGAAAATATTCTATAGAAATTTAAAATTTTTTATTCAAAAGTTATTAATATTATTTTCATCTTTTTTGTGCTTAAAAAAACGTTTCTTAAGACATGAAATTTTCACCAACTGCTATTAACTATGAGTACAAATTAAACTACAAAATAATTAAAAACCAACAACAACAATAATAATTAAAAAATTATGTTGTAGTTGTGTGTATTAGTGAAAAAATATAAACTTATAATAGAAATAATAATTTTGGTAGTGAAAAATATTGTTTGAAATTAAACACGCATGTTTTTAATTGCCAATATAAGTTCTTTTGGGAAAATAACTCAAATCAAAAACATTTATTTAAATACAGCTGATACTTACACACACACAAATACATATATAAACCCACACACGTATAAATTTAAACTGTAATTCACAGCTGTTTTATATTTATATATTTTTAGGTATCAGTTAATATGCATGTGTTTGTGTGTGTGTGTGTGAGAGAGAGAGTGTTTTTTAATAAGTTTAGAAACATGCCGGAGGTGGTACAAGTTGTTATATTTTATGTTGTTGTTATTGTTATTTGTTTGTTGTTTAGTTGGTTGTTGGTTGTTGGCGGTGGCAGCGGTACTGGCGGTTGCACGAACATTGTTGATAATGATGGTAATGGCAATAAAATGTTGAATCTTTGGCTTCAATTTATATTTTTCATTATTTTCTTATTATCCTTGGCCTGATGTCTAAATTTTATAATAATTCCTATTTAATATTTTGTAGCTGTTGCTATCGGTGCTGTTGTTGTTTTGTTTTATTTAGTACTTTTTTGTTGGATTTTTGTTTTTTTATTGCGATCTAACATTAATACAATATTGCCTGAAATCTATACTTGCAACTAATGATTTTTGTTTGTTGCTACTTGTTCTAAATATTAAAAAAGTAGCAAATAGCTACTGCTGTAGCTCTTCTTCATGATATTGCTGTTGTTTGGTGTTGTAGTTGTTGTTATTTTATATGTTGTAGTTGTTTTTTGATGAGTATCCTTCACACAGTGAAAATATTAAAATGAGTTTTCATAAAAAGTTTCAAGTTTCAAAGTAAGAACAATTATTATTAAAAAAAAATGAAGAAGAACCAAAAGCTGAAAGCAACAACTTAAAAAATAACAGCAAAAATGAAGAACATAAAATGATGAAAATAAATGTTCTATGAAAGTGTTGAAAAAGAACGAAATACAGTGAAGCCTATTAAGTAAAAATTTTCATAATTTAAAACAAAGGTCGCGTTTTCTATAGAATAAATAAGATATAATGAAAATTTTTATTGATGGGCTTCAACTGGAATCCATTTTTTCAGAAGACATAAGTTTATTAACAAAGATGCTACTTTTTTAACAATATGTACACTTGCCGGAAATGTCATTATCACTGGAGACACCCATTTCTTATGAAATAGTTTCACCACAAAAACATGAGTTTCCGCAAATGTCTGTATTATTACCGGAAATATGTTAGAATAACTAAAATTTAGATAGTTATTTGTATTTTTACTGTAAATACGCATACTTCCAGAGATATGTTTCTAACAGTGCATTATCTAACCAGAAGTTTATATTCTCGATGGAAAACGTGTTCTAACCGGATATACGCATACTTCCGGAAATGTGAATTCTAAACGGATATAGATATTCTTACCAAAAAAGCGTTCTGTCAACAAAAATAAACATTTTCATTGGAAAAACTTATTCTAATTGGAAATGAGCATTATTCCGGTAATGCGTATTCAAAAGAGAATTTAAGTATTTCTTAGCGGAAATGCATATTTTAAATGAAAACGGTTTCTTACCGGAAATACGTATTCCTCTGGAAAAACGCATACTTCCGGAAATATTAAAACCAAAAATGAATATTCTAACGAAAAGTTTATATTCTCACCAGTAATGAGTATTATCGCCGGTAAAACGTATTATCAGCGGAAGTAGGTATACTTCCGGAAATACATATCCTACACAAATGTAAAGAATGTCATCGGAAAAAAATATTGCTAGGGAAATCTCGTATTTTTACCGAAAAATTAATTCTCCTCATAAATGCATATGCTCACCGAATTTTCGGTGGGTATATGTTCTTATCGGGAATACATATTTTTCCGTAATATCTTTTATCTCCGGAAATACTATTCTTACTCAATATATATTTTCACCGGAAGTGTGTATTTTTTTAATAATATCTAATGTATTGATAATGATGACGCTCTTCTACATTGTATCGTATGGATTTCACTGTATTATGCTGGTGTTGATGTTTGCCATAGTCTTGAGTCATTTGTACGTTAATATTATATATTTTGATTTTAATACAGATATAAAGCTTTTTACTATTACACCGATATTTTCATTTTCTTTTATTTTTGTAATACGTAAATAATATTTTTATTTTTTCTGTTCTCATTCTTCATTTAAGGATTTAAACTATTATAACTTGTGCACAGTACTTTGCCTAAATGGCCAGAAAATTTAAAGCCAAAAGTTTGTGGGCTCAAAGTTTTTGGATTTTTTTATATTGATGTTCTCTTTCTCTCTTTTTGCTATTCAGTGAATGGCTTTGACTCAAAACAAACCCAACCAACAACTAAAACCGAATCAAACAACCTACAAACCATTTTACCATTGAATCATATCAAATGCAAACTCTCTCACACACAAACACACGGACACAGTTACAGATACTAAGTTTATTGTAATAGCATAAATGTTTATAAGTGTGTGTGTATGTTTTGGTAATTTTACAGTAGTTGGATATGAAGAATATTTATCCACCATCCAAAACCATTCAAAAACAGGTCATAAAGGTCATTAAACAAAAACCAACAATAACTTCACGAAAAATAACAATTTTTGTTTTCCACTCACACACACACACAGTTACACTAAAAAATAAAATTATAAAAAATTAACAGAAATTAAAAAAAATCACAAAAAAATATAAGTGAAAAGTAGAAATGTAAAACTCAAAAATGTTGGTTGCTCTTGCATCTGAGGCTTTTACAGAAATTTTATGTAACACACTCACTTACACTCACAAACATGTTAGTGAAAATACCGTGTATTTGTGAGGCATATAAGTTTGTATCTTTTTATTAGTTAGTACAATACTTGCTTTTGTAATAATATAAGTGTGAGAGTGTGTATAGGAGCGTTAGTTTTCTTTTTACCAGATAAACATGTATTTTTCCATACTCTCACACATTTACTTACACGACCATAGATGGTCTCGCTTTTGTATATTTTGATGATACATGATAGTACTCACATTCGCATTCGCACTTATACTCATCGTCCTGTTTTGTCGAATATAGACCCAAAAAGTATAACTTTTAAATACTTTGTGGCCTTATTTCCACAAAACAAATATCACCAACAACAACAATAAAAATAATAATACGAACCCTGAGAAATGAAAATGATACAAAATATTATTTGACAGTGAGTGATAAAAGTGAAAAACGAAAATTTGTTTATAAAAAGAATAATAAAAATGTTCTATAATAAAAACATATTTGAGGAAAACTTTTTTCTAAAAATGCTACAACAGTAAATTTTAAGCGGAAATTCACATTAGAAAATAGTGAACAGTTTTTAAATAAATGCTTCATTAAAAATTGAAAAAATAATATTTGAGAAAAAAAAACGAAAATTAGGAAATTTTACCTTTTCAATTAAAATAAATAAAAAATTTTAAAATTTAAACAAAAATTAACGCTTTTCTTTAAAATTGATAAAACTTAAAATTTTTCATTCATTTCAATCTACACACACAATGACCTGTGGTTAGTGAGAGCAACATAAAATGTCCCAGATGAAAAACGGGATAAGATAAGTCTCTTTTTTCACTGGGATGTATGTATTTATGTATGTATGTATGTATGTATGTATGTATGTATGTATGTATGTATGTATGTACGTACATATTTTAGACCATCTTTTTTCAATAGGAATCCATAGTATTATGCAGATGTTCAAGAAAGCCTTTGAATATTTTCTATACTTCAGTCGACCAATAGAGATTCAGTGACAGAAGTGCTATCGACAAGCTTCCGATATTTCCAAAAATCTTCAGACAAAAGACACCAGCGACTACACCACAGCTCATTTTTGAAAAATTAGTGAATTTTTATGATCTCTGATAAGGTACCCATCCCATTAAACTCAATCTTGGAGGATATTTAAATTTTAAAAGATCTGACTAAGTTTATATGTGGTGAAATATAATCCCAGAGAATAATTACATAATATTGCATTATGCCGAAATTCTCGCAATAATAAATTATTATAATAAATTAAAGAGAGATAAGAACATTTAGACATACCGCGGCCATTCTTATATTTAACATAATCACCAACAATTGCTGATATTCCCCCCGAAATCTAGATTGATTATTTAAATTGTAATCGTGCTCACATTGTTCAAAGTTGCTGCCACAACTAGGAAGATTGTCTTGAGTTGTCAATATTAGCGAAATCTTTTTATAACCCCCACCATTGCATTTCGCATTTTCGGTTGATCTACTCTTAAGGTACGCATTCCGAATGCATGATAAGTAATTGGAGCCTGCTTGTCTCTGTCTTAAGTTTTAAAATATTGCAGGAATAAACTTGTCTAAAGCTTTCTTAGTCCGAACAAAAGTAATTTCAGTACTTAATTTTATAAAGTTATATAAAATTGTTATTCTTAACATTTACATGGAGTGTTAAATCTATTTAACAAGCAATTCTGAATCGATCGGTAGTCTTTGGGTATTAGTGTGCAATACAGCATTTTTTGTTTATTAGGAACCTCATAATATCCCAACTACCTGTTAAAACAATTTGTAAAAAAAGATAGAAGATCGAACTGATTCCGCAGAATTTTAAAATTTAGAACTCGATTATTCTGAAAAATTCTTTAGGAAACTGTAATGAAATAAATCAATTCTATTTACAAAAAAAATCTATTTGTATAATTTTCTTTTCACAGTACAACAACCCATACATTCATATGCACCACGATTCTAATAGAAGTACTTCATACTATAAATGTTGATAATGGTAATGTTGTTATTGTAGTTGTTACTGTATGCTCTTGTCGCTACTTTTATTATTCGAGTAGAGGTGTTGGTTCTTTCTATTTTTAGGACTTTTGCATCTGTTCCCACTCATTGTGGATAACTAACTAAAATAGTGGAAGAAGGAAGAGGGAGAGCACAAAGTTATATATGAATGCCTCAGTGAATGTTTATAGCGAAATGCAAAAAGAAAAATAAACGAAATTAAAAATAAAAAAAAAAAATATGAAAAACAGAAGTGCAACTCTAAAGTATTTTGCAGAAGTGGTGAAATGTGAAATATTTAAAAAAAAATATCTTTATATATAAATATAAAACTGTATAAAAGCTGTTACTATTCTGGATGTTGTTGTTGTTGTTTTTATTATTGCTGTTGTTGATTTGTAAGTATTTTTACTATAGCAACATATTACTTTTGCTCCTTGAAACAATAGCTACTCCCTAGTAAATATGTATTGAAACTGTTACAGTGTATGTTTATGTATTTATTTGTGTGTGTGTGTGTGTATTATAATCATCGCACCGGGTGTAAAAAACACACAAAAATATTAAAAACTTTGTTGCATGTTTTTTGTTGTTGCTGTTGTTTGTTAAGTTTTAAGAGTCCAAAAAATAAGAAATTCTAAACGAACACAATTTCAAGTGGTTATGGAAAGCAATTAAAAATTGTGGTACTACATAAACGCCATTTGGGTCTACATACAAAAACAACAAACAACAAAAACCAAAGTACAAAGTATATGTTAAAAAAATTTTTTTTTTGAGAATTTTTAAGTAGTTGAAATATTTATTCTAAGATCCTTGTTATAGTTTGTTCAAAAATATTTTCATCGTTATTATTATGTTTTTTTTTGAATCCTGTTCTTTTATTTTGTTTATGGGTTTTTTCTCCTTCTTGCCACATTAAGTTTATTTTTTGAAGTTGTGGCGTTAAACTAAATCGTTTCACAATTCAAGTTGTAATTGAAACATTAATCGTTTAACAAATTCATATTTTCGTTATTTTTACGAATGAAGTAATAAATTTGAATTATGTTTTAACTTTTTAAGTGAATAAAAATTATAATAACAGCAACAACAACAAGCACTTGAATTTTAAGGTCTAGTGATTTAATGATTATTTTTGTTATTTTTAGGATGAAATCTTTACTTTTCGTTGGTATTTCATAGAGATCAGGTGGGTGGGATGTCAAATATTAATTTGTGTTTTAATGGGTGTAGTTATAATGAATGATCTTAAAAGAAATGTTGCAAAGAATATAAAAAACTATAATATTTAATATTTTAATCATGTCGTATACTTAATTTTCTTATATGAAAAAAATAATTATTATTCATACATCCCAGTGACCACATATTTACAGTTAAAATAAACTATTTAAACAAAATTTCGAAAAATTGTGACTTCACTTGTTTTTACTTTAAAGTCTTTAATTTCTCCCCCAAAATCCCAAAATAGAACCCTTTTAAATTCTATTTATTTTTTTTTTAATTTCCCTCAATTAATAAGTATTTAATTTTTCTTTTAATGTAATTTAAATTGTTCAGTTTATTAATTTTATTAATATTTTTGCTTTCTCAATTTCCATTCATACACAAATGAAATTTTCCTTTCAAACTCTCCCACAATTAAGTATATTCTCCCCCACATGCAGGTTAATCTATCGCAGTTGCATTAATTTCTCAAACTTAAAAGCACAAAAGAAATTAAAAGACATTAACTCACTTTGGGGAGTAATAAAATTAAATAGAGCAGGAGAAAAAAATATTGAAAGGGAAGCAAAAACAATGGTTTAAAATAAAATTTCATTCCTTTTTATTCTTTTTGCATTGCAAACATTCTATAGAAAATTCTATAGAATTATTAGATCTTAAAAATAACAATTTTTAAGCTTTAATGATCACCAAATTTGAGTCTAAAGTCGAAGTCATCTGTCTAAACACTAAAAAATTATTCAATTAATTTAAAAAAATATCATTTACTTTGGGCTTCGTTTTAAACATTAATCTTCGTCGACTCAGAATGCTTTTCGACTCAATTTGATCAGACTGATACGTTTAAAATGTTGGTCAGGACAATGAATATTTAAAATCTTTAGTGGGATCCAATAAAACAACTCACTTAATTTTTAAATATCATACATTTTCTGTAAAAAATTTTTCCACTCAAATTTTTGCTACAAAAGTTTTTCTGAAATGTTGGAAAATTGTTTGTCCAATGCATGAGTTACAAATGAAATAATGTGATATCGCATGCTTACAAAATAAAAATATGTAATTTATTATTATTAAAATTTATTTAGGAAAGTGTTCGCATATTGAAATTTTTTAGAAGAAGATTTTCGATATTTCAGAATTTTTTTAAATTTTCGATATTATTTGAAATTTTTTAGGAAATTTTCGAAATGTAATTTTTTTAGAGGAAATTTTCGATATTGAAATGTTTTTAGAGGAAATTTTCGATATTGCATTTTTTTTAGAAAAAAATGTAGTATTAAATTTTTTTAGAGAAAATTTTCCATATTAAAATTAATTTGAGAAATTTTTCGATATTAAAATTTTTTTGAGAAAATTTTCGATATTAATTTTTTTCTTTTTGAGAAAATTTTCGATATTAATTTTTTTCTTTTTGAGAAAATTTTCGATATTATTTTTTTTTAGAAAATTTTCGTTATTTATTTTTTTAAGAAAATTTTCGACATTAATATTTTTTAAAGAGAAAATTTTCGATTTTAAAATTTTTTTAGAGGAAATTGTCGATATTAGAATTTTTTTAGAGAAAAATTTTCAATATTAAATAAAAAAATTCGATATTAAATTTTTTTAGAGAAAATTTTCGATACTATTATTATTATTATTATTATTATTATTATTATTATTATTATTATTATTGATAAAATTTTCAATACTAAAATATTTTTTGAGGAAACTTTCGATATTAATTTTTTTTAGAGAAAATTTTCGATATTAGAATTTTTTTAGAGAAAATTTTCGATATAAATTTTTCTTTTTTTTTTTTTTTTTTTTTTTTGAGAAATAGAGACAGGGTGCTAAGTCAAGACAAAAATAAGTGGACACATGATGAAGACTTATGAATGGAAGCAATTTGTTTTAAAATAAAAAAAAAAAAAAAAAAAAAAAAAACATAAACATAAAATGTTTGACCAGGAAGTTGCAAAGAATCTGTCGTAAAACTGGTCTTCAAATTCCGTCCTCTACTTTTGGCTTCTAAATAGTTAGCAGTGTTTCTGTGAGGAACTATTTGAGAATTGTGTGTTTAGCTTTAATTCTTCATACCAAATAGTCTGAGTTTTAAGCTAATCGGGTTGCTTTTCTACCGGATTTTTAAAATGCTTTTTACTTTGTGGTTTAAGAAACATCATGTGTACCAATTATTCTATCTGAACCAGGTTTTCTATCAACAAATATGTTCTCAAGGTAATGTTTAATAGCATTGGAAGTAGTTTGACGCCAATCATTGAATGCTTGGCCAACATATAGTAGGTATCAGGTGAATTTTGTTTAAAATATTCAATAATTTTGGAAGACACTTATTTATTTCTCTTCCCAATTTTCATTCGAACTTTTAATAGGAAATATTTAAAAATTTCACTTAAATTATTGTTTTGTTGCAAAAGTATTTTGTCACGTTTCCAAACCTTTATTGCATCACTTTCCCTTTATCAAATTCTCATAAATGGCTATAAGAACAAGTTAAAACTCTCGCTTCAAATATTTCAATGAATTCAAATCGCATCGCTTTGATTCCAACTAACTAAGACACATGCTGCTGCATAACTCAGTTATCTACTAAATCCAGTAACAATAGCAACAGCATCAGTTTTCAACATCAGTTCATGACTTCTTAATGTGAAATCAAAAAAGATTTCTTGTTATTGACAAGATTTCGAATATACCGCATGACTAGAACGAGACTACAAATTATTCATTCGAAATCGAAAGAGAAAATAAGAAAAAAAAACGATAAGTTGAAATTGGAAAATGTTGCTTAAATTGGAGTGATGCAACAGTGATCAATTTGTATGCGAATATTGAAGTCCTAAATGAAAATCATCATGTTAACTTGTTGGTGTTGTTATTGTTGCTGCTGTTGCTATACAACGTAGGTACGATAAAATTTACTTGTTGTAGCAATAAAATTGCACTCACAACATTTTTGTAGCTAAAAAACACCCTCCGTTTCATATTTACATATGTTTCTTTTATCTGTGTGTATGTGTATATATATAGTTGATGCTTCACTCTTTTTGTTGTTATTGTGATATTTTGCTGAGTAGTCAAGTGGAGTGTTTAATACTCTTGTTTCTCATTGTTTCTTTGTCATCAAAAACCCGTTATTCTTAACAGGAAAATTAACATTAAACTGTTTTTACAAAATGATGTGAATGGAGTATGAACGCAGACACACACATACACACACACACACACTCCCATACTCTCAAATAAATTGGGTAAAGTAACTGTTTTTAATTGTCATTTATTGTTATTGTCGTTGTTGTTGTAATACATATGTGTGTTTACGAAGTAAATGTTGTATAAAATATTAGTTTTCTTCTTTTCAAAATTTGTTTACACTCATTTGATTTAGTTGTTGTTTTTTATCACGTTTTTTTTTTTTGTGCGTTTCATAAATTGTATGAAAACTGACGTTAACCCAGTTTTCTAAACAAAAATAAGTGGTTTTTACAACGGCCCTCATATGGAATATAATCATAACGACAACATATTTACATGAAGGTATTTAAATGGGTAAACAACTGGCACATGTGAGTTAGTACAGTGGGGAAAGGAGAGAAAAATGGGAAACTTTTTTTTTACCATGAAGCAGCATAAGTAGAAGAAAAGTAAAAAATTTTCAGAACATAATTTTTTTAATTTTCCTTTGAATAATGTAATTCGCTTTAAAATATTTGAAAGCTACTTTAATATCATATAAAATTAAAATTAATTTTTTTGTTAAAATTTTTTAAAGAAAAATTTTGAGGCGAAAATTTTTGAGAAGGATGGTAAAATTGAAACTTTCAAAATAAAAATTTTGAAGAGAAAATCATCTTCAGAAATTAAAAAAATTTAAAAAATTTAAAATTAAAAAAACTATAGATTTTAATTCTTTAAGACATTAAAATCTTAATTCTTATACATATTTATAAGAAAAATTCCGGAAATTTTATTTAAAAATTTTTGACAAACCTTTTTTAGAACAGAAAGAAATTTTAAACTTTTTCGAATTGAAAAACAGAATTTTTAAAATACAATTTATGCTTTAAAAGTCGAAAATTTCTCTAAAATTTTAATAGCGAAAATTTTTCTGTAACAAAATTATAAAACTGAAAATCTTCTATAGAAAATTTTAAATCTAGTATAATCTAGTTTTGAAAGTATTTTCTAAAACACTTTCAATCAAAATTTTCTTCTAAATAAAATTAGTTAAAAAAAAAAAAATCTAACAAAAAAAAAAAAAAAAAAAAAAATTCTCAAATTTTTTCTAAACATTTCTTCAAAAAGTTTTTCTTAACAATTAGATATCGAAAATTTTCTCCTAAAAAAATTAGAATCGAAAATTTTCTTTAAAAAGTTTTAGAATCGAAATTTTTTTTTAAGTTTTAGAATCGGAAATTTTCTCCAAAAAAATTTAGAATCGAAAATTTTCTAAAAAAAATTTATAATCGAAAATTCTCCAAAAAAAATTTTAGAATCGAAAATTTTCTAAAAAAATTTACAATCAAAAATTTTCTAAAAAAAATTTAGAATCGAAAATTTTCTAAAAAAAAATTTTAGAATCGAAAATTTTCTAAAAAAATTTTAGAATCGCAAATTTTCTAAAAAAAATTTATAATCGAAAATTCTCTCAAAAAAATTTACAATCAAAAATTTTCTAAAAAAAAAATTTAGAATCGAAAATTTTCTAAAAAATTTTTAAAATCGAAAATTTTCTAAAAAAATTTTAGAATCGAAAATTTCCTAAAAAAAATTTTAGAATCGAAAATTTCCTAAAAAAAATTTTAGAATCGAAAATTTCCTAAAAAAAATTTTAGAATCGAAAATTTCCTAAAAAAAATTTTAGAATCGAAAATTTTCTAAAAAAAAATTTTAGAATCGAAAATTTTCTAAAAAAAATTTTGAATCGAAAATTTTCTAAAAAAATTTTGAATCGAAAATTTTCTAAAAAAAATTTTGAATCGAAAATTTTCTAAAAAAATTTTAGAATCGAAAATTTTCTAAAAAAAAATTAGAATCGAAAATTTTCTCCCAAAAAATTTTAGAATCGAAAATTTTCTAAAAAAATTTAGAATCGAAATTAAAAACTCTAACTAAGTTATTTTTTATGAATTAACAAAACATAATAACGATTATAAAGAATTAAGGTTCATTTACCCTTAAGCTAAAACCTTTATAAATATTATTGATTTTAATTAACTTTAATTTAACTTATAAAAATTTTCTTTAAACAAAATTTTTGACTTTAATAAAAATTTACTAAATAATTTTTATTTAAAAAAAAAAAAGTTTCCTAAATATTCTTATTACTTATCACACTCTTAATCCTTAACAGATTTTCAGATTATCAATATTTGATTTCCGTTAGTTAGTAACCACTACCCACTGTTCATTTACCTTACCAACACATTCCAACATAATCAAAGAGAGAGAAAAGGAGCAAAAGGATCATACAAACGACATTTATATACAACACATGAAATGAAAACCTAAACTTAAAACCTTATTGTGTGATGAATGCCACATAATTACATATGAAATTGATGGTTTAAGTTTGTTGCTATAATATTTTCATTCTAAGAACACTAAATAACAAACCAAACACAATCATAATAAACGAACCGACGACAAACTCCTACCTTCCTTCCAAAAGCCACAAACACCCTTCTCCATACCCAGTGTCCTTTCTGCCACCACCCCAACACCATTTTAATAAACCCCTGCTAACAAATTCAAATACAAATAAGAAAAACAACAACAACAACAACAAACCTGTTTGTTTTATTAGAATCTAAAGCAGCAGTCAGTTATTCAGTCATTCATTCATTTAGGCAGTCAGGAAAGCTGACAGGAAGGCTGGCAATAACCACAACATTATATTTTATAGCAATAAAATATACAACAACAAATAGAAAGGAAAACAAGAAAGGAGTCAATCACAATTTGTGTATGTTGCATGATTTTGTGCTGGTTGGCTGAAATGTATGAATGAATGGTTGGTTTGGTTGGTTGGTTTAGCTTGATTTCGTTTTCGTATATTTGGAATTTCTATTTGAAAACATTTTATTATGTATTTTTTCTCAATTTTTTTTTATAATTTTTGTTGAATGCAATCTAATCATAAAAAGGAAATAACTCGACAAAATGTGAGTATAAAGAATTTCTTGTATTATGCTGCATGTGTGGCACAAGTACGTGTGCAATGTATTGCATATTTAACTTCTAAAGGGGGAGTTTTATGTTTTGAAGAAATAAAATTTATGGAATTTAATTTTCATAATTTTTTGGACAAATTTTTGTCCCATTCTTTTTTTATAAAAAAAGATAGACATAATTAAATTTCTTTTAGAGAGAGGAGTGCGAGTTAAATATTTTACATATTGTTCGCAAATTTTATTAAAAATAATAATATTGAAAATTTCCGCAACAAAAATTTTAACATTGAAAATTTCCTCAACAAAAATTTTAACATTGAAAATTTTCTCTACAAAAATTTTAACATTGAAAATTTTCTCTACAAAAATTTTTACATTGAAAATTTTCTCTACAAAAATTTTAACATTGAAAATTTTCTCCACAAAAATTTTAACATTGAAAATTTTCTCTACAAAATTTTCTCGACAAAAATTTTAACATTGAAAATTTTTTCTACAAAATTTTAACATTGAAAATTTTCTCTACAAAAATTTTAACATTGAAAATTTTCTCCACAAAAATTTTAACATTGAATATTTTCTCTACAAAAATTTTAACATTGAAAATTTTCTCTATAAAAATTTTAACATTGAAAATGTTCTCTACAAAAATTTTAACATTGAAAATTTTCTCTACAAACATTTTAACATTGAAAATTTTCCCTACAAAAATTTTAACATTGAAAATTTTCCCTACAAAAATTTTAACATTGAAAATTTTCTCCACAAAAATTTTAACATTGAAAATTTTCTCTACAAAAATTTTAACATTGAAAATTTTCTCTACAAAAATTTTGACATTTAATTTTTTTCTACAAAAATTAACATTTAAAATTTTCTATTAATAAATTTTAACATAGAAAATCTTAAAATATCAATATTTTTTGTGTAAGAAAGTTTAATACTGAAAATTTTTTCTTAAAAATTTTAAAATCAAAAATTTTGTAATTTTTTATTGAACCATTTTCAATGGGAAATTTTTTTGGTCATTAAAAAGTAGTCTAGATAAATACTATTGAACTATTAGTTTGACTCTCGGGGTCTTATATATATATATATATATAGACAAGTTAGATATACAGACCAGCGGATAAATCTTAGTTGACACAAATTTAGTTTTACTTTCAGAATACTTGTACTATATGGGACATCAAGGAATGGGGATAGAAAATTGGTGGCATGCTGACCTTTACACTAGAATATTCAAAATATTAAAAAAAATCAAGTTTATTTCCATCATAATTTAAATTCTATGCAAAATCGATTTGGACTTGAACCAGTACCTAAAACTCAATAAACTTTTAAGCTAAACTACAAAAACTTGTCAGCAATGGAAAATGAGATGTTTATATCAACGTGAAATCTCCCCAATACTTTTTATAATGTTTTTATTACTCTTATTTGATTACTCTGACTTCAATACACACAAAATTTGTTGACATCATACTCTTCTATGAGGCATACGAATTTCTGTACCATTTTAAATGTATGTGTGTTTGTGTGTTTATATTGGCATTCGTGAATGCGGTTCTAATGAGCATAATATAATGTTGCACACATAAATCCAAGTAACAATAACAAACAAACAAACATATTAATAAAATGAACGAACGAAGAAACTAACTAACACACACGCACACTCAAAAACTCATATAAAATATATAAATGACTGGATGAATAACTGACGAAATGAATAAGCGAATGAGTGAGTGAATGAATAAAGTATGTGTTTGTTTGATTGTATTAAAAAGCAACTTAAACAAATACAATAACAACTACTAAAGCTTAAATGCACTTGTAAAACGAAAATACAGTCATACTTATATATACATAGGTATATGAATGGTATAAATGTATGTGTAAGAGTCAATGCATATATGTATATGTTGCAACAGAAAACGTTAACAAACTAATAAAGTCATTGCACGTTAGATGCCAATAGCAAATGGAAAAGAAAATCTATACAATTTCTTGTTTGTGACACGATTAAAAATATTTAAATAAGATGTTGACTAAATTATAACGGAAAACTTATACTAATCGCAAGTTTTGAAGGGAAATTATAGTTTTTATTGTAAAGGATTAAGATGTAAGATGAAAAGGTGAACTAATTTTGGGTTCAATGATCAGTAAAGAAAGGAAGAATCTAATTTGAAAAAATTTTAATGAATGAATGATTATTCGTTTTATATTATAGAACTCAAAGTTATAAGCTGTTTTATTAAGGAACTGGAGAATCTTTGTGTATGTCATTTCATTATGTATTTCATTATAGTCGCGGTCACCTCACAGTATTATTTTCACTTACCCCTTATTCACTTTGGATTTGAGCCAATAATTTTTTGTTGCTTTGCAATGTCCCTAACTCTAATAGTTATAGTATTTACTGGGAGCTACCTTTCTATGTCCAAGTACGAAGTTGAGACTAACTCTAATATAAACAAAATTGCCTTAAACAGATCAAGTATTTTCTGATGAAGAGTAAATCCATTTAAAAACCTCTTATAACCAAAAGGATACCTATACTTCTGTTTCTGTCTTTGTATAGCTTAAAGTCCCTGCTGTATTTTTCCTATAGTGACTTGGCCAGATTAAAAAGGTTTGCTGTTAATTATTATCCCAGGATCACGATAGTATATTGTTAGGTAATTAGATTTCTGTCCATGCATTTTGTTAGCTTTCTAGGGTTTTTTTTTGCTTCTGTTTGTTGCCTATATCGTTCCTTCTATTTTGAAGACGTATTTCTCTCTAAAAATAAGGACTAAAGACCTGGTTATACTTCAGTATGTGTCATTCTAGGATTAGGACATCTACTACATCTCTATTGCTATAAATATATAAACATTTAATAGTCTTTTTCCTCAAGGTGTTGTTTACATTTCAGTTTAGATCTAAACTTAAAACTTCACCTGAATTTTAGTATCTTTTTTGTAGCAAAAAAACTGAACTTTGATAGCTGAGATATGGGGTATCTGAGATAATGTCGAAATTCAGACAAAAAGCTATTGAACATTTTTAAAAAACTAGTTATAACATTAAAATAAAATCTAAACATAATTTAAAATCCAATACATCCCATTACTTTTTTAGGAATACAAAAAATCGTCGCATTAGTAGAGAACAACGATAATCAAAAATATATGAAATTTTATGACTCTTAATAAACACACAAATGAAATTTCGCTCTTTATATATAAAACAATTTTTTGTTAATTATGTATTTGTGTATGTATATGAGCTCATCTTAATGTTGTTAAAGCTTCATATGTACATATATGTGATGGAGGGAATTTTTACTTATTTATATCCAAAAATTATATTTTACCATAAATTTTTCATCATTATTTCAATAAAAAAAATATAAGTTTCTATTTCCTTCAAGTAAAATTATCTCTACAAATTATTTTCATAAGGTCTAGCTAACACATACATATGTATTGTAATCTAATGTTATTTTCATTATTTTCCCTAAATATGACATTTAATAAAAATTATTCTAAAATCATAAATAAACATAAAAGAATCACTAGACTTTGCAATGTGTGAAAAGAAAAAAAACCTCAAGCTTAAATGGAATAAATCTGAATTCTGCAATCAAATGAGGAATTAATGCTTTAAGAAGAAAAAAATTTATATAAAAAATAGCGTTAATATACATTGAAGGAATCAGGATAAACTCATCCAGAAATAAGCAAGATATTATAGTCCGGCAAGCCCGACTATGTAATACCCTACACCACATTATTGGCTGCAAATGATTGCTTCAAAAAATCATTAACAGTCCCCTTATAATTAAATCAAATTAAATAATGGAACGATCCTCTTAAAATTTGGCACAACATTTTAGAATGTCATAAGACTAATTTTCACAAAAAAGGTTAAAATCTTTTTATTTGTAGGAATTTTATTTTCTGAAACCACATTTCGGGGGACATTTGTATGGGCCCTATAAGAAATAATGGACCAATTTCAATAGACATCGTTCTTGGGCCAAATGTACCTGCTAAGTTTCATTAACATATGTTCAAAACCTGTACTCTGCAAACAGCTTTACATGGACAGCTATTTGGAGGGACACCGTATTTAAAAGCGGTGGTAGGACTATTTTTTGACCGTTACAAACACCTGTACAAATGCATTATACTCCAACCACCAATGGTGATGTAGGGTATAACAAACATATTTTTGCATATATTTTCCTACATTCAAAGAAACAAACAACAAACAAATCAACATAAACATATAAATAACAAATTTGTAGAGATTTTATTACAAGTTTGTATATATATGTAAGTATATGTGTGTATGTTTAATATTTTGTGCGTGCTTGGATATGAGTAAAAGTAATAAGAAAGTAAATCGTTATATATTGTACGTGTATCTATTTGTATGTGTGTGTTTGTATTAAAGAGTGTGGTGTTAGTAAGTATACACAGTCTTAGAGTATTATGAATTCATTAAATATAAATATGTGTGAGAGTTTTATATGAGAGCCAGTGTTGTATACATTTATTGTTTTGTTTGTTTATTTGTTTCATGCATAAGCAGATCTCACATCGAAAACAAAAAACAAAGAAAATTATATAAGAGGGTGGATTGTAAATTGTTTTTGCTATAAAGAGACTTCAATTTGCGTTAAATTTTAATAAACCAAATACTGTTAAAACTCTAAGTGGGAAATAAAGAGTTTTTAATAAATTTTATTAGATGATAAAAAAAGTGAGATTAAGATGGCGTATGATTATTACAACATAAAAATATATTAATCATACGCTATGATTTAAAGGATTTTCAGAAATTTTGTTAAAAAATTTACAGAAAAATCCCGAATATCATTAGCGGTCGGATATATTAACCTGAATCATAATTGCATGGGCATGGAGTCTGAATGGCTATTTTCGATTAAATAAAATTTTTATGTTTAGATAATCAGTAAAAAAGAAGTTATTTTTCGAAATTTAAGACGACCTAAATAAAAACATATCATTGAACTTTACCTAATTTATAATTATGCAAATAATTGTTAATGTAAAAGTGTTAGAGTATAAATGTGATTATATTTGATGTAATGTTGCTATAACGTCTCATATATGTAGGAGAATTTGGCACAGTCATGTTTCGGGATAATATTAAATATTTTTTTTTTTTCGAATATTTTAAAAATATTTTGACATATGTGATACTTGATTTATTTAATTACTGTCCAAAATAACTATATCATATACCTATACTCATATACATTTCTTTCTCACATACTGATAAATGTAAAATGTTTCTCATTAACTACATAACATTTTTTTAGTGATCCGCTGTTGTTTTAGATAGGCAAAAGTCTATAACTCATTTTGTACTTAACAGACTTCGTTAGTTTTGAACTGCAGTCTGCATAGGACAACAATTATTTTTTTTTGGCATTGAATCCTTCTATTGTGAACTCATTTTAGTTCAATATTAAATTTTAATATAAATTTATAATTTAAAAACATTTTTTAAGAACAATATTCTAATAAAAGCAAGAAAATAAAACAGTAATGCCACAAATGGACGCAGGGAAAAAGAAGGTATTTTATTTTAAGTTAAGCAAAATTTTATATTAAATTACAATTTCCAAAAAAAAAAAAAATACACGCCCACTTTTTAAATTAACAACTTTAACAAACAAACCCACGGGTTTAAATTTTAAAACCTTGAAAAATAATTTTACGCAGAAAAAAGAACTTTTCTAAAAACTAAAATATCAATTGATTAAAAAAATTGCATCGATGACGAAATATTTTCAATAATTGAAGAATTTAGCTTATTGTCCTCGCGCTGCAGGAGTTCCTATGTAGAGATTTTCGAACAAATTTTTATTGTTGCATTTGGAAGCCCTACTGACCATACATATTTTCAAAAAATATTTTGTTAAAATCTTAACTGATTTCGGAATTTTGCCACATTCATTAAAAAAATATACGTTTAAACACGGAATTAAAGCCAAATAATACAGGTTATGTCTCTTATCAAAAATTCAAAAAAATTACATAGGAAATTTGTTATTTCTTAAAAAAATAGTTTGATTAAAGATGAATTTATTGTTAAAGTTTTCTTATATATTTGAAATCTCATCTCTTGATTTCAAAGCTTAAAAAATAAAGCCAGAACATTTTTCTTAGGACATTTATTGCTTTAGATTAACCCCAGTTTAGTAGAGAGATAAATAAAAGTTTATCGACTGACATTATTTGTTATACTCAAATAATATTAATTTTATTCAGATTGGCCTCGTATATAAACGCACACGAACACACTTTACAGCAGGCTTAAAAGCATATAAATATGTTTACTTTTAAGTAAATATTAAAAACGTAAGAAAAGAAGGAAAAAACTGAAAAAAATATTTTAATATTTTATAAACAAACACATACAAAAAAAGTTACTTAAACTGGCACAAAACTACATTTACAACATCAACAACAAGTACACACAGAACTTATATATTATATATTTATATATACATACACATACATATATATGTACGTAAAATTATACTTTCATTTACATATATTTCAATATACGTTTGTATGTATGTAAATGTTGACCCAGAGTTATGGAAAATGCCAAAGTGGAAGGGTTAGACGACGTTCATGAAGAATAAGACGTATGCAAAAACCAACACCAACAACAATACTTAAGCATAAGTAAAAAAATAGTAAAAACAATAACAATAACAAAATTCGTAATATAACAACAAGGTCTATGTTTAAATATTTAAACTTTTTTAAGAGCTAAAAATAAATTCTTACATACTTTACTCTCCCAAAACTTAACACTCTCAATAAAAAGCTTCTTCTCTCTTTTTGCATTTTCCTCGTTTTATACTCTTTATTTCAAACTCTCAAATTTCTTTTGAAAAGAGTTTGTTTTAGACAAAATTCTTTCCAGTTAATTGACTTCCAATAAAAATCCTTACACACTACAGCTTTTAGAGAGTAAGTTTTAAACAAAACAAGAGAGAATATGAAATATTGTAACAATTTTCCAGTTAAATACACTCTATAATAAAATGTCATGGCAAAATGCCATTGGAAAATAGAGAGAAATAACAAAAGAACGTAAATGAGCATAAACCAAAGAGAGAGAGAGAGAGAGTGAGAGAAAGTTTTATAATAATTATAGCTTTTTTGATATATTGATATATATTTTATTTTTGTTATTCTATTAAAACAATTTGTTATTATTTTTGTTGTTGTTTATGGTACCTATATACACATAGATAAAAACATATAACACAAGTATAAAAAAGCACATATATCTACCAATATATAGATAATAATATGGTTTAAAATGTCAGTTAATAAGATACAAATAAAAAACTTTAACCCACTAAAACTCCTATTTTTCGTATTTATTCGTTGAAAAAAAACGGATTTTTGTCACGTTACAAATACTTGTAAAAAGACTATAAATATATGTTTGTATGTAATAGGTTTTTTTCATATGTTTTTTTTTTTTTTTTTTCTCACAAATTGTCTATTTAATTTTAGTTCATTATTGAAAATTTTATACAAATAAACAGACAAACAAACACAACTAAAACTAATAAAGTAGAAAAATTATATCTCCCTGATAATTTGGGGGTTTCAAAACACATTGTTTTTGTTACAACTGGATAATTTGTATGATTAATTAGGGTTCTTTTTGTTGATTTTCTAGCATGTTTTTTATATTTAAATAATAAATTATTTGTTTTAGTAGAAAATTAACAATTTTCGTGACTTTTTTTTTGCTTATAAGAAATGTTATAATTTATTATAAGAGTTTCCCGCTTATATTAGAGCAGGTATCAATATATTGGGATTATTGTTTTTAAGTTAATTTCTTAAGGTACCACCATAGGTGATGGAGGCATAATACGTTTATGCAGAAGTACTTTTTCCATAGATGTTTCCACAAAAATCTTTTAAAAAAATTAAAAACTTGAATATTAAATCTCATCTGGATATAAATCTAATTTTTAATCTAGTTAGATTAAAAATTAGAATCTGATATTAAGCGTCTGGTTCTGAATTACAATCTGACTGTATAACTGTATTAGTATCTTAACTAGAATCTGAGCGATGATTTGAACAAGAATCAAAACTACGACCTGAACTAGATTTTTAGTTGTAATCTAAACTAAAATATGTTTAAATACCTGAACTAGTAGTTGCACCCCAATCTGAGCTAGAGCCTGAAAAAATCAGAACTAGCATATTTACAGAACCTGAACTAAAATCTGAACTAAAATGTAACTTAAACATAGTTATAATCTAATTTGAGCCTAAACAATCTGAATTCAAATAAAATATACACCTTAACTAAATTAAATTAAAATTAAAAAAATTAAAAGAACCTGAAGTACAATCTGAACTACAATCTAATCAAGAATGAACTAATAATGTCTTACTTGGGTTCTGCAGTAGGACTGAGGAGATTTTTTTTACAGAAAAGCGCACCGGGTAAAAGCTTGTTTTAGATAATGGTGTTGAGCTGACCGACTTACATTTCTGATAGAAACTTACTTATATGTTTGTTGATCAGCAGATGCTTCTTTTAATTTCATTCATATTGATTATAATGTTCTATAAAATATCTTTCTCCTGAATATCTATATTCAGTTTACATTTTCTTTGTCATATTTCATTTAATATGACAAAGAAATACAAAATATTATTTGACGAAAAAAATAGTTAAATAAACAAAAAAATTATTCAAATTAACTTCACTTTAGTAGAATTTGTGCGATCTTTTACTTACGATACGTAACTTCCGTTTTGACAAAATATCTATTGATTTAAAATATTTTTCGTAATTTTTTTATTTTATTTTTATTTTTTTGATTTATTAAATTTAACATCATTAACTAAATTTTTTTGATTATATTTTTAGTACATTTAAAATTCTACAATTTGAAGAATTTTTTTTGTTAAAGTTCTACGAAAATTTTTAGTTAATATTATTATTTGTGATTAATTTTAAATTTTGAAAATTTGTTAAATAATTATAAAATAACAACAACTACAAAATTTAAATTTTCAAAAAAAAAAAAAAAAAAAAAAACAAAATAATTTCTGTTATTTTATAATTCTGTTTCAAAAATTCTAATATGAATTTTATGAAAAAAAAATGACTCCAACTCATCTAAGATATAAACTTTAATTTATGTCTTAGATGTGTTATTAACATTTCATAACGTAACATAAATTAATGAAAGAATGAATGCTTGACAAGTTATTTGCAAAAAAGAAAAAAAGCATTTAATATTAATGTATTAAGTACGCAGTTAAGTACATGTACATACATACATACATACATACATACATATATAAATACATAAATACATACATACATAAATACATGCATACAAACATTTGTATTTATGTAAGTAGAACAAGTGAGAATGCTCTATTCGGTTATGACGTATCTCCAATACCCTCCAGCACACGTGTGCGTGAAATAAATACGTTATGTTTCGTACATACACACTCACACATACTCTCTCAAACATGTACAATATATAAAAGTTTTTCTTAAATATAACACGGGAACACTTAATGAGTCACAAAATCAGATATATTTTCGGCAATACGTTTTCTTTTACTGAACTGATTGTTTCTGAAATTGTAATGAAGTAAAAATTTTTATTTGTTGTTTTATATATATATATACTGATAATCTAGAATATCAAATTTTTATCGGAGTTACTGAATTTGAACTTAAGTCTAAAGTAAAATTCAACTAAAATTTGAGTTAGAATCTGAACAAAATCTTAACAAGTTTCTTTTAAAATTTGATTCTGAAGAAAAATCTGAAAAAAATCTGAAATGATATATTTTCCTTGTTCTTCTTAATGTACGAAAGTAATATCCAACAAAAAAATTGCATGATGAGATGATGGTGTGCGACTGTCTGTAATTATATATGACTAAAAATGAAAATAAAAGAAAAATAACAAAGAAATTTTGAAACAAAAAAAAAAATTATATAAAAATATTTTCAACTCATACATTTATAAATTGCTCATGAATATTCTAAAATGTAGAAAGATTTTTAATTTTTTGTAGTTAATTTCATGCACTTTTTCTCCTCTGTGTATTTCAAAGGGAGAACTTGTGAAATTTATTAAAAAATCATACTTGTAGGATTTTTTTTAATATTCAAATGTGTGTTTAACTGTATGTGTGAATATATTTTTGGGGTATTTTTATTAAAATATATAAAATTCTTTTCTTTGAATTTTTATGCAGGTTATATCGAGCTTGGGGAGTCAGTCAGTCATTCAGTTATTTTATTTCACATTATTTTCTTCCTTTTTTTGCTTTTGGTTTTGTGTGTTTCACCCAACTGAGTTAGGAATTTTAATAACCGTATGAACGAACATGTTTTAATTAAACGGCAGTTCAGTTATGTCAAAAAAGAAGCCAGAGAGTGAAAAATATTATTAACAGAAAAAGTAGAAAAAACAAAAACAAGAAAAAACGCACAGATGTGCAAAAACAAAAAATTATATTTGCTGAGAAACAACAGGGTATCCATCAAATCAAATGCCACAAAATAATTACAAAGAATATTTTAACACATATAAAATAACACACATATGAACATACAAAATAACAAACACACTCAGAGAGACATTTATAGAAATCCATTAACTAACGTATTATATTATATCATAGAGCAGGTATAGTTGATGTTGATGTAAATATGTTGGTACGTGCAAAAATGTTAAGTTGCAGCATAAACAGTGAGTCACAAAAGTAAAACATTAAATGCGCTGACACACTTTCATTTCAGAATAGACCTTGGTTCAGATCTAATTCCAATTCTAATTAAGATTTTTGGTTAAAATGAATGTTCAGAATGATTCAGCTTCGAATTTCTATTTAGATTTTCTCTGAAATTTTAGTTCAGATTTTTTGTTCGAATTTCAATTCAGGTTAAGAATTTATATGATTTTCCGACTCGACATTCAGATTCTAGTTCAGATTCTATTTTGGATTCTAGTACAGATTCTACTTAAAATCTAAGTTTAGATTCTTGTACATTTTACTTCAGATTTCAGTTCAGTTTTCAGTCAGATAGTACTTCAGATTATAGCTCCGATTTTAAACCTAGTTTACGTTTTAGTTCAAATTTTAGATCAGATTCTAGTTTCAGTTCTAGTCTAGTTTGAGTTTAGTTTAAGTTATGTTCTAGTTTAGTTCTAGTTCAGTTTAAGTTCTTATTCAGTTATATTTCTGAATTCTTGTTAAATCTTGTCGCATTAGTGTTTCACTGTTAAAATGTTTCTTTTATACCCTCAACCACCACAAGTAGTGAAGAGGGTATGTTAAGTTTGTCATTTCGTGTGTAACACTAAGAAGGAATAATTGACAGAAGTGAATGAAATTTGATCTGAGTATTTGTTATAGTTCTGAAAAGTTTTCTTTTTAAAGCCAGCAAAATCACTTCAGTATATTAAAAGATATGGACCGATATCTAAGACATCCTAAGGTCAGGTAAAAATTTTTCTTCAAATTTTTAATATTAGACTTTATGTACTTCATTACGAAAACTTATAACTTATTTTTTTACACTCATTATGGTGAAGGGCATTGAAGATTCGACATAACCGAATAAAGCATTCTTACTTGTTTAATTTTTTCTTTATTATTATGGTCACATGCACAATTTTTGTTCATATACACCTGTATGTGTAAATATAATTTATATGCTTCAGCTTAACTCTCATACAAGTATACAGTTACATACATATACACACACTTACATTTACACATGTCAACAAAATGAGCTTTATGTTGTCTTTTAACAGAGTAAAATTGTTGACATTTTTGTTGATTTTCATGGCGTCATTGATATTGATGTTGCTGCTGTTTTATGTATGATTTTGAGTTTTGTGTTATTTTTTTGGTTGCTTTAGCCTGTTTGTTTGTGCCACTTTGTTCAATTTAGCCCGTAAGTTTAACTTGTTCAAGTTGCAGTTAACTGTTGTCAATTAAAGCCATAATGGCAGTTATATGTATGAAACAATTTATATAGCGGTCACAGTTTCAGTCCAACGGAAGTACGACAAATAAACTGTAATGACTGTACATATACTATTTTTAGTGTAAGGAATTTTTATAAGAGTATAAATGGGTAAATGTGGATATTGAGTAGTTTGTGAAATGAGTTGATATTCAATTACAGTGATTTTGAAGTTAACAACGAGTGTAGAAAATTTAGATGTCGAAGAAAATATTTAAGCTGAAAAATATGATTTATTTTATGGATTAAAAAACTCAATTGGATTTTATATTTTATATCAATAAAAATCAGCATTCTATGAAGGAATCAATTCAGGCCCCATAAAGTATATATTTACTCTTGCATCAAATCAAAACCTCAGTCAATTTTACTTTGTCCCTCTGTATGTCGACCTAAGTATTTGTTATAGTCCCGATATAGTTCCTATTCCGAACCAGTAAAATCGATTCAAGGACATAAATCGATATCTGAGGAAATCTCAAAATTCAAGCAAAGAATTTTCGCAAGTTTGTGAGTCTATATGAAAGTGTGTATGTACGTATGTACGAAGCACAAAGTAAATACTTTGTACATTTGTGGTGGAGGGTATTTAAGATTCGGCATAACCGAATATAGCATTACTACTTGTTTGAAAAATATTTTTATTTACCTCTTTTTCAACACTGTACTTTACCTTGTTCACCTTTTATGTACCAGGAAAAATTATTATAATCAATTGTGAAGATTTATTATCTTAATGGTTTGATAACCAAAAATTTTTCACAACAAATTCCCAAACAAATGTTCCGTAATTATTGCGAAATTTAACAAAATAATTTATATAATAAAAAAGGAGCAATAGAAATGAAAACGTATTTGTGAAAACACATGAAATTGCAAACAATAAAATAATGACACTTTCAGCCACATTATGATCATTTAACGTTGGCCAAAAGCAACGAGTGTGGCAGCAGCAACAAACAGCAGTAGCAGTAACAGCAAATAATCACAAGCAACCATCTTATATAAATTTGAAATACTTATAGATGTTTTCATTTCAAGAAATATATTTTTAGTTGGACCAAACATTGGCATTATTTTTATGGTTCACATAACGACTTATAAACAAACACTCACTTACTCACCCATACATACATACATTCATTCCTTCATTCACTCGCAGGGACATTAACAAATAATACTTAAATATTTCTGGCTGTTTTTTTAAGGTTTCACACAGGGAACATAAGTATACAATACATACATGTAGACATATATATATATACACAAATATGTATGTGTATTTAGTTAGATTTGTTTTTGGTTGATAATACATACGACTATTATGACCATTAAATGTGCTCATGTCTATGTCATTTTTTATGACCTACAATCATTTGTAAAAAGGAACACAAACACATAAACACATATTAACTAACATTCTAATATATGTATATGTGTATATGTCCTCTTTAAGATATACATATATATGTAGACACATACACAAACATAGTGGCCTCTCAACAAATACGCAACTAAATATTCTTGTTGTTACCATTAGCTATGTTGACCTTTATTGCAAATATATATATGTATGTTTATACACATCCATATAAATGTATATGTGCAAAACATATATACAATTCTTTATTTCATTTCTATATATTTTTGTGTGTTTTGGACGCCAGTCACTAACTATTTGTTTGAGTTGATATTAAAAAATGAAAATAAAAAAACATTGTGAAGAACTCACAAACCCAGTCCAATCGGAATTCTAAGACTTAAAAAACGCCCTAAAACTTTAAAAAAATGCTATCAATTGGATAAGTATTTGGATTCAATTGCCTGTCTTGAAAAGAGATACTGAAATAATAATATTTCTTACCAAACATAAATTTTCACTAAAATTAACAATTTGCAATCTTTCACTAAAATTCAAATATTTCACCAAAAGTCAGATTTACTACCAAAAATTAGATTTTTCATCAAAAATCTGATTTTTTTTTTACCAAAAATCAGATTTTTTACAAAAAATTAGATTTTTCACCAAAAATTTGATTTTTTACGTAAAATTTTATTTTTCACTAAAAATTAGATCTTTAACCAAAAAACTGGTTTATTACTAAAAATTTTATATTTCACTATAATCAGATTATTCTCTAAAATCAGATTTTTACAAAAAATTCAATTTTTCACAAAAAAATTTAATTTTTCACTAAAAAAATCAATTTTCACTAAAAGTTCAACTTTTCAATAAAAAATTCAACTTTTCACTAAAGAAATCAAATTTCTTCTAAAAAATTCAATTTTCCGCTAAAACATTCAAATTTTCACTTAAAAAATCAAGTTTTTCACTAAAGACATACTAAACTATAACTTCAAATTGTGACTTAATATAAGATTTTTGACCAAAAATTTAATTTTATATTGGAAATTAAAATTTTTTTAGTGAAAATCGAATTTGGACTAGATTTTTTATTTGTTTACTTTTCCATTCCGAAATAATTCTGAAATCTGTAATATCTCCCAGCCTTATGTAATAATTAAATTTGTATTTGTAATGAAAATAAATTTAATTTTACCATTAAAAGTCAAGAGGGGAAAATGTAAAAAAAAAAATTAATTTAATAACCAATCGACCATTAAAAAGCACATAAAAATTGAGTTAAAAATTTATGTGTTGTTAATTAATAAAAAACTAAGAGAAACCACTCAATGCCCCTGTGTAGGGTGTTTATATTGAAAAAGAATGAACAGTTCACATAAGTACAAGCAGAAACAAATAGTTGCTATTTTTTTCAGTGAGCACGTTCAGCCACTGAATTTTTATAGATTTTATAATTCACGCACACATACACAAACCAGTCAAAATAGCACAATCATATATCCGCACACATACACACAAATATATATAAACAAAATAGAAGAAAAAATAAACAAACAAACGAATGAACAAAACACCAAAATTCAAACATGCACAAACAAATGGCAAATAAATATGGCTGAATATGAATTTGAGTGTGTGTGTGAGTTTGTGTGTGCGAATTGGAAATGAAAATTCGTTTTTTTATATATTTTGAGTTGCGATGCGATTTTTATTTTTTCGATATTCTTTTTATTCTGCTACCAAATCCATACACAATAAACAACTGAATCACGTAGTTAAAGTTAAAAACTGTAACATGTCGTAAAATATCTACTCACTCTCGTAACTGATAAATAAAAATGAACGAAACTGAAAACGAAAAATGTAACATGATGATGTTTTTTATTATTATCTTCTTCTTCTTATTTTTAGGATTTTAGCATTTGACTTCTTTAGCAAACATTTTTTTATTTTTTGTATATTTGTTGTTGTTGGCTAAACATCTCAGCAATTCATCGGCACTAAATATCAGTTTTTGTATAGAATTTCAAATTCTTCCTTATATTTTATTTTTGTTGTTTTTGCAATTTCTGACATTTTATCCATTTTAGATTTTTGCCATTTATTTGAAGAACTTAAAAAAAACAAAAATTTTTTAAGAAAAAAATTATATTACATCCGGCTACCACGAATTTTAAGAACTATTCAGCATTAGTTTGTTACAATTTTCTATTAGTAAGGTGTCACATATATACATACACACATATGTACAAATAAAAACATAGTGTTTTTTAAATAACTGTCCTTTCTTCTGGATGTTAATGTGAATTTCAATAGAAAGTTGAATTTAATCAGAACGTACATCGTATCCCTCTTCGTATAAAAAGTATTATAATCGGACCAGTAGAAAAAAATTTGTATATAAAATTTTGACACCCCCAAATATAGATTTTATACGGATTTGACAAAGTTGAATTGCTTTTTTTCCCACAGAAACTTCATAAAACGACCAGGGTCTCCCGCAAATAATAATACTCGCAATTTTTTGATAAATGGAAGCTATAAACTTCAATTTTACTATTTTATACTACAAAGCTCTATTAAAGTACGTCTGGAAAATGAACTAAAAGGGTGGAGAAAATTAAGTTGTTCACTGGGACACAAGGAGTGAATTTTCTATCTGATAGATCTTCATAAATTTCGTAGTTTTGAACTACAATAATATTAAAATATGTTTAGTAGAGGAATTTGAAAGTAATAAAATGAAAATATAATTGTTCCATTGGGATAAAAGAGGTTATTGGATATAAAAGGGAAAAAGTATAGTTCTTACCGTATAGCCATTCATCTTATATGCAACAAGTCTAAGGTGAATAGATATCCAGGTATTGGAGGAGCACTTGAAACCTAAATAAAGAACATATTAGTAGGTCCCGAATTGAAGTGTGATCGGACTTTAGTCTGTACCCCTGTTAACGGTAAATATGTTTTGTGTAGACTATATGGTTATCCAAATGACTTGAATTTGTGCAAGTGAAATGGAAGATGTCAGCCAACTGGAAAGAGCATCAGAAAATTTGATTGTCTAAAATATAAGTGGAAATCAACATCATTGTCATCATGTAAAAAAATTTAAATTATCGCTTACGATATGAAGTACTCGTGAACGAATACCTTTGCAAGTTCCTATTTAGGCAACTAATTTAAGAAGAAGATATGACGCAAAATTGAACACTTAAAAAGTAGACATATTAACAATATCATTAGGCTTGCTATAGGCTGGATATCTGCGGAATCTAGTCTACAACTGAGGCCAAAATAAGGAGCAGTCAAATGTGTAATCAGAAAGTGGAGACGTTTGTAAAACCCCTTTGCAGGAAATAACATTTCAGCACGTAGAAAACTATACAAAAAAATTTCCCAAATATCGGTCTATAATTTCTTCTAACTCCTTAGAAAGATTTAATCCAACAGTAACCTTCAACTTAGCTCTAAATGTTTGTTTGCATTAACATTATCTCAGATATCGACTTCTAAAAACTTCGCTTTAAGTCGATTTTGCCGAATAAAAACGACGACTCAAAATGTGTTATTGAAGTCGAGATATTTGATCTATATAAACATGGTTAGAATTGGTGTGAAATAAAGAAATTAATACTCCTAAATCTCTCACTCAAATTGGTGCAGAACCTAAAAATAAATGGCAAAAATTCACAATTATCCAATGGACATTATGGACTGAGAGATAGATAAAGTGAAAGTGTGTATGTATTTGATATGTTAGTATTGATTGGAAAAGACAAGTAATGCAAAATTTCATTTTATTTGAAAAGAAAATGTCGTTTTTCCACTTTAATCATCTTAAAAAGCTTTTACTGGAAAAAGAATTTTCTTGTGTTATCTTAAAATTGCTATTGTTGTTGTATTTTCTAGGAAATTTTTTCAATATAGAAATATTAACAAGGAAAAATAAGAAAAAGAAAATCTACATAAAATTTGTTTTTAGGTTTTAAGGTCCTTAATTTATTTTTTTTTTTAATTTTTTGGTCCCGCTTAGCCATTTTATGTAAGTATTTACACTTCGAAGTATTATATCAAATTATTTCAATATTATTTTTCTTATTCTTTTTATGACTTCCTCAATGTTTGCAAAAGCAACAATAATTATTGAAGTGGAAATCTAAACAAAATTGCCAACATAATTTCGTAAATTTCAAAGAATCCACCTTAAACATAATTTAAGTTAAAGAGGGGTTTTGGTCATTGACAGACTCCCTCTTAGCCTTTGGTGTTTTACTTTTAACATTAACAGGATTTTGTGAATTTTTTCGTTATCAAATATCCTAAAGGGACATTTGCCTTAAATGTATAAATAAACAAATAAAAATAATAAAAGAAAAACAAAATTTGGCTGAAAATTAAAACAAAAATACCTCAGTTTTCTATAAATAAATTCCACTAAAATGTGATTCAATAAAATTGCTTTAAATCCATTTTAGAAAAAATAATTATCTGAACAGTGAAACAAAAACAAAAAAAAAAACGTTATAATAAAATTTCAGCAAATAAAAGAAAAACATATACAACATTGTAATTAATTGATACGAACAAATTTTATTGCAGAGTCAGTAGTGGAGTCACTACACCACACACTCAAATAAATTCTATAGTCCGGTAGCATAAAATGACAAAAATTTATGCTACTTGTCCACCAAAACAAAGAGGCCAACAAAAAGTGGAAAGAAAAAATAGCATGAAATTTCATCAAAACTGCAAAAATTATTTCATCAAATTCAAAATATTTGCATTTGAATGTTTGTTCAAGAGTAAAAAAGGGAATGAGGGGGAATTAATGCCAAATTCTAGTACCCTTTTATGCACATAAATATTAGTTGTCTGCGAATTTATATGGAGAATACAAATTGCAGTTGGAGAAATTCATTAAAACATTTCGATAAAGGCTTTTCAATACATCGATCAGCTTAAAACCATTTACCGGTAGGGGGTCATTAATGGAAGCTATAGCAAAATATGGAAAGGTCTTTATCATATAAGTTACATATATTTAAGTTAGTTAAACAACTAAATTAAAATAAAAACAAATAAGAATGTGAACCAAATATTTTCTTCCCTCAATCACTAATATTTTGGATATAATTGGAAGAAAGTAAGTAATTTAAGTAGTATAAATCTTTTCCAGCAAATGTTTCGTTAGTTGAAGTAAACATAGAGTTCTTCTATTCCCTTATCGATAATTTTGAAAAAAAATTCTATAAAAAATTCAGAGATTGAACATTTTCCAATCCAAAAATATTATAGTCCATAACATTATTGTTTTTAAGATTTTATCCACGTTCACGAATTTCATGAAATTTTCCATAGCAAAAAATATATTTTTTGCTGAACACAAATACTTTGTGCGAAATATCATGAAAATATAAAAATTCGTTTCAGAATCCGACTTCAAAATATTCACTTTTAAGAAATTGTTTCACACATCGGACTTTAATCTTTTTATTAGTGAACTGATATTGATGATCTTAAACTTTCTCAGGATAATAAATAATAATTAAATTCACTTTATTAAGCTAATTATTTTGGAGGTGATCGCGCTAAAAACATAAAGACGAACATAGTAATTTATGAGGTTTTTGAATTATTTATTCTTGTTGTCACAAACAAAATGTAATGCCCTCCTCACCACTTGTAGTGATGAAGGGTATATAAATAATTTTGGTAAAATTTTGAAGTTTATAATTATTTTGCTTTAAATATTTTTTATACTTTCGTCGGATTTTAATACTGTCAATCTTTTTTCAAAACATTTTAATTTTAATACCTTTGAGAGAAACTGCAGTTAATAATTTGAATCCGTTTCTATGTTTAAATCAACTATGTAGTGAAAAAACTATATTAGAAATATTTGAAAATATCGAATTTTAAAATTTAAGCATTTGGAAAATGCATATACTGAATATCATTCAAATCGGAGAAAATAAATAATAAAAATAAATCTTCTATAAATGTTGGTTTTATGAAAATATCTTAAATAATTAAGTTTTAAAAAAGCACAAACTATAGAATAAATTTTTTCAACGATCGGTTCTTTGGTTTTCATACTTGCGTCATGGTGTAGGGTATTATATAATCTATCTTAGTCATCTTCCCTGTTTTTCAAGCAAAGATGTATACTTAATTTTATTTATATAACGGGAAATTTCTTTACATTAATCATGTTAATATATTTCCAGTGTTATTTTGAAATCGGAATCTTTAATATAAATTCAAAATATTTAAATCTGATGCAATTTTTTACTATCCGTGACATTTATATAATGTTTCTCCTAAAGTTAGAAAAACAATTTATATTTGCATTAAATCTTACAATTAGTTTCGAAAATAGATATTTTATAACAGTTACAGTAATTTTTATCATAATGTGGCGTATACTTAATATATTTAATTTATATTACTAATACGTTTACAGGATTCAGGTTTGAATAAAAATATTGCTTGTTAATGAAAATATATTCATTTCATTTGCAAATCAGTCAAATCCCTAAAACACTCATAATATTTTAATGTAACAGATTTTTTGCGGCACCCTTCTATGTTGTACCTTTTCATTAAGTTGAAATCAGAAATTCAAATATTAATAAAACTTTTGACGAATTTCTATATTTCTATGTTAAAAATTATTATGCTTTTAAAAGTATTTGTTATGTGTATGTATTTAAACCTGGTTCCACAAAAAAATCGAACACATAAAAATGAGCAATTTTATTGAAAAATTATTATAAAAAAACAACAAATATTTTCAAATTTAAAACAACATAAAGAATTCTAAGAATTTACTGAAAACGTTTCATAAAACTTAATATCTGACCTCTCTACTGAGGTGACCTTTTTGTAACTATAAAATGAAATAAAATCATACAAATCTCTCAACATGCAAACAAACATATACCAACAAATACATATATGTATATGCGAATATTTATCAATTTAATCAATTTATGGTTTTTATGCAGAGGTTGACTGTTGGTTTTCCTTTTGCAGCAAATAAATATTTTTGTTTCATTTTTTTATTTTCTCGAAAAATTTTTATTTATTTTATTTATTAAAAAATATAAAATATCTACAGTGGTGCATACTATTATAAACGCATATATATTTTTTAGGAATTTGAAAAAATTAAACAAGAAAATATTTAGAGGGAAAATAATATTTTTAATCAAGAATTCATATAAAATATTATTAAGTTTTTTTTTTATTTCATTATAGTTTTTACACTCTCCACCACCACAAGTGGTGAAGATGGTATATTTACTTTGTCATTACTTGTGTAACACTATCAAGTAATCACTTCATTTTATTCTTGCATCAAATCAAAATCTGAATCGATTTTGCTATATCCGTCTGTTTGCATGTCTGTCAGTCCGCCTGCCTGTCTGTGCTTTTGTCTGTTGTTGGCACGCTCACATCCACAATAATTGACAGAGCTCAATAAATTGTTGCCTGATTATTATTTATAGTTCTCAATAGTTTTCTATTTAAAATCAGCAAAATCGCTTCAGTATATTAAATGATATAGAGATAAAATCGAAGAAACTTTTGTAAAATTTTTAATTATAAATTCACAACTAAGAATTAAATTTATTAAGTTTTCTTTTGTTACATTTAAGAAAAACTTTTATAAATTTTGTAAGTTGATGTGTGTTCGTATGAGGGTTTACATACGAAACATAACCTATTTACTTTACATGCATTTATGGTGAAGGGTACTGAAGTTTCGGCATAGCCGAATAAAGCATACTTTTTGTATTTTTAATTTAATTTTAGAATTAACTTTCGTTTTTAATAGCATTTTCCTTTAAACGCACTTAAGCTAATCAATCGCTATAACATTATTCATAATGAATCCTCGTTGTGGATTACATCAAAAATATGGTTTGGCATTGATTCTACTTATTTGTTAAGAAGATCGGAATCTAAGTCATGAGGCTTTTATTTTTATTCTACCCTCCCCCACCCCCTCCCAATATATCTATTGGGTTTAAGTCCGATTGTAAGATGGACAGTTCGAAGAATGTGTAAGCATTATTTAGACTACTTTGAAACATTTACCGCAACATTATCCTGCTGAAACGTGAAATATTCATTGAATAAAAGGATAATGCATCAACCAGTAATTTGTTGTAAATTTTATATTTGCCACATACAAAAAATACTGTCCAAACCATAACGCTACCGTCATAGAAACAACGTCTGATCTCAAATCGTATCAATAACATGAGTATGAGACAAGACTATCTTTAATATTTCCCTTAAATTGCACCAAGACCATAAGGCAAGACTGTGGAAAAAATCTCCTTTACTGTTGAGTTAAAAAACTTTATTTTTGGTTGACAACAATAGAGATAAAACAAAAATGGAGATAAAATTTAATGTTTTAATTGAAATATGCAACAGTGTACAAATACACATTTAAATTTTTGTGTTTTTTTTAGGTATGTGTATATGTATGTGTGAGAATTTTTATTTTGTGGCATTAGAAATAAATGTATATGTATGTGAATGTATATACATATATATTTTCGGTTCAATATTTATTTTCAATATATCGTTAAATATTAGAATTTTTAATAAATAAAAAACCAAAATGAAAGTAAAAACTAAAACAAACAATATTGCGGCAAAGAGACAGAAATAAATAAAAGAAAAATAAAAATAATTAATTATCTTAAAAAATATGTATGTTTATATGCAGCAATAGAAATATTTTATTGACTAAATATTTGTGAAAATTTTGAATTTAAAGGAAATTAAAAATGAGTTACAAATATATTTAAATCAAATAAAGTTAATTGCTAGAAATGTGAAATATTTCAAATATTGATTACAAAATTGTGATTCTTATGTAAAAACGTCAAGTGTATAGAAAATTTTTGCTTAAAGTCTCAAAGTCATATATTCAATTTTATTAAAGTAATGTTGTCTTAACTTTTAAAGTAATAAAACATTACACGCAGAAAAAACTGTATCCCAAAAATGATTCTCTATGGGTTAATATTAGTTTCCAAAAATTGTATAATATTCTATCAGCCAGTTTTTTTTTTAATTTAGACGTGATTTGACAAATAATTTTAAAATTTTAATTATTTACTAAAATCTATTATTTAATAATAATAAGGGACGTATAATTAATAAATTTTATTTATATCACTCATACGTTTAGAGGAAAAGAAGAGTTTTTAATTTATACGTTTAGAGGAAAGGAAGAGTTTTCAATTTTGCTTAGTATCATTTTGTTATTATAATTTTATTACTTCGATTTATATCTTTATTACAAGCACAAAATTTAATTCAAAGTAGGCCCCCATTAACTTCCATGACATTACTACTAAATTATTTTGATTATTGATTTCAGAAATCCCAGAATCTCGTCTAAAGTTTTACTTACAAAAAAAATAATAATAATAATAATAAATTTGACATTTAATTTAGAAAAATTAATATTTTACTAAAAACTGTTATTTTATATCACTATATGACGTATAATTAATAAAATATCTCTATATTTCTCATACGTTTATTAATAATGTAAATTTTCGATTTGGATATATAATATAATAATTTTTCATAACGCATAATCTTTCATACATTTTAATAAAATTCAACCATTCGTTTGGGTTATATAACTTTTTCTAAAATTGCTACATATTGTGGCGTATACTTAATATAATTTATTTCTATTAGTTATACGTTCAAATGATTTCATCTTTTCTCACTCATGCTTACAAGGCATAAATCTGAAGTTATAATGAGGGCCCGTGTCACAGCACAAACATATTTGTGATGTATGGATTTTAAAGTGATTTTCAAAAATGGGTATGTGTTGGAACTATTTTCATATGTGAACCGACTTTCTTGAAGTTCGTTATTTGGACTTTAAAAATTTATTTTAGCAAAAAAAATCTGATTTTCAATGAAATGTTTGATTTTGTAGTGAAAAATCGGATTTATAGTAAAGATCAGATTTTAAGTTAAAAATCGGGTTTAGTTAAAAATTTGAATTTTTATAAAAATTCGGTTTCTGGTGAAAAATCAGATCTTTATTAAAAATATGATTTTTGCTTAAAAGTATGATTTTAAGTGAAAATAAGATTTTTATTGAAAAATCAAGTTTTTAGTATAAATTTTGATTTCTAATTTAAAATTCTTATTTTAAGACTTTTTAGATAAGAATTTTTATCAACCAAACCACTAAAGCTGATAAAACCCAATAAGTTCTATGTTTTTGCAGATGTTTGTAAGGAACAGAGACATAATGATTTAATTATTTTTAAAGAAGTTTATCCGTCTGTCTAGCTGATGATTTAAGCCTTCTAAATTTGGCACGTAGCATTATATTGTCCTTTCGTTATTTTACAAAAAAGTTTTGTGATATTTCAAAAATAAGTGCGTATACGATTTGACTTTTACGAGGATCAATCGTTTATTTATCACACCTGTCATGCAATATCTCATATAAGTTAATATTATAATACTATTTTATTAAATTAAAGTGGATAATACGCTTTATCTCCTATATAACTCAAAAAGTCATAAATCTCATATTATTAATATCATATTAATGGTGTATGGTTCTCTTATGCATAAATGAGAAAACAATAAACATTATACGAAAGTCGTATAATTATTTTTTTTGTAAAAGTATTAAAATATATAAAATTTACCATAACGTCATTTTAGAATAGTTTTTCTTTGCGTGTTCATTTTATTATCCCTTGAGGCTTAAAACTCTTTTCATAATTATTTAAAAATACAAGAAAAGTTTTAAATTTCATTGTCTAGTTTTAATTTTGGTTAGCAAAATAATTGAAAGCCTATTAAATATTTTTCAACAATTATAATTTTTTATACAAATATTTATTACTCATATTAAATTTCAAATTTATCAACACCAAAACTTTAAGTTTTTATCTTCTTCTGAAAATGTTAAAATTTCAGTTCTAAAAATATGAAAAATAATAAACAATAAATTATTTGAAAATGAGTCAAGTTAAAGCTAAAAAATGAGATCGAAAAAAATCTTAACATACAGTTCATGAAATACACATGAATAGTAATAAAAAATATTTTAATAATTTTAATTTGAAGCTTCTTCGGAAAGAAACTTCAGAGTGTTTTCTGCTATTTTGTTAAATCAATTACTTCATCTTTGTTTAAAACAACAACAGTTTCGGAAATTTTTTGAGCTCCTCAATTCTCTGTTAACATGTACTGGCCGCAGGTCCGGGCAGTTTGGACGACTTGCCTCTCTTGGAACAAACATATCATTATATAATATATCATTTTTGTTCTTGTATCACTCGAGGGTCTTATGAATGCGAACAGCAGTTTTTTTAACACACCTTAATGTATATTTCGGTATTTATAAAGCTTGTTGTAAAAAATGATTGGCTTTTGGGACCTAAGCTTTTATTCAACATTCCCCCGTGTAGCAGCAACATGAAATTTGTTACCAGGAAGATATGAAAATTCTGCCAAATCACACGTTGAGTTAATCATGAATGTATGAATGAATGTACATGACTTTAATTTTCATGCTCTGTTTTTGGTATCTAACTTTTTAGTAGCATTCCTGTCAGGAACCTTTTGAAGCTTATATGCTTTTACTTCATGTGCAAAATAGTCCGAGCATTGAGCTAAACAGACTGGCTTCCTACTGGTTGAGTTGGTTTCTATTTTCTTGGCTATAGAAACATCATGTGAACCATTCCATATCTATGAATCAATAACATTAGAAACTGCTCGATAGCAAACCTTTAAACGCTTGGTCAACTTCTTGTTGGACCAATTTGATCAAAAAGTAAACAAATAATACTTAACGAAAAACATGTGTTAAGAAATTTTCTATCTCATTCCTTAAAATTGAAACCAGCAGCCTCTTTAAAGATTTGAAAAGAATGTTTGGTTTTTCTGTTTATAATCCTAAATAAATCTATTTAGTTAAAATATGAATTAAATTTAAACAAAAAACAAAAAAAGATAAATATAATTCTATAATAAATTTACAAAAAACAAATATTTAACCAGCAAAAACAAAAGAACACAAACTAGAAGATAAATAAAGAGAGTGGGAGGTAGCGAGGGGAAATTATAGCTTAATAGAGATAGAGAATATATAAACAAAATAACAAAACATAGACGCCATACTGACATTATAAACATAAATCCTAGAATACTCACATAAAACCACAATACATAGATATCTACACATACATATTCAACTTGCATGAACGTCTGACTGAGTGAATAAGTGAATAAGAGAGAAAGAGTAGAGAGAATATATAAATGTATAGATTAACACAATTTGCATGTATTTGTAAACAATCTATCCTTAAGGTAAATAAATGTTTAGCAGTTGTAATAGTGTTAGTAGCAGCAGCAGTTAAAGTACAAAATCCAACAAATATCGTATTTTATTTTTACTGCAGTTAATCTTCATTTCTGTGTAAATTTGCATACATTTGCCCCACGCAATCAAATGCTTCAAGTTAGAAATATCTAGTTGTAATGGTAATAAATATAAATTTCTATAGAATGGCAACAACAACAACAACAATTGAGAAAAAAATAAATTTTAAGCTGACCTGAGAGTCTGAGAGAGAAATTAATTACAAATAAATTTTTATATGCAAAAAAGAAGAATGTCTTAAACACTTTCAAAAATCTTTTCTTTTGGAATTTTACAAATTATGTACACATTAGAGGGACGAATCTTTTTAATAAAGATTGGCTAGAGAGGAATGTTGCAGTTTTCTTTACTCCTGGAAATTTTACTAACACAAATTAATTTCGAAAAATTGCTTTCTTATCTATAATATTTTTTTTGCCTTAGAAACATATAAAATTATAAATTTTTGAAAGTTTCTTCAAGCTCTACTTTAAATTTTATTTCAAAAGCTAAGCTTATAGTTAGCTTATACTTATAAGTTTTTTTTCAAATTTTAGTTTCACCTCTATATTCTAAAATCAATGAGCCTAAATCGGAATTTAGTTTTGAAAACTCGAATGTGTTTCTAATATTATGGAAATAGCTATATCTAGACCTCCAATAAATGTAGACTCTTTAGATCCAAACCCAGAAAACTTTAATTGTAAAATTTCTTCTCACATTTTTAAGAATTGAGTCAATTCTTTTATCAAATAAATAATTCTTGGAGTTTCAAAAATCTTTCATTCCACGATAATTGAATCCCGCTCCGGAACGACCACGGTTATGCTCGGTGAAAACTGAGTGACAGATGTGAAAATTTTATAACAATCTTTTAAACTCGCTGTATTATTTTATTTTTCCTCAACAACTAAGATTTTGCTATTAGGTACAACTAAGATTATAAATTAAGACAACAACAACTAGTGCAGCAGAGATTGTAGAAAAGGAGCTGTATTGTTCTAGTAAGGAGAGTCTGCGCTCAGCTTTCGATTAGGTAAGATTAATATTTGTTCAGTGGTTAGACCGCCTACACTTAATTAATCTTTTAAGAGTGAAATATTGTGAAGCAGGAATATCTGGTGTTTAGACTGCTTCGTTGTTCCCGCCTAACAATACTCACTAATCCTACACACAGAGCTCTTGAGAAGCAGATATATCTGTTGTTTAGACCGCTTCGTTGTATTTGCTTATTAAAGCACTATTGGCAATAAGCCAAATCACTGTTCGGTGATTAGAGTGCCTGCCGTTGATATAATTTAAGAGAGTGGAAGATTGTAAAGTAGGAGCATCTGGTGGTTAAACTGCTTCGTTGTTCTTGCCTAATTATCTCTACTATTCCCACACACAGAGTAATTAAGAAGCTAGATCGTATGGTAGTTATACTGCTTTATTGTTCTAGCCAATCAATATATTGTTGGCACAGCAGAGAAAGATATTAAGAAGCTGGTACACTTGGTGATTCGACTGCATTTCTGTAGCTTGAGAAGTAGTTTTAGAGAAAATAATTTTTTAATAAAAATAAAGAAAATAAACATTATAACGTGTTTTGAACATTCTTTTTTCACACACCCACATACATTCTTCTTTTCACACACACACAAAAAGAAATTTTTGTACTTTACCACTTGCACCAGCGTGTATACCCCAGCCAAGAGCGAAAACGTGTTTGTAACGATAGGTTTTTTCATTTCGGTTATATCTCCACTAGTGTATTATCTAAAATCCCCTGTTTGGAAAAAAGTGCAATCGATGGTAGCTATAGCAAGACATGGACCCACATTGGTCAAATTGTTTATTTGTATTCAAAACAGTTAAAAAAGTTATTCTGCCAATTTTCAATTAAATTGATTTATGTTTAAGGGGCTTATAAGCTTAAAGCTATTTTCCAGGAATATGGACCAAAATATGGACCAATGTTCTTCTACCATGTTGCCTATATTAGAAGCAGTTACAAAATGTATTGTGCGAATTAAAAAATTTAAATTAAAAAAAATAAACATTTTAACCAGCTCAAAACCATTTACTGCGAAAAGGCTCAACATGGACCCACATTGGTCAAAATTCCTGGAAAATAGCCTTATATGGGAGCTACAGCAAAACATTGACCCTTATTGGTCTACTTAATAACATATGAATTAGTCTATATTTAAGAGTTTCTCAAGCTCCCAACCGTATTCCGGGAAGAGGTCTTATATGGGGGCTGGGTCAAATAATTACCCAAGGAGCATTTAGTTTATTTTTCTTTATTGAGTTGATTATTATATTAAAATAAAGTTACATACTGATTTTTCAGTGTATCAAAAATGTGCATATTTTAGCTTATAACTTTTTAAGATTTTGAGATTTTTTTGTACGAAATTGGTTATATTATTTCTAAATCAAATTACTTTTTATTGGAGATTTTAAAAAAGATCTTCTTCGAACTTTTGAGGCTTTCACAGATATTGGTCTGTGACTTTTTTGCTAATGGAGCGAAATAAATGGTTTTAAATAGGGAACTGACATTAACAAACAACTTCCGTTGAATTGCAAAGTGAAAATATTGCAAATAAACAGATGGACAGATGGACATAGCTAAATCGATTTAGATTTTGATTTGATGAAGAAATTTATATACTTTTTGGGATTTAGAGTGATTTCTTTTTTGCGTTACATACGGAATGATTAAGTTAATACATCCTCACCACCACTTGTGGTGATAGAGGTTAAAAAAGAACCTCTTATCTTGAGACATATTTTTTCTAATCCCTCCAAAAAATGTTTAAACATTTTAAAATTTTATGGAAATATTTAAATTTAAATTAAATTTTTATCTTTTCATTAATCTTTTCAACTTTTTCGCTTTGTTATTTAATATTTTCCTTTATTTTCTTTGTATTTTTTCGTTTATGTCCGCATATTTTTTATTTACTTTTAATTTTTAATTATGTTCTCTTGTCAGTTGCTTTTTTATGTAAAAAATATTACACTCTTTTTTGTTATTTTAATACTTATTTTTTACAACAAAGAAACAAAAAAAAACATACAAGTAACTTGTTTTCAAATGAACTAAAATTAACACGAAATTTAAGCTCTTTTTTAACGGAGAAAAAGGTCCTTGCTTGGCATGTGGACTTAAATGCAAAATTTCAAGTAAACAAGTATCTATATATATTTAAATTATGATGTGTGTATGTATGAAACAGCCAATTTGGACAGAATGATTTAATGTATCCGATAGTAACATAAACTATAAAATGTTTTGATAGGATTAGGGAAAGGGAACCCCTTATACAAAACAAATATTGAATATCGAATAGTAAATAAATTACACAAATGAAAGTTCTGAAGTTTGGTCTCAATCACTTTCCTAAGGATCGATCTTACAAGAGGGGTATCTCCCATATGAATCAAATATTGAAATTTGGCCCCAATTACTTTTTTAATATACGTTTTGAAATTTCTTTCGAAATGTAGGACCGAGAAAAATTTTTTAAACAGCAAAACGCACCGGGTGAAAGCTAGTTTAAGCATAAAATTGTATTTTTTATATAATTTTTTGTAACTTATAAAAACAAATTTTGTACATTTTCGGCAAAATTTTATTTTTGAACACAAAAAGGAACAAAAAGGTAAACAACTTTATTAAAGCTGGAAAAATTAATTAAAGTCTGACGTTTAATGTAAAGAATTGATAAGAAAGATTTTTAACTGATACAAATTACTAAGATGAAGATTTTGCAATTAAAAATAGAATAAAAATATTCTATGCGGCTTTAGTGAATTTCAAATACACTTCAGCAGTTGCATTGCGGAAGATTTTTTAAACTTTTAAATATGAATTTCTTTGAAACAGTTGTTAATAAAGAGGCAAAGGACGACCAATATTTCACAAGTTAGATATATTGAAGAAAATTTATTGCGCAAAATCCTATTTAAGAGATTATTTTGATGTAATAATAAAGTTGAAGATGCAAGATTGCGCTGTAGCAATTATTTGACCTAACTTCCACACAAAGCCCCATACCGTGGCTTATGAAACTTTTAAGTATGGACCAATTTCTCTAAAACTGTTGTTAATCAATTTATCTATCTAGAATATAAGTTATTGGTTTGACTATGCTCTATCCTTTCCGGAATCGGGTTTAAAGACTTTAAAACTGTCAAATGAGATACAAGTAATTATCTCGTAGTATTGAAACCTTACGCCATTAAAAGTTTTAAACTGACGCTTGTGGAATTTAATTTTGTGATTTTTTTTAGATTCTTGTCATGTGATGTTGTGTGAGATATCAGCCAAAAACTCCTTTGTTATTGAATATCTGTTATAAATTTCATTGAGTGTAGATGTGTGATGGTTTCAAATAGACAGACAGACAAACAAACTGACATTGCTGAATGGTATCGGGTTTTTATTTGATCACAGAATATAAATTCATTGTCGGGTCTACAGTGATTCCGTCATGACTTTGCAATGAATCACAGTTGACAATAAACTTACGAAAACCAGTGCGCTGAATTTAAATCCGATAAAAATGATTTCATTTTCAATTATTTTTGAAATTTAAATTTATTTCATTTAATTAAAATTAAAAAAAAAAACATATATTTTCTGAAATTCCCTAACATTTTTATCAAAAACATATTTGAACTAAAATAACTTCAGGTGACATGCAAGGAATCTCAGATATACTTGTATAGAAACATCAAATGCTCCAAAATAAAAGGAAACAAATTTTACTGTTGATCATCAACGATTACATAATACCTTTCATTGCTATTAATATAAGATGGAATAAATTTTGTTACCTCAACATACTAAATTAAAAAATTTAATTTGCTTAATATCAATTAATTATAAAAGTGGTTTGTAAAGTAAACTTTAAATTGGAACAAACTCTACTTTCTATACATTTCATATTCTATTCATTTACAAAATTTTGCATAAATGAACTAAAAATATTTTCACAAAATATGCACATTTTCCGGGGTTTGACTATTATTTCTCATTGTTAATTCATTTTCATTCATTGCAAATGCCCAAAATATCCAAAATCTTAATCCGTATAAATCTTGTTTTTTGCTATTTTCAATTAAGTGATCGCATTTTTATTACAAGGTCCGTCCGGAAGAAATTACTTTTAGTGGATTACCTTATATATGGAGCCAGTTATTACGGTAATTAGGAGATAATTCCAGCTTTGCAATTTAAATTTAGTTTACACGAATTTCAATAGTAAATTCGCCATCTTTGAAAAATGTAATAATAAACGGGGATGAAAATCTTTTAAAATTTACTTCGACTTTAATATCTCCGAAACTATAAAAGATAACCCAAATATACATTTACAAGGAAATTTCATTTCTTACAAAAGTTCTTTTCTTTCAATTCATGAATGGATTTTTAGTGAATTTTAAGAAAATCAACATACTCGAAGTGGTCAAGTTTGGGAAGTCTCTGATTATGCCCCTCACAATAAAGCGGATTGCATTCCTCTGATTCAATTTGAATACACTTTGTGCTGGTATAATAACTTTCAATAACTCTCATATAATCCCTCTCCGAAAATTTTTTTAAAAGACTTAAATATCACAAATATGTTAATATCATAATGACATATTGAAAACTGAAGCAGAAATCTGAAAACAAATTTTTATGAGGGTCATAATTTTTGGGTAGGTTTTATTTACAACCAACTTATGGGAAAGGTATTTCATAGTCAGTGTTTAACGACTTAAATTTTCTTACTTGTTATACCCTTCACAACCACAAATAGGGAAAAGGGTATAAACAGATATGTGAGACAGGCTCGTAGTTAAATCATAACAGTTTCAGGTATAAAGCGACAAATTAGAATACATTTTACTCATAATATTCTAATTTGTCGCTTTATATATATGTAATTCATTGCTGTTCCAAAAGTCATCAAATTCGGTTGAGTAGATTTTGATTACTCAATAACTGTTTCTGTGTTATATTTAAAAAAAAAAAAAAAAAAACTTTTATATATTAAATACATCTGGATGTGAGTGTCTATGTGTGAGTGTGTATGTGCGAAACATAATGTATTTATTTCTTAGGCTTTTGTGGTGGAGGGTATTGAAGATTCGAGATACCTGAATATAGCAATCTTACTTGTTTTTTGTTTTCTATTTTTTTTTTTTGGTTAAAAGTTAAACCAAAAACAAAAACTTCAAGTTTTTAAATAAAAACTAAATTTGTATTTGTAGTTTTTATTTACTTTTACTTTATTTTATTGCAAAAAAAAAAGAGAAAAGAAATAGTAAAACAATAAACACGCCAAAACAAATCGGAAAAACAACTCAATTTTCGTATCCAAGAAAAGAATAAAAACATAGTTGTGCACTTTCGAACAAGTTTTAAACTTATAACAGTTATATTGATTACTTTTTCCAAAATAAAAATATTCCAATGAAATCGCAGAGGTATCTGTTCAGTTAGATAGGTATAAAAAATATATATATAGAAATGAAAGTGAGGGGGAGAGAGATGGAATAGAGGAGGGAAATAGTGTCTGTGAAAAAGGAAGGGTGTAAAGATTACTTTTTTGTTGTTGGATTTTCTTTTATTTAACCGTTTGTAAAAGTTACTAAATTAAAGTTAATAAACAAATTAAGTTTAAAACAAATTGATCGTTTATAATCACGCTATTTAACAAAAGGAAAAGTTTAAATGTAACTAAAATTTATGATGGAGGGATTAAGTTAATTTAGTTGAAGATATAATTTGCATAATTTGATCCATTTATATTTAACCTTCGTATTAAAGTAAATAAATTTAAACATAATAAACTTTAAGTTAACAAAAAAAAAATTAATGCCAAAATATATTTTTGTATTTAACTAATAATTTATTATACCACATTTCTAGGCGTCATAATATTTATTCTAATTTATATATCCTTAGAGAGTAATTTTTGTTACCACAACGCACAGTGGTTTAGAAGCATTTTTAATTGGACAAACATGTTAAACTTGAAAAGGTATAGGAATTTGTTAAAATCTTACTTCGATTAACAGGCTCTTTTATGCCAAAAATACTATGAAAACTGTGAGATTGTATGCTGATTCTCACAGAATCTCTTATCTTGAAATTATAGAAAACCTAATTCTATAAAAAATGTCGTTATCGTCAAATTATAAGATATATTGATATATTAAGAGCCAATGTGAGATTGTGGTATTCACGTTAAATTTGAAACTACATTATGATTTCTGATTTCTTCTTAGCGTTACACACGGAACGACAAAGTTAATATATTGTATTTTTATACCATCCATTATCACAGTGATTGTGGTGGTGGAGGGTATAAAAATACATTATATCATCTGTCAATGATTAAATTATTTCATTTGATTCGGATGATTATTAATTAAATATAAACAAATTGTTCTTATTATGCGTAGTCTTATAATTAAAACACGATCAAAGAACACCTTGATGTATGAGATATATTGATATATATATTAAGTATACTCCCTGTACTATAAATTTAAACACAACTATTAAGTAAAAAATAATATTGAATGAAAAAGCTTACAAAATGAAATAATAAAAATTACATTATTTTACATGAAAAAGAATGTATAAAATATATATGGTATGTATGGCATGTACATATATCCATCCTTAGATATTAAAGAAGTCTGCAGTATAAAGTTTATAATTGTAATCATATAAAATTTTAAAATTTTTCTGAACACAATTATAAACAATATTTAAGATTTCAATTTCAGGATATATTGTTGTTGTCCGATTTCTCGTAACAATTTTTTTCAAACTTCGCTTTTGCTTAATTATTTCAATATATAACTATTTGCAAGTTTTCAGAACTCTGATATAAGTATCCCATTTTACCCGATTTTTGTATGGGAACAAATCACTGTGAGTGGAGTTGAATAGTTGTTGTTTTTTATTAAATCTCTAAACTTAGACCGCCTGATGATGGATAAATAGGTTTATGAGTTATTTGCAGTTGAATTTTCAACATTTTATGAATTTTGGGAAAAATTAAAATAATTGAATGGCAATTTAATGCTTAATAATAAAGATATCTAAAATGTGGACTTAAATAAAATTTGTATTTAAATTCCTAAAGAGTAAAGAAAAGGCTAAATATCAGCTTTTTTGTTATTTGGTCTATAGAGTCTACATTAATTAAAATTCTGGTGAAAAGGAATGGGTCTTGGCTTAGTATTATACTGCAACATTTTAATGTAAATATAGGCCAACTGTCATTAGTAATTTTAAACAAAAACATTTAAAAAAATTTTATTCTTTTTTAAAAAATAACATAAAGCATACATAATTAGCTGGATGTCACGCCCATAAATACAAAAAATATCAAAGAACAATTTTAACTACCATAATCTGATTAGTTGGCTAGAAAAGGACATCAAAATTGTTGAAATCGGTGTTAGGCGAAATAGCGATTTTTGGCTAATAAAATAATATTATACCACAGTGAAGTGTTATGAAAAAACATTGTATTTATAACCACAAACATATTAAAACAATACACTATTTATATGTGAATATGTGTAACACTTACATATGTATATTCCCTATTTAAACGTAGACGTAATTATACTTTGCTAAAATATTTGTTACGTGACAGAGTTATCTCACTTATAATAATTTCTTCTATATATTTTTAACGAATTCTTTAGATTTAAGGAAATTATTTAATAAATATTTTTTCATCTTCTTTATTAAAGAAGATTAAACTTAAATAAAACGAAACATTTCCATGTTTATTTGTATATTTTTTCTCACACTCTTATTCATTCATTGGATTATATTAAATTACATGTTGACATTTAACTTCGCCAAGTTGATTCATTTATGGAAGGAAAAAAGAGAATAGAAAAAAAACAAGAGCGAAAAAATTACTCCATCTGCGAGAGTTTTGTTCGCCGTCATGATTAATTGTTTGTTTAAATTACACAATTCACTTCACACACGTCCAAGTGTCATGACAACAATCCATTAGATTGTATTTTTTCCTTTCATACTTTTTATGCTAAAAAAAAGACAAAATTGTATACGATATGTGGAATGTCTTAATATTCATGGCAAAAAAAAACAAAAATCGCCAAAAATTACCAAATATCAGTAATAAACAAAAAATAACTGTTATAAAAGTTAAATTTTGCAAATAATTTTTTAAATATTTTTTTGTTCCCTTCACTACCATAAGTGGTGAAGAGGGTATATTAACTTTGTTATTCCGTGTGTAACGCTAAGAAGGAATCATCTAGACCCCATATGTATATATATTCTTCCATCAAATCAAAATCTGAGTCGATTTAGCTTTGTCTGTCTCTCTGTCTGTTTTTTGCACACTCACATCAGCAGAACATATCAAGTTTATTTTTCCCAAAAACGCAATATTTACCAAGTTATAAGTAATTTTAGGCCTGAATATTTATTTTAGTACTGAGAAGTTTTCTATTTAAAATTAACAATAACGGTTTGGTATTTTTAAAGATATAGACCGATTTCTGTGGCAACATCTAAACTCATGCGAAGAACTTTCGTAAAATTGCAATTATAATATCGAGTTATATGTACTTCGTGTTCATCTGAAAAAAATTATAATGTCGGTTCAGTAGGTAAAAAAGTTATAACCAAAAATAAGTTGTAGCCATTATGTGTTCCTGTGTAATATTTAAGAAAAACATTTATATATTGTGTACACTTGTGAGTATATGTGTGGATGTGTATGTACGAAATATAATGTATATATGTATGTGTGTATGTATGTGCAAATGTGGGCAAAAATCTCTTTTATAGTTATTTAATAACTGTCCTAATGACTTCTCTTCACACATACACTCACATGCATTTAAATTAACGGAAACATATATTTACATTTAACACTAACAAACACTTTCCAATGATGACTGAATGTGTGTATCTGTCTGTATGAATTTAAATAATAAAAATTTTTTGTTGTTTTGCCAGAGATAATTTGGGTCATAAAAACACTTTATAATATTAATTCTATTTAAATATCCCGTACGTTTCTTGTCACAAAATATTTCAATGCAAAAGTTTGTTTTTGTTTGCATGTGTTATGTGTGTATGTGTTTTGTGTATAAAACTATAAATCCCTTGTATGATTTATAGATGTCCGAATATGTTCATAAAACAAGAGTTTTGTAGTTTTGCGCATTTTTTATTTTTTATTTTTTTTTTTTATAAAATTTTTTGTTTTAAACTTTAACAAACATAAATGCACATCAAGACTCAAACACATAAATAAAATTTCATATAGACTGGCGGGCAAATAATGTGATTATTTTATTTTATTTTTTGTCGGATTTTATTCATGCATCATAAATAAATTTTTTGGGTGGGGAAATTTTTATTATTTAAAACTTTTGTAGAGTCTAATTGGCTTTCAAATTTTAAATTATAGTTAGTTTATACCCTCCGCCACACAATGGGTAAAAAGGATATATATATTATGTCATTCTGTTTTTCACATTAGAAAAAATTATCAAACGACTGAATTTGTCCTTCTGTTGGGAACATTTTCACAATAATAACCGATTCAAGTGAAATCTGGTCTTAATATTTTTTATAGTTATCTCAGTTTGGTAATATAATCCAGGAAGTTATAGATTGATATGAGGCGACTTCAAAATTAAAGAAGAAAATATTAACAAATTTACATTGACACCTGAATGTATTGGAAAAAAACCACAATATTACTTATTCTTAAAAATTGTATCAAATTCATCAAAATTCAATCAGTGGAAAAAATGGTAAATTATTCAAAATTTTGATACACCCCAAAATCAGTTGTCATATAAGTCACAACTTTTATGATATTTTTTTAACTTCCCTCATACATTAATTTTGATATTGTAAACACTGGGACCATCCTTAATATGGACTAATTTTATTGAAATTTGGCACAACAATTTTCCTATCCGATTTAATTATATTAATATATATTCCAAATAAGGCCACTTCTCGAATACGACCTTAAGCTTATACACCAAAATATGAGCCATTTTTATTGAAATCCGACATTGTTTTTCTTCTTAAGGCCTGATATATTTAATATATATAACTATCATGGCAAATATCGGCATGTGTTTGATTACAACTTCCATAAAAAGCCTCTTTTCTGAATAGGAATTTAACTTACAAAAATCCTTAATGTGGAGCAATTCTAATGGATTTTGGTAAACTAATTTGGCAATTATAGAGTTATATTGATATATAATTCCAATTTAATTACTCTCTTAGGAATTTTAAACTTAAAAGTTCATTTTTTGCGAAATCGGGTTTTATTTTATGATCAAGTTACCTTGGTAAAACATGCAAGTTGTTATGTTTAATGTCAAAATATGAATATGTTGTTAATTAAACTATTGTTTAATAATTAATTATTAAATATTTTCAACAAAAAACAATTTAATTCTGCAAAAATATGGCCATGGATTCAAAGATCTCCCCATCGAACTGTATATAGTACTGGGAGAACTCGTTCATTGACAAAAAAATCTAAACCAGGTTTTTTTAATCTAATTTTAAAGAATAATCCATAATATAGAAAGAATTTTCAAAACAGCCCCCAAAACTCCCCGTTACGAAGACAGCTTGATTAGCTCAATGTTCGAACTATTTGGTACGAAAAAACATAGTTTTGTGGTAAAAAAATAATTTTATGGTGAAGAATTAGTTTTGTGGTGAAAAACTATTTTGAAGTGAAAAATTTATTTTAAAGTGAAAAACTAGTTTTGTTGTGTAAAACCAGTTTTTATTAAAAATCTTCTTCTTTCACAAAAAAATTAGTTTCAATAGTGAAAAACTAGTTTCAATAGTGAAGAACTAGTTTTTTGGGGAAAAATTAGTTTTGTGTTTTGTAACGAAAAATTATTTTTGTTGTCAAAATCGAGTTTTGTTGTAGTTCTGTGGTGAAAATCTAGTTTTGTTGTGAAATTAGAGCTTTCACGTGAAAACCCCGTTTGTTTTGGTAAAACTAGTTTTTTTTTTAGCTTTTTTTGTGAAAAAATAGTTTTGTGGTGAAAAAATAGTTTTGTGGTGAAAAAATAGTTTTGTGGTGACAAAATAGTTTTGTGGTGAAAAAATAGTTTTATGGTAAAAATCAAATTTTGGAGTGAAAAACTAATCTTATGATGAAACCTAGTTTTGTGTTGTAATTTTATTATTTTTTTATTTTTTATTTTTTTGTGGTGAATATATTTTTCTTGGAAAAATTTTGTTTTAAGTTTAAAAAACTTTGCTGGTGGCGAAAACCCAATCTTATGATAACAAAAATCTTTTAGTAATCTGAAATTCAATTTGAAACTTAAGATGAAAACTTTGTTTTGAGACAAAAATGTAATATTTCGATCAATCATTTTATAATAAAACAAAAATTAACTTTAAAAAATCATATTTTCATTTAAATTTCGATTTTGTGGTCAAGAATTAATTTGTGCCGAATATTTAGTTTCATATTTTATTTTAGAAATAATGTTCATTCCATTATTGTTATTGTTGTTGTTGTTGTTGTCTTTTAGCAATTACTGCAGCATTTTATGAGAGTAATAAACATAAATTAAAAAATGCAAATCTAATATTTACAGCATTTTTATCTTTCTCTAATCTCAGCAGAGTAACAGTAAATCAATTACTTATCAATTAACCCTCTCTCTCTATGTTATTTTGGACATAAAACTTTTTTTACATACATTTACTCATAACTCACTCATACTCTTATAAAATTACATATTTCTACATCAGATATGCATAAAATATTTTTATTAATTTTTATTAAACCAACTTGACAACAGATAGAGAAATGGAAGAGAAAGTGAGTGAGTGAGTGAGTGAGTGAGTGAGTGAGTGAATGTGTGTACGTGTGACAGTGTATGTGTGTAGAGTCTGTAGTCAGACCTATTTTCCAAAAGCCATTACAATTTTTGATGATAGTTTTGCATTAGTTTCTGAAAATAAATGATGAATATATACATATGTTTGAATGTATGTATGCATGTATAAATGTATTTGTGTTTGAGTGAGAATGTAAGCGGGTGTGTGTGAAGATGTGTGTAAATAAATGTTTTGGTTTTTATTATTAAAAGATGTCCGACCTAAACCCGTAAGTATGAATGTATCTACAATGTTTTTTGTAGACATATAAGTGTGTGTGTCTCTGTGTAAAGAAATGTATAAAATTTTCTATAAAATATTATAGTTTTTTTTTATATTCCTTATTTCCTTATTTTAGTATTCCGATTTTTTCCTTTTTACTATAGAGTTTTTGTTATTACTGTTGTTGCTATTTGTGTGTGGCATTGCATGTCCCTCTGCATTTAAGGAGAGTAAGGAAAAGAAGAGAACAATATGAAATGCCATATTTTAAGCATTTTACTATACAAAAATGTTAGCACAAAAGAAAAAAAAAAGAAAGTAGTTTTTCCCATAAAATTACTCTTTAGTTTATTATATTTTATTTTATGGTGGAGGGGGGTTCAATTTGCATTTTCGTTTAGAGTTAAATGAAAAACAAAAAATTGGACCAACTAAAAGGACAAAATAGCTAAAATATGTATTAATAAAAAATGGGTTCCTTTTTAAATTCAGTTGTGTGTGAAATTGCGTCCACAATGAAATTTCATTTATCGGTAGTTGATGTTGCGTTGCTGGTTCTATATAGGATTTAAACATACAAACTCTGTAACATACTTAAGCATACACTCACACACATATACACATTTTTATATATTTATACATAAACATATAAAAATTATGTTACATATATGTTGTAGTTGTTATTTTCCTAGTCTACAATATATATATAAATTGTTAGTGTTTTCTCTTGTTGTTCTCTTGTTTGTAACAGCAGACAACAAAAAATAGAGTCTCAAAAGATTCATTGTTGTCCTTGTCATGTTTCCTTTTTTTAAATAAAATGTTGTTATTATTGTTTTATTTAGTAGGTTTTTGGTTTTGCACAGTGACCCTTAATGATTTTTTAGAAATAATTCTCAAACATTAGATCGACGGCATAATTTTTAATAAATTTTCTTAAAAAGAGTTATGAGATATTTTACAGTTGATTGGGCTGCAAGTATGGGTCCTAATGGATACATTGGTATTAAAATTTAAGAAATCGCGAAAATTCCAATTCTGATTCTACGCATTTATACTTTTTCGAATTAAATGCGCATTAAAATGTGTTAGATAAAGTTTAAGTTATACTGAGAGCAAAGATACATTTTTACATATTTTCGAATATTTTTTAATTAGTGGACCAAATTTCGTGTATCAGTTTCAGAGATATGCGATTTAAAATATATGATTTACAAGGGTCATATCACTTTTTTATAAATTATTATTTTATAAAAGTTTTTGCCATGTCAATATTTCATTACAGTTTCTCTAATAGTTTCAGAGATATACTACATTTAAAATTTCGTTTTTATTGGCATAACACTACCCCTTCCCTACAATGAATTTTTTATGGCTTTAATGTAATGTTATTAAGGCTGTATCGATGTACAAAATTTAAAAAAATTTCCTTTAAAAGTTTCAGATATTGAATATTGAATAAGCCGTTTGATAATAATCGTTGGTAATTTTTTCCAGTTTTTGGAGGTTGATTTAAATATCGGTCTATAACTTTGCAACTGAATCGATTATGCCGATTTTAAATACGAAACTTTTAGGATACAAAAAAACTTAATCCAAATTTGTAAGTTACCAACAACAATAGCTAAATCGAGTTGACAGCTAAAGATTTTGATGCAAGAACATATATATTTTTTGGGGTCTAAGATTTTTTCTTATTGGCGTTACACACGAAATGAAAAAATTAATACAATTTAGAATATAATTATCGGCAAAGAGCTACCATAAAATAACCATGACGCAGTCATGAAAAATTATAGACAGATTATCAAAGAATTATGTTTTTTGATTTTATTAAAAAATATTCGAAGACATCTAATATCTACATTAAAAATCTAAAGGATGATATGAGGTTTATAGAAAATTATAAACCAGTCCTCGCAAAATCCTAAATACCAGAAGTGGGTCTGTATTCATCATGTGAATTTGAATTGATACGGGATTTATATATATGAGTTTTATTCCCCCTTTTCGGATAGAATTGCGATCTATGTAGTACTACCTTCCTATGATGATAAAGGTTATGACATTAATACTTCCGGTTTATACCTACATAAGTTTGCTATATACTCCAATTCCCCGAATTGGAATTTGGTGTATTTTGGAAAAAAGGTAGAAGTCTGTCTGTAGTAGTTCCAAAATTATTTAGTTATTGAACAAAAAACCTTTTGTTGTACCACTGTGTATTATTTATGTTACATAATTCTATTTATTTTTTTCTATCCTGTATTTTTATTTTATTTCTCTCTTTTCTAGTTTATGTGAAATTTCATGAGGCGTATGTTTAATATGGTTATTTTAGTCATATTTCATTTGGTCTTAACTCTTGTTTTCTTTTCTCTTATAAAAATGGTTAAAATATATAAAAATAAAATAAACGTAAATTCACGAAAAATGAAACTTATTAAAGATGAGTGTGATTTTTAAGTTCACTGAGTTACACGCATTCTTTTGGATACAAAATATATAGATAAATATTGGTTTTGGGTAAAAATCTTAAAGTGTAACCAAACGAGAAAACATATGAGTAAAATTCAGATTTAAAAGACAATTAAAAAATGTTATAGTCGGTCAAGCCCGACTATGTTATACGCTGCACTACATTGTTGGTTATAAATGACTGATACGAAAAATATATAAAAGGACCCTCGTATATATCGCTTTTCTTATTTATGCTTATCTGTGAATTAGATTATTATGATACTAACATTTATGTGAAATTAATGGGAGGGTTATATGGGACTTAGAAAAAATTATCACCCGACCCTTATTTAATTTCGCACTTCAGTTTTGGCTTAATTTGATGAAATATTTTTACAATTCTCATGCATAAGTGCGATATATGAGTTTCAAGGTGATTTCTGGAAGGGATCTATGAAAATAATGAACGTTTCTTGTAAATTCTGCACATCTTTTTAGAATATAATAAATTTCATAAAATCCGTTTTATCATTAGGCCTTTTACAGACTAAAAATCCTATTCTGGTGGGATATTTGTATAGGGCCTATATGAAATAGTGAACGGATTATAGCCAATTTTAATAGGCATCGTCCTTGAGCCAAAACATTAATATGAGCTAAATTTCGTCTATAAAGCTTCAAAATTGCGACCTGTACATTGCGAACAAGCTTAACGTGGACAGTCAGCTGGACGGACGAACATGCATAAATCGACACAGGATGTAATTTTCGAACGGTATACTTAAAAGTGGTGAAGGTAATATTTTTTCTGCCCGTTACAAACATCTGCACAAACGCATAATACCTGTGCTGGTGAATGGTATAATAAAAGAGTTTATTTTTAGAAAATTTATTTGTTTTCATTAAGAATGATAAAAAAAATCGATGTAAATATTTAGTTTTTTATTAAGGAAAATTAAATTAATACTTAAAAAGGTGCTTCTTTTAATAACCATTTATCAGGATATGAATATGCTGCACTTTAGAACATATTTTTTTCTTTAAAATCAGATTAGTTCCTTAGATAATGCAACAAAATGTTACCACAAGGAGGGGGAAATTAGAGACTTACAATACAAATAAAAAAGCAACAAGAAATTCTAAAATTATAAAAACTTTTCACTGATTTTAACTCCAAAAAATACTAATGAATTAAAGTCTAAAATGTTTCTCCTTTAATCTATTTTATATTCTCTTTATCTTATTTAATATAACGTTATGTTATCACACATATGCGAAGCAGGTTGCCAGGCAGAGTCATGTGAAGGAATTTTTTGTAATTAATGGAAGCATTTGTTAACAATATTAAAATGTATAAAAATAAACATCAGAAACGTGGCATAAGATCACGTTTGTTTTATTTAATTTTTCCCTTAACCAATATTCATTACTCATACAAATAAACTAACGTAAAATATATTCCTAAAATAACAGTATGTAACAAAAGTTTCATAATCGATTTAATGGAAAATTTAAACCGTTTGATACATAATAATGAAGTTAAAAAAGTGTTGATATATTATTAAGTTTAATCCAAGCTGTTACTCTGGGCAACAGTTGGAATTATCTGTCTGTCTATTGATAAAAACCTAATGTTTTCAGAAATAACCAAATGCATTACAATTTTTCAGGAATAATTTTTATCTTAAGCTGTTTCCGAATTAACATTAACCAGTATTTGATAAGAAGTCAGTGATTAAAGAATAATTTTCTATAAGAAAATTAAACGAATTATACGGAGATACTTTATTTTCAATCTATATCCCTAATGGAAATTCTCAGAAAACCTTTTGGTGAACAAACTAATTTGACAAATTTTCAAGATTCATTTGCAATACATGATATTAAACTTAAGTCGCATCTGGACAACCAACACATTAAGATTTTTGAACCTGTCTTGCAAAAATGGTAGCAACCAATGAACCCAATTGTTCACGAGAATCACAGTGAATTCAACAGCTGACCACTTCAAGTACAAAACAATTTGCCTTTCACTGAACCACCCCTTGAAAATATCAAACTCTAATTATATTTGCATGTCTACAGAATTTTCGAGACATCTCGACATAGACAAACTGCGAACCAGTCAAACGGATGACCGATCCATATACTTTTTGTGTTCCTCTCCAAATTTATCTTTAATAGATATTGTAAAAGCGTATGCTATTCAAAAAGATAACCCAAATCATATTTTGATTTGAGCTAAAATAAAATATTGACGACTAACAATTTTACATCAGTCATGCTACAGTGAGAGAAATTCAATTCATAAATATAGAAAATAAATTATAATCTATTTTAAAGAAAATTTAACATGAAAGAAAAACTCCATATTAACTTTGTCATTCCGTGTATCACGCCAACATATAATCTTCTAATAACCTTTATAATATTTCATTAAAGCGGAATGCAGATCGATTTAGCTATATCTGTCTGTCTGTTCTCATTTCTTTAATTGTTCACAGAGCTCAACAGAATTTTACTAAAATATTTTTTATTATAATAAGAAAATCCCACGTAATTTGACACATGAATAGTAATTTGACATCAAGAGTTTTACAGGCTACACAACTGGAGGGGAGCGTTATATCCCCCTAAAAAACGAAATTTTGAGTATCACATATTTTTGAAACTTAGAAATTTGCCCCGTAGATAACGGCTTTAAGTAAATATTTGAAAATTGGAAAATGAAAATTGCGCATGAAAAAAATATTATAGACCACGTAATTAAGGGAAAAGTGGTGAAGAGTTTATATTAACTTTGTCATTTCGTGTGTAACTCTAAAAAGAAATGATGTAAGAACCCATAATATATATATTTTCTTGAATAAATTAAGAAAATGGTTCTATTGAACTATGTTCGTCTATCCATCTGTCTGTCTGTTATTGATTAGCTCACATCCATAATAACTGACAGAACTTAATGAAATATCTGAGAAGTATATTAAAAGATATAGACCAATATCTGAAACAGCATCTAAAATCAAACGAAAGTCATTTGATTAATCAGTTTGTACTTCATTGATTTTTCAAAAATTATAAAAATTGGTTCAGTAGAAAAAAGTTATAGCAAAAAATATATCTTATTTTATAACTCATTAAGTGTTAGTGAGTATATATGTGAGTGTATATTTACTTAAGTTATATGTACAAAAATTCCGCATAACCTTGAATACTTCTTTTTTAAAACAGAATCATGTTGTCTTTTTTTAATAATATTTTTCGAAATTAAGCACAAAACAACTATCAATATACTCTATTTATTAATCTGTCTGCGTATGATTGATATTGAAAATCAATATCAATTATTCGTAAACCTTTAGATTTCGAATATTATTTTTATATTAATAGAAATTATGTGTTTAAAAATATTTGCTTGCCACTGTATAATTTTCAAATTTATACCTTCAATGCCATTATAAGTGAGGTTAAGCAAGTTCAGTTAAGTTGTGTAAAAAATACACAAAAAATATTTGTTGGTAGCTATTTTTCATAATTTTTTCTTTAATGTATCCAGTTCTTATAGCTCCTTGCTGTGGTCGTTCTTATAACTCGTCGTCATTATTTTTACTCATTGAAAAACAAACTCAGACTTTAACACACACATATATATATATACATTTAAGCAAATACAATTACATAACAATGAGTGACGTAAATAAGTAGAATAAGAATAAAAAACGAAAAGCGAAAAGTCAGTGTTGCTTTTTGCATGATAACAAAAAATTAATGTGAACTTGTTTTGTGGCTTATTAAGATTTATGATTTTATATGCAAAAAAAAAGAAGAACAAAAATTATATACTTATATTCATACATACATAAAATATATTGGTATGTGTAAAAATTATATCTCTGTATTAGCACTACGAAATTGTATTATATGGTAAATTATTATCTGTTTTTTTTTTTTTTTTTTTTTTGAAAAACCATAACACAGGAAAATCTCCAAAAACGATGATGATGGTAAAAGGACAAAAATGTTTGTTGAAATTTAGATTTTCTTTTAAATCTTTTTTTTTTTCGTTTTTGCCGTTTAGTTTAAACGCTTCGTTTGGTTTGGTTGTTTGTATGTCATATTAAATATCGTATATGTTGTTGTATGTTCTTAAAGCTGCTGCTGGTATCGCTTAACGGAATTTATCATGTCGTCGGTTCAAGAAGTTAATTTGGGCAAAAACCCCCTTTGCTGTTGTGTTCATAGGAAATAACACAGGAAGACAAGAGATGTAAGAAAAGTAGATTTTCAAGGGATTTAACAAAGTTTGTTTGTTTGTTTTCTCTCTTTTTTCATTAGAAAATAAATTATAAAATTCATTTTTACAGAGAATAAAAATAACAAAAAATAATAAAACTGACAGTTTTAAATTTGTTTTAATAACTCTACGACACTTTGGCCGGTTACTCACGCAGTAATTATATTTCAGACATTTTTTTCTCCGCTACAGACGACGCGGCGTCTGTTAGTCTGGCCAATAGTCTACAACAAAATGTAGTATTTTGTTGTTATTTTTTCTTTTTTAACAATTTTTTCAAAAGTTAATGAAGCGTTTCAGTTTCTTGTAACTAACAAGGACTTTACTTGACTTCTACTCGCTATTTTAGTTCAGCAGTTGTTAATATTAAAGTTAAATACAGTAGATTATTTAAAATAAAACACACTTAAAATCTATTTTTATTACAAATACAAGATTTCACCCTTTTAGGTTCTAGAACCTTTTAAACATCAAGTTATATGGCTGCCTTTTTCTCTGTTAACATCAAAGGGATCAGAGTTTGTTACACTTCCCTTTGTCTCTTTACACTCTTCTGTATTCGAGTAAGACAACTGAAGTTTATGTCTGTTGTCCCAGCACTTTGTTTAAAAGTTAAAAGTGCGTTTCTTTTTAAGACCCTGACATTTCAAGTGTTAGAAAACTAAGTTTCAAGTTAATTATGTTTCATTTCTCTGCTCTCATTCTCTTTGGTTTATTTATAACAAATTAATTGAAATGTCTTTTGTGTTTGTGTGTTTTTTCTTGTTTTAACTTTTTATTTTTCCATTTCAACCAAGATTTAATAATGAAAAATTACCAAGATTTTTGTTCATATATTTTAGTTTTTTTTCAGTAACAAAATATGGAAAATATGTTTCTCAATTGAACCTTTAGCCACAAATGGTCATTTACTTGGAAAATAACATGAAAAGAAAAACAGTAAAAAGTAAATAATATTTTCATATCTATTTGCAAATATTCCTGCAAATACAAACAAAGGAATATAGAAAATAGGTGACATTCATAACAGAAAAAACCCAACAACAAATTCTATAGATTATCGAGAATCTGAACTAGAACTGAACTAGAACGGAACTTGAACTGAAGAAGGACTAGAACTGAACTAGAATCTGAATTACAATTTTAACTTAATTTCGAACTGAAGTCTGTGATAGAATATAAATATATTATTGAATTAAGAATGAACTAAATTTAAAAAAAATATATATAATTTTTTTCATAAGAATAGAATAATTTAATTTTGAAACCAAATATTTTTTCTTCAAAAATTTAAATTTCAGTTAAAATTGCATTTTAATTTACTTTTTATCAAAAGCAACATTATCGACTTTAAAGAGTATTTTAAATGAAGGTTATTTTTTTTGGTAAAAATATCTATTTTATTCCAGGAAGAGAAGGAGATTATACAAAGTCCTCATCAATTTTAAAAGAAATATTTCCATAATTTTAATCAAATTGTAATAAATATTCTTTTGAATGAATTTAACGCTCAATTGAATATTTTTATGATAATAGTTTTATTAACTATTTAATTTTTATTAATGTTTTCCACTCTAATAACTTTCCTAAAATAATATATTGAAAAACTCATTTTTGAAGTTGTCATCCCAATTTAACCCTCATAACACACCTCATAATGCAACATATTTAACGATTCTGCCTATTCGCAATACATACACATACATACTTTATATATGTATAAAAAGATTTTAATACACTCCATTAAATCCAGTTCAATTCATACTAAAATATGCGAAATATTCCTACCAAATTTTTAAGTTACAAAAACATCTAATAAATATTTATTAACTCTTCCCTTTTTGATTCCTTTCTTCCCGTCCTTCATTTAGCCACATTTCAGGTGAATAGATGGTAAAATGAGTAAGTTGAATTGAGAAGAGTAGTTGAGTTCCTTTTTCATAATGTTCTCCCTGTTTTAATGATCCTTTAATGTGAAGTGCTTAATTTTAAAGTCACTAAGGAGAATTATCGTTGCTGTCGCTTATTTTTTCCTTTTTCGAACATTTATTCAAGTTAATAAAGGATTATAAAAAGGAAGTTGGTTTGTTGGGTTTGGAGAATATTAAAGTATGGGCGAAAAAATATGGAGTTCTAAAAGAAATATATTCTTGGTGTTTAATATACTTTAGAAATTGATCTAAATACGAGACTGTAAATTTAATTCAGAGAAAGTTTCTTCACAAAATGTATTGTTTTCAGTAAACTACTCGTTTTTTATTACAAGGTTTTTTTATATAGCAAAGATTTACATTTATATATTTAAAGTTTTTTTTTCATTATTAAAAATTGAATTTTTCGATCCTCAAACATTTGAAAAATATTTTAATTAACTTAATTTTACTAAGCTCAATGGGACATTTCCCCTTTATACCTTTGAATTTCTTAAAATAAATAAACGTTAAGATTTTTTCAGAATTGGAAAAAATTTACCTCAAAAATCACAACATTTCCATTTGGGTAAATTTCTGTTTCAAATTAATCTATTTTGAGGTTCATGGGCAGCTGTACTTAAATCGACATCAATAGTTCACTCTACAATTCTTATTGTCGATTTATAATTGAAAATTTTAATACAGTTCTTCTCTTGATTTTCGAGGTTGCCTTAGATATCGATCTATATTTTAAAATAAACTAAACCGATTTTTCTGGTTTTAAACAGTTAATTTTTCAGGACTTTAACAAGTAATTGGCTGAAATTTTATTGAGTACTGCCAATTATTGCGGTTGTGAGCGTGCCATCAACAGACAGGCAGCCGAAGTGAAAAGCGGAAACACAGACGGACATATCTAAATCAAACGCAGATTTTGATTTGACACAAGATTATATATAAATTATGGGGTCTGAGATAATTCCTTCTAACACACAAGAAGACAAAATTCATATACCTTTCTCTCCACTTGTGTTGATGAAAGTAATAAAAACGGCATTTTGTAATTAAAAAACATTTTTTGTATTCAACTTTATAATTATACACTACACCATAAGATGTTTGTACGGAATACTGTTCAACTCAGAATCAGTCCGTCCGCCTGTCTTTCCTTCTGGTTGCCTGTCCATGTAAATGTTGTGTGTAATTTTGTGCAGAGACGAAATCTACTGAAATTAGTTATGTTCGATTCAATACTTGATTGGGAGCTTGACTGAAGCTCCCAATTAATTTTAAGTGCATAAATCTTTAAAATTTTTTGTATTATGATGATCATATATCATATGGTTAAGTCAATACAAAAGAAAACATTCTGGATCAGATAGAAGGAATGGTTCAGGTAGAATCCACGGGATGTATTTAAAACCAAAAAATTCATTTTCAATAGAAATCCAAATATATTCGGTAGGAAAGCAACTTATTAGCTCTTGAGTGATACTAGAACAGTAACGTGGTATATATACGAAGAGAGGTTAATCACCTAAACTACTCAGAGCTACCACTAGTTTGTTAAAAGAGGGCTGATGAGCACAAAAAGTTGTAGATTTGAAACGGATTATTCGATCTCTCTCCTTAATTTTTATATATATCTACGACAAATGTGTCCTGTTTGCTCTATAAATACTTTTGTATGTATCATTTGCGGAAAAATATTTGTTTTTATTAAGTGAAAATTCATGAAGATATCTCTATAACGGTTTAAAAGTTATAGATTTATTTCCAGAAAAATTGATTTAGCCACATGATAGCAAACGCATCCTTTTATAAAATAACATAAAGATCAAATAGCTAAATCACATTTTCTAGTTTTAAACCCATCGTAGACTTTTGATTTTCCTATAAGTTTGCATCATTTTCAATTTTGCCCATACTTTATGCATATGTGTGTGTGTGTGTCATTGTATCAGTGTGTGAGTTATAGTGAAATGTTATGGTTGGTTATGAATAAGAACAACAATATATGAATGTGTTCCTGTCCCATCTTCGTTTTTGGTTTCTCTAGGTAAGAGATGTTACAATTTTTTCCTTCATTCCTTTTTTTTTTTTTTCATTGTCTTTCTTGTTACTGTTTTGTTGTTTATATTTTTGTTTCAATGTTTTGTATTTTTTTCCTCTTTGCTTACATATGTATTTATATTTGTCATTTTTTTCTGGGTTTTTCTACTATTTTACCAGTAGTGGTAGATGTTGTTGTTGTTGTCGTTGTTGCTGTTGTTGCTGTTGTTGCTGTTGTCACATTTATACCTTTGTTCCCACTCTATAGCCTAGTTTAATCCGATAAAAGCTTGTGCTGTAAATACAAAGGATAATAAATTTCCATGTGACAAGGACATACCAAATACTAGTCAGTATTTGTGTTTGTTTGTTTGTATATGTATTAACATATACCACAATATATGTAAATGTATATATGTGTGTGAGTTCTTTTTTTTTTTGTAAGGGTATTAGTTGTAGCATTATATAATTTTTTGTATTATTCATTTTTGTGTCCTTTATAAAAATTTACTAAAATTCATTTATTAAATTTATCGTTTTCCATTTATTTATTTAATTTTTTCTTCTTCTTTTTGCATTTTTTCTATCTCTATTAACTTTTTTCTCTATATAAAATATTCTCTATTATTTTCTCTGTGTTTCATTTTTATTATAAATTTTTGTTTGTCTCATTTTTACTTTTTTTATTTTTGAGTTTTGTTTTTGGTGTTGGTGTTTATACCCTACACCACCGTAGGTGGTTGGGGCATTATACGTTTGTGCAAAAATAAAAAGTATACCGTTCGACTCAGGATCATATTTTGAGCCAATTAAATGTGTCCGTCCGTCTGGCTAACTGTCTGACCATGTAAACCTTGTGAATAAAATTCTGGCCTCTGTCACAAAGATATCTTAATGAAATTTGACAGGTTTCATTATTTTGGTTCAAGAACGATGCCTACGGAAACTGTTGATGATGAGTCCATTATTTACCTATCCTCCATAGAATGAGAATTTAAGGTAACAGAAGTCCTAAGTATAAAGAGATTTCGATAAAAATTTGGCACAAGTTATTTTTTATGATATTGTAAAAGAATGTGCGAAGTTATACGAGGGTCGATTCATTATTTTTCATAGGTCTCATACGTCTCCTCTTCTAAATATCACTTTGAGGGCTTAAACCTCACCTATATGTTGGTATTGTAAAAAGAATTGGTCAAGTCAAGACAATTGGATGTGTGAAATTTTACGAGAGTCGGTCAAAAATTTCTTCTAGCTCTCATATAATGCCCACAAAAAAGAAACTTTAAGAACGCACTAATCACACATGAACGTGAGTACCATTATAAAATCCTCTGGTTTGTTAATTTTTGTATCTAACACTTATAGCCGACATATGGTATAGGGTATTAAATAGTCGATCTTGACCGACTACAATTTCATACTTGTTTTTTTTTTTGCTATTCTATATGTTATAGTTATTATTCATAAACTGAAAATATATAAATGTTTTAGTAGTAGTAGTTGTTGTAATTGTGTTTATATGTAAATGAATGGTTGTTATATTCATGTATTTGCAACATGTAATCTAAAATACAAACATCGAAAATAATAATGAAATTTATATGAATTTTAATATATTGGATTAAGGATAATGTTATTTTCTCTTTTTCTTTCTTTCTACATTGTCATACACATCTTAATGACTCTATTATTATTACAGAGTTTTATTTATGACATTTCTCTCGTTTTTTTAATTAAGAATTTGTGTTGAAAGGATATTTGAACTTGATTACAAATCAAAAAATACTAATTTGGAATTACTTTATTAAGGAATGTGAATATTTAATATGATAAGATATTTAAGTGATTAAACATTTACTAATTGTAGTAAATTCTAATGTAATTTTTGATTATTATGAGATGATTAAAAATTTTCTATGTTTCATGCTAATGAAGTTTTAAAAATTGTACGAATTTATCTAAAATATTACATTAGATCAAGAAAGGTAATACCTTTTAAAGTGAAGTTTTAAAGTCACGATCAGTGAACCCATCTTTGTGGAATTTTTACATGGTTTTAGAATATGATAGGACTTACATTTTTTTGAGAGCATAAAATCCCATTTGGGAAGGACATTTGTATGGGAGATACCTAAAATATTGGACCGAAAGCTAATTTTAATTGGCTTTCTTATGCTAAAAAATGACATAAATTAAATTTCATCAATATATCTCAAAAAATTCACAGTGTTTACATAGACAGCCAGGCGACGGACAGTCAGACGGACGGCAATCATTTAATCGTCTCAAAAAATGATTCTGAGTCAAATGGCGCACTTAAAAGCGTTATCATTGCTTTTTCTAAAAGTAAAGGTCGCTATTTTAATTATATTGAAATGAAATTGTCATTTAGTATTATTTTGGCGAAACGAATGAGGATTTTGGCTCACGGAATTGCTTAATAAAATGCATAAATATTATAAATCGGTTAAAAATAAGGTAAATTTTAAAACACATTCAACACACACTAGTACTAGTACCATAATATTGTCTTAAACTCTTGAAAAAATCGGAAAAACCAAATTATAAGAGGGGTGTACTATTAACAACCAACTATTTAATGTAGAGTATTTCATAGTCGAGCTTGAACGAATATATCTTTTTTACTTCAATACTTTAATTTTTTCTTTAAGTAATAAAATACGTATGAGTAATATAAATTTCAAAGCATTAAAATATCAATCATACGTAATGTTCTATGAAAATTTTAAATAATTATTAAATTACTATGAAATTCTTAGAAGATAATTATTTTTCGTATGTAGCAGTGATAAAATATAATGAGTTTAAGTGCTAAAATATGTTTCAACAACTTCATTTAATTTAAAATTTTTAAAATTCATTGTTATATATAAATATTGATGCTCTTACCCAACACTCTAATTAAACAACATATTGATTTGTTTATTCGTATTTAGTTTTATTTTATTTCCTTATTGTGTTTCCCATTTTCCCAATTTTTAGTGAAAAACCAAACATACAAATTAAAGTAAACCAATACGATACGTCTGTCAGTTTTTTTTTTTTTTTTTGTTTTGTAGGAATTGGGAAATATTATTTTAAAATTTTAAATAGATTTATTAGCAGGACATTAATAAAAACAAGAGGGTGGAAATCATTCTTAAAAGCAAAAAATGCTTTTAAAAAATGAACCAGAAAATAATTTGAAATCACAGAAAGACTTTTAGAAATATTGAGAATTAATAACTAATTAAATCTCTTGCCTTTAAAACCTCAACCCACCTAATATACAGTACCGAACAAAACTATTGGCATACTATGTGTTTTTGGAATAACCTTTACCAAAAAGGTTTTTTTCAGAAATATTTGTATAATGCATTTTAAGTCATACTAATTCAATTTTGGCGATCAAAAGTATTAGCAGACCTAATGAATATTATGTTTATGTAGTTTTTCATAAGACTTTTTGCTTTATATGTTATGGTCTATATAACTTGTAAATTCCTCCCCTATTTTTATCTATTCCGAATTAATTCTCACTTATGCTTAATTATATTAAGGTCTGGATTCTGTAGCGGGTGCGGTAGGTCATGAGTTACATTATAAATTAACCACAAATATACATCATGACTGATTGTTTTGGATCGGTTTCTTTTTTGAATGTGAAACTTGTTTATAAATTTAACTTTTCCATTACGAATAATATTGAATTTGCATTCATCGGAGAAAAGCATCCGAATCCAAAATCAAGGGTTTCGAGTTTGCGATCTACTTTAAAGCTCTTGCGCAAACTCGAAACCCTTGATTTGGTTCTACTCAAACTTTAAAAACATACTTTTTTAACGATTCACTACACTTCTGAAAGTGAAACTGCTCCGTTCCATTATTTGACCTACCTGGACATATGATTTGCCTTGGTTATGCAGGTGCAGTATTATTTTTCGCTCAAATTTTCCAGTTTCTTTTGTTTGGGGCTCATTATTGGTTTTACAGACTTTCTTTTGAGTTTATATCAACAAATTGTCACTTTAACCGATTAGAACCGTAACCGTTTCATACAAAATATATAATACTTTCTTTCATGGTTGCAAGATTTTTAAAATTTCATTAACGAACATGAACGACTGACTGTATATTTGATTGTATTAGTCAAACCACTTATGGTTGTATTTAGTATGAACGATTTTTTCTTCTAAAATTTTGTTACAATGGCAAAAAAAATTAAATAAAGCGTAAAATGCTTCCTGTGCCAATAGTTTTGTTCGGAACTGTACACACTAATATACATCGTGTCTATTTTCATAGATTGTGTGTTTTTGGCTTTAAAATGTGAACCACAAATAACAATTAAAATATTATGTTTTTAAAACATAATGAAACTTTGTAAACTGACACATACAAGCAAAATAAAAAAGAGTGAAATACACACGCATAATAAACATAAAAATAGTTATTTCCATACACTAACATTTAATAGAACCAAATGCATTTATTTCAACAAAAAAGTGACACTTATATAAACAGTGGTTTTAAATGTATGTGTGTGTAGGTGCATATATTTGTGTATATTTATGAGTGTTTGAGTGTTTGGTATTCTTTCATAGTGTTTATAAATAATTAGAATATTTATTGTACATATATAAAATTTATTTATATGTATATATTAGACATATAGTTGTATTATTAGTGTGTATTGAGTGGTTGGCCATTTTGTAGGAGTAATTTTAAATTATTTTTTTCTGTGATACAAATTCATGTGCTTTTAATGGTTTACTGTAAATTTAGTATTAGTGGCCACAAAATACCTACTATTCACACTAAATATTTATACATAAATATACTCATATGTATTATGTATAATGTAGTTAATGATCTAAATTTTTTGTATCAGGGATGGAAGAAATTTATAAATATTAATTGGTTTTCTTATAAATAAATATTTGATAAAAATATCACTAATTATAAACTAATAACCTCAAAAAAGGGAGGTCATTACTCAAGGAACTCAAACACTAGGAGGATTTGAAATAATTCTTGCGAGCATTGCTCAAAGCGACTTTCTTACGTTTAAAACTTTTGGAATACATTCAGTAGGAAAAGCTAGGAAATCAAATCTGAATATTCATTTAGGGTTAACGTTGAAGAATCGTTATGATTCAATTTAATGCAATGGAGTCATAATGGTCCTCAGTCAAGTTTTCTAAAAAAATATTCTTCCTGCACAATAAACGACAAAAATTTGATTTTTTGCACCTGTAAAAATGCTGTGTTGCTGATGCTCGAGGAAATAATTATTCTGCATTAGCTTTAACTTTTTGCTGCAAAAAGTCCGAGCTTTAATCTGACCTAAAAATTATTTCTGCTGAAAATTATTTTTTTGGCTTTACAAACATTATGTGGACCATTCCCCCTACCCGAACTAGGATTTCTATTAACGGACAAGTTCATCTGGTACTGTTGGAAACAATTTGACGGTAGACATTTTTTTCTGGTCCCTTATTTTAATCAGATTAACTATATATTCATTTACATGACATTGAATATAATAATTGACATCTTTTACAAAGGTAACTAAATTAAAAACAGTCAAATAATATTTAATGTTTTATCAAACGTAATAGTTTTAATGAAAAACATGTGCTAGGAATTTTTCGATCTCACTCTCAGGGTCAATTTTTAGTTCACAAAAATCGAAATACAGTGAACGACTATAATTTTTCTTTATTATTTTTACTACAACCAATATCACAATTATCCATCTCTGAATGTATGTGTTTATATTTAGAAAATCGTGCAAATTTCTATTTAAAATACGTTGATGGATTCATATAGACCTATTAAATATTTGATAATAAATAAACAATTTTTTTTAAGAAAACATTTCAAAAATTAAACTTAAAGCACTTTTGAGGTTTTAACCAAAATTTTGGGATTGTGAACCCCATTAAATATTGCAAATTTAAACTTATTGAAATACCAAAAAAAAATAGTTTTCATTTAAATGTTCATTGGGTTATTAAAACCACAACCAAAAGCTACAACAATAAATTATATTTTACAACAAAAAGAAAAAACTGTTTATATATAAAACAAACTAACCAAACCGAAAAAAGGATGTATTTATATATAAAAAAATGTTCCTTTAAAACCGGAAATATAATTAAATATTAATGAACTGAAAATCAATTTTACAAATGAATTAGACTGTAAAATTATTTTAATGTAAATTACAAGAAAAAAAGAAAACTAAAGGAAAAATCGTATTTTATACATTTTCCTCAATTTGTCACGTAAAAGGTTACAAAGAGAGAGAGAGAGAAATACACCTTAGAGCAAAAACAATTGAGAAAAGGTAAATTTCAAATATTTTAAACAAAAATTTTAATAAAATTTCATAACAAATGTTTAAGTTTAATAAAAAGTTTTAATTTTTCAAGGTTTTATTTAACCAAAAAAAAAAAACAACAACAATAATAATTGTAGATAAAAACAGAAAGGATGAATAAAAAATATTGTTATTTTGGTGCAGCAAAACAACAACAAAAACAAGTAAGAATGTTATATTCAACTATGCCGAAGCTTCAATACCCTCCTTCACGTATGCGTGTGAAGTAAATACACATGTATGTATGTATGAATGTATGAATGTATGTATGTATGTATGTATGTATGTATGTATGTATGTATGTATGTATGTATGTATGTATGTATGTATGTACACACTCACAAATACAATATATAAATGGTTTTCTTAAATACAACAAAGAAACCTTTAATGAGTCATAAAACTGATCTGATACTGGATTGATTTTGAAAATCTGATATGTAAATGCCAATTTCAAAGACGTTCTTCGTTTGAATTTAGAGGTTGCATCAGATATCGGTCTATTTCTTCTAACCAACCGAATCTATTTTGTTGGTTGGAAAAAAGCTTTTCAAGAATAAAACAAATATTTAGATCAAATCTTATTGAGTTCTCTCAATAATTGCAGATGAGATCTTATTAAAAACAGACAAACAGGTGGACAGACGGATGGAGAGACAAAGCTAAAAAAAATCAGATTTTGATTCAATGCAAGAATATATATGCAATTATGGGATCTGAGATAATTTTTTCATAACGTTGCACATGGATTGACAAAGTAAATAAACTCCTTCACCACTTGTAGTGATGGAGGGTATAAAGAAATAAAAAAATGTTTAAAATACTAAATGACTAAATTGTTTTTTAAATGACCATGGAAAGCGTGGTAGAAAAGAGGATTAAAATAAGATTATAAATTGTATAAAATGAACCTTTTTGAAGATGAAAACACAGGAAAAAGGCGTCATCCGAAAACAAAAAAAGGACTAAATTTAAGGACAAAAATTATTGAAAAGTTAGTGGAGTATTTTCAGAGAAAAAGCAAACAATTATTTTATAACTTTATTTAAATTTATGGCAAAAACTTTTCTTTATTTAATTTAATTTAATTTAACTCTTATAAAACTACGCTCCTAAATTCCAATAAAGATTTATTAATTTATTTTGTAAATTATTTTTATTTAAATAACCTACAACAAAGCAAATGATTACTACGGGTATTCTGAAATTGTCATTTTATGTGTAACACTAAAGATGAATTGTTGCACAATTGAAATTCAAAATGCAATACAATGTTGCACGATGTATCGCATTTTGGTTCTAGTTCAGTTCCAGCTCAGTTCAAGTTCAGTTCTAGTTCAGTTCTAGTTTAGTTCAATATCTACTTTATTACAATGACAAAAAATTGAAAAAAAAAACTCTATGAGTGTAAGAATTAGTGTGTGTATTTCACCTCACAGAAGTACGTATGTTTTGGAGGGTATTTAAAAATTCGCCACAGCAGAATATTTCCTATTTATTGTGTGTTCATGTGTGTATATCCATGTGTTTATTCCTATATATGTGTGTGTTTATAATATAAGAGTTTAAAAATATATATTTGTTTATTTGTATAGAATTATAAATTATTTTTATTTTATTTTTTTTTTTTAATTTTATTTTAAAACAGAATTGAAAAATGAATGGAATTATTGAAAATTTAACTTGAAAATAATTTACTGACACAATCTTTACCACAGAAAACTTTAATTTAATATTTATTCATTTATTTATTTTATAACAAATTTAATTTAATACAATATATTTTACATATATTTACATATATATTTTAATTTATTTAAGTAATAATACAGCGTATGAAATAGTAAGAGGAATGAGAGAAATTTTATAATGAACTCAGAAATAAATTTGGGAATTTAAGTTTATTTCAGTGTTAACACATATTTCTTGTAGTTTTGCAATTAATAAAAATATAAAGATAAATTTAATGATTTTTAATTGAAATAAAAGAACAATATATATATTCCCAATGCCTTAAGCTGAAGATTCGCAGCTTAAAAGTGTTGACATTTTTGTTCTTGACTGTAGCCAATAGAGTTTCCCAATACCCAATAAGTAAAGATAATGTGTCAATATATCAATATAATATATAAATTCACATAATCTTAAGTTGATTTACAAGCAGATTCTTTAGGTTTAATAAATTAATCACAAATGAATAGTACGCTTTTCAAAAAAAATTTGGATTTTCTATATAAATAACACACAGAAGAAAGAAAATCAACATTGTACATAGTTGATTTTAGACAACGTTAACTTAAAACATTTTTAAATTTGGACAGAGAAATAATATTGTATAAATTAGAATTTTGCGATATTATTTTATAAAATTGTACACTAATAATTTTATTAAATTTATTTCTTTGCATTTAGTGCATCTAATGTGAAACAATGTTAAATTTACATTATTTATTTATGAAGACTAATTGAACATTTATACAGTTATGATTTTGCTTAATAGATAAAAATGTTATTTTAACATTATTTCACTGTAAATGAAGTTTTTCTTTGAAATGATTGAAAAGTAATTTTAAAAAATTATTGTTATATAATTTTATAAAAAAATCGAAAGATTCGAATATGTAGAGTTAAATTGTTTTACACTAAACTTAAAAATGTTTAACTTAAACTGAATAAAAAATTTAGTCAATGTCAAATCAACTATGGTTTCAATGATGATTTTGCTAGAATTTTTTCTGTGTAAATAATTTCAATAAAGGCAGGAAAGAAATTTTCATTCAAAAAGATTTCCTGGCTCTGGTGGCAGCATTAATTTAACGTAATTAGTTGCATCTTCACTCCCGTAAAGTCAAATGTATAATAGTGCGAGTAGATATCTCTGGTCTAGGCCAGTGGTGCTCAAAATTCAGATTTTCTTATTAGCATATTTAGACTACAAATACCGATGACGCAACAATACTGCACATGAACTCAATAAATTGCTGCTGCTTTTTCAAAAGTTTGAGAAAGAAACTTCAATGTTTCTACAATTACTTTTCACAAGTAATTGAAGAGTGCTTTTTATCTCTTTTTGAAATTTCCGAAATTTTGAGATACTTTTTAGAATGACTCTCTTAAATTTTTTGAATTCTATACCCCACGCCACCATAAATGGCGTCGGTGTATTATGCGTTTGTACAGATGTTTGTAGTGGGCGGAAAGAAATGTGCTGCTACCACTTTTAAGTAAACGCGATGTCCATCCGTCTGAATGGCTAACTGGCTTAACATGTGAACCATGATATCTCGACATTAGTTCGGTCGATGCCTGTTGTTATTTTTAATGATGAATTATTATTATTTGACCTCACACTCACAATTATTAGAGGATCGCCAAATACCCAAATATCTTTTTGAATGGCTTTAATTTTTTCAGTTTTTTTAGTTTTGAAAAAATTAAAGTATTTTAAATGAATAAAATATCGGAAATTTTTTAAAATATTTCAAAATTTACTGGAAAAAAATTTAATTTAAAAAAATGCTTAGAAAAATTTGAACTCTTTAAAATTTTAGAAAATTTGGTGGAATTTTTAAAATTTGAATTAAAAAAAGGTTAACGTAGTATTAAACATAAGTGAAATATGAATTTTTTAAATATTTGTTGAATTAAATTAAATTTATTTGAAAAAAAATTTATTTTGATTTTTTAAGTTTTAAAAAAATTTAAGTTTCAAATTTTCTAAAAAAAGATAAAATAAAAAATTCGAAATTAAAAATAATTGCCCGATCCTCCTATAAATTATATCAATACAATTGTAATATTCTGTGAAAATTTGTATGAATTCCGAACGTTTCCTGACTTTTTAAATTTTGTTTCACTTTTAAGTAGCTTACGAAGGTAAGGGGCCTATAAAATTTAATGAACTGATTTTCACAAAATTTGGTAGGCCGGTACACTTTACGGCTTCAAACAAAAATGCACCTGCTGGAGAAATTACAGTTGGCTTCGTTTTTTGGTTAAAGCTTGATGAAGCTCAAATAGTAGCAAACATATTTTTAGGAACATTATTTGTTAAATTTTGAATTTTTTCTAAAATTCTGAATAATTTACGAGATTTGTGAAGTTTGTGATTCCTAAAGAACACTGGTTCTACAAAAATGGAATAATTATTATATTTTCTCCTGATTCCTAAAACGATTTCTTTACTGAAAATGGTTCCAGTAAAAAAGTTATGGATACGTACTCAATTACAATTTGACTCAGAGACACTGAGCTTACAATTATATTCCTTCAGAATATTTCTATACGTGACGTAATGGACTGATCTCTCATAACTTTTAAAAATCATAATTTTGCTTTTATTCCATCGAAGTATTTTGGTGTAGAACTTTATATGTAAAACCATCCGTACAGTCATTATTAAGTCAACTCAAAAACTGACTCTGTGAAAAATCATTATTTTCACTTATCAAAACTGCTGTTAGATTTTTATCAAAAATTAACTTCCAATTTCTCTTCATAATATTCAGAATTTATATCTTGCATGGAGCACTCTATTAAAAAATCACTTATCAATTCGTAACTGTATTTGTAGTCCACATATAAATATACAAATTAATAAACATGCACACACCCACACATGTAGAGCAAACAGCATTGGCTTATTCAGTTTATTTTATATAAAAAATAATCAATTTAATCCTTTTATGTAAATAAATTCAATTAAAACTGTAATGATATGGTTTCGGCTCATTTAATTCATACTCTATGAAAATTCATATATTTAACTATAAGTGTATATCTGTCTGTGTATATGTATTTGTGTGTAAAAGTGTGTAATATAAAAATAAGAAAAAAAAAACAAAAAAGAACGGTATATTCGGCTATGTTGAATCTTTAAAAGCCTCCACAACAAATGCCACTACATCATGTTTCATATACGTACATTATACGGTCATGCACACTCACATATACACTCATAAACACATACAATATATAAAAGTATTTGTTATATAAAACAAAGACATAAAATTAGTTTTATTTTTGGCTATAACTTTTTTTCTTCTGAACCGATTATGATAGTTTTTGATTCTTGATATTATGGCAAACATTTTTTCTAAAATGTCGATGATAATTTTACAAAAGTGCTTTGCTTATATTTAGAGGTCTGTCTATATCCCTCAACATACTGAAGCAATTTTTCTGGTTTTAAGCAGGAAACTTCTTAGGACTATAGCAAATATCCAGGCCAAATTTTTTTGAGCTCTGTCTATTATTTCGGATGTGAGCGTGCAACAACAGACAGGCGGACAGACAAATTGACAAATCTAAATCGGTTCAGATTTTTATTTGATGCAAAATCATATTTACATTAGACGGTCTTAGATGATATCTTATTAGCGTTACACACGGAATGACAAGGTTAGTATACCGTCTTTATCACTTGTGGTGCTGGAGGGTATTAAAAAACAAAAATAATAATTTTAAATGCTTGAATAAATGTTTATAAGTTTGTCCATGCAAAAAACAAAAACAAAGTGTTTGTGTATGTGTGTATATGTATAAAAATGTATGATTGAATAAAACATTTAAATTCATTAAAAACCATTTTTAGCAAAATTGTGTCAGTTGTATTTTTGAATACCAATATACGTGTATGTGTTTATAAGTGTGTGTACAATTGTTTGTTCAAGTACATTTCTAATCCTTTCTAGATGTAAATAACTTTGTTGTAATAATAATTTCCTATTCAACTTCCCAAATGGAAAAACTTTTTTGTTGCTATTTTATACACCAAAGGCAAATTTTTCCATATTGACTGTAAAATACTATGAATTTGTTACACATTTTTCAACTATGATGACGTTTATAATGTTGATCAAGTTGACAATTGCTGTTGTTATTATTTTTGCCTTCAATATTTTACCTTTATGTATATATAAGAAGAGAGTGTAAGAGACATAGAGAGGAAAATATTAAATGCCCCTAAGAGTAATATAAGAGTAATTTTGTTGAAAACATATTGAATTTTAACAGCCCTAAGTCTTGATTACATTTCCTTTTCTTTTTCTATACATTGTATGTATGTGTGTATATATTTGTGTTTGAAAGTTTACTTTTTTATTTCTTTTTCATTTTATTTCTCAAAAACTTTATCAAATTATTTAGATTTATGTCAGCTTCAATGTAAATATGGGTTAGTTTTATGTGTATGTAAGCAAGTTTGTGTGTGAATGTTAGAGGAAATGTGCCAAAGTGTAAGTAAAATTTAAGTCATTAAAAGTGAAAACAAAACAAATAAACATTTATTTTTACTAATAAACTTAAAATACAATTTCATTTACACATAAAATTTACGCACACATATGAAGGTAAACACAAATACTATTGAAAAGAACGGTATAAAACTTTGTAAATGTGTTCTTGTGTTAAAAAGAAAAACTTTATGTGATTAAATATTTTTGAATTGAAACTCAACTTTTTAGTGGAAATATCGAATGTTAAATATGAAATTTTGCCAATTAATCCCACTGCTTTAGTTTAAAGTTTTCCAGTTGTTTTAAGTTTAGAAATAATATAAAAAAATCGTTTACGTCCTTGTTCAAATTAACATTATAATTCAGTTCATGTTCGGTTCCAGTACAGTTCTAGTTCAGTTCTGGTTCAGTTCTAGTGCAATTCTAGTTCAATTTTATTTCAGATCTAGTTCAGTACTTCAGTTTTAGTTCAGTTCTAGTTCAGTTCTTTATCAGTTCTTGTTCAGTTCTATTTCAGTTCTTTTTCAGTTCCAGTTCACTTCAAGTACAATTCAGTTCCCGTTCAGTTCTAGTTCAGTTCTACATCCATTCTAGTTGAGTTATACTTCAGTTCTAGTTCAGTTCAAGAACAAATTCAAGCCTGCAATAGATTTGACTTTATTTTAGCTATAGAGAAGACTCTGCCTTACATGACCATTTGGTTTATAATCCAGATAATGATTTTTTAATTAGACCAGCCTAATTAACAAGAGTCCAATATAATAACATAAAATATCTTTCATTTCCGACACCAAGAATCTGTTTGTATTTTTCCAAGATTCAACATATTTCTGCTAAACATTTCTTTAAAGACGAAATAAATAAAATGCAGACATATATTTTATTTCAGACACGTTTGATGTTTTCTGAATAATCAATTAAGAAGTAATTGAAAAAACAGAATTTCGCTTTAAAATTTTTCGATAACCTTGAGTTAAGCATGGCGTCATACGAAATGCAATAGAACCTAACAACTGGATGTATTTGTGGTATTTTTTAAAAGTTCTTCTTCATGTATGTTTGTAATGTTAAACGTGTATATGTGTTTATTTCTATAGGGATTTTAAAATAGAGAGAGTATTTGTACGTTTGTATTTTTGTGGTTACTTTTGCACCAAAAATGTCAGAAACATTTTCAAGAACATAATAAGGCTTAGAAAAATACATTAAATAGAGAAAAAAGGAAAACGAAAATAGAAACTGAAATTGAAATTGAACTAAAATAAAGTAAAGGTCACAGAAAATTTGGGTTCATAATACAAACAAATAGACAAACATTAGTAGATAGTAAAGAGCTTGTGTAGAAGTTAGTAAAAACTAAATTTAAACATTATAGTAACTGCCTACTTTTAATGTGGTTGTTGTTGCTCTCATTTTCAAAATACACAGTTATGAACACAACAACTAAATCTTCTCGAGCTCTAATATAACAAAACCACAAATCTTATGGTGGGTATCTTGCAACTGTGCCTCAGTTTCCTGGTTGCATGTAAATTTTGGCTTAAAGCCATAAAATGAACTCATACATATACATACGCATATGCAGTTGTATAAGTACATAAATACACATACTCGTACACCCACATTATCATTTGGTAAATCTACTAAATGCGTATATATGTGTGTGCCCATAGTGCACTACTACTTTTCGGTAACTGAATTGGTATTGAAATTTCATTTGCAATTTTTATTGTGCGGCTGACGGGTCTTTTCAAATTAAAAAAAAAAAATAAACAAAAAAACGAAAAAACTTTTAAAAGAAGAGAGAAAATGAAAATGAACTTTTTTCAGTTTTTGTTTCTTTTTTTTTTGCGAATACAATCGTTGATTAATTTTCATAAAAATTACATTTCAACTGGAAAACAAGATCAAAAAGGTTTATTTTTTAAAATGTATGTGTGTATTGCAAAGACAGGACAGGATATAACGGGACTATATGGGGAGAGAAGGAAGAGTTAGTTTTGATGATAAGAGCAGCATTATTGTCAACTGTGACCTGATGACGACAGTGAAAGTTAAATGAAACAACTCTGTGACATTTTCCAATTCTTGCAATTTTTTTTGCTTCCGTTTTTAGTTGGGTAAATGCATGTGTGTGTGTGACTGTCAATGTGTTTGCATATTGCTTTTTTGCAATTGCTGACTGCTGCAGCAATTGTGTGTTCAGTTCAACCTGCCAACAAAGTGTCATTCTTTAAAAACGACTAAACAAATTTTTCACTGTCACTGAAGTATGTTGCTATTGCAGTAGTTGCAATGGCAATACTTATTGTTTTTGTTGCTGTTGTAATTTTAGCAATTGTAGGCTGTTACAATCAAAAGTTGTAAGCTTTAAATATACATATGCAGATATTGATACATACACTCACATATGTATATATTAACACATTTACCTTTACATGTTTACACACAATGAAACAAAAGCTTTTAGAAACTCTTTAAAACTAAAAACAATTTATTGCAAAGTGGATTAAGGTTTTTTTCTGTCTTATTTTTTAACTTTTTCCTTCTTGCCATATTTTTTTCCACGTTTAGGTAGAATAAAAAAATGCAAGCTTCATAAACTCTCTGCTATACACACAAACACACACGATCATTTGTCTAGCATTTTATGTTTAACAAAGTGTTAGAATATATTTACTACTTATTTAGCCATGTGGGTGTGGACAATTTGTTTAGGTGTGTATGTGTGTGTTTTTGTTAAATATTGTAAAAATGCAAGTTCTTCCATGGGGCCATTAAACCGACAGGTGTGTTGGCTTTGAACGCACATTGGAACATGAATTTTTTCCACTACGTGCTGTTATTCAAATTTATATGAATGTATTTGTGTATGCGGCTGTATAAGTGTAAGTTTAGGTAACTGTATAAAATACCAAAAATAACTCAAACGCTTGACCAGGAATGCAACTACACATGTCGTTGCAGCAATGTTTTATATCCATTAATGTAGTCGGTAACAAAAGTATGAGAATGAATTTTTAAGGTAAGTAAAATGTTAGTGGAGGAAGTGAAATATTAGTGGACTACTACATATGCTAATATCTAGCATTACTTAACACTGAAGCAGGTATATAACTACTTTACGAATCGGGTCTTCCTATCAGAAGAGGATCTTTCGTCTTCATTGAACAATTAGTGTGTACATGAACTATTGAGGTAACCAAACTTAAGAGAATGCTTATTATATGCTATCTTGAGGTGAATGTTATGAGGGGTATTATAGATTCGGCATAGCTGATTGTAGCATCCTACTTTTTTCTAGTATACATATTTTTAAGATTTTATTTCATGTTAAGACTCAAGTTCATTTGTTAGACCAGGTTCTAACTCAGATTCGTAATTGAAAATTAATGCAAAAACAAAAACTTTTCTCCTTCACTGTACATTTTACATGAACTAAATAACCACAGTCATACCTACTACACTTTATATAGTTTGCAATACTCACATAAACACCAACCCAGAAAACACTACAAACACCCACACAGTTGCACGTGAATATACACAGGTTATGGTTAAACGTATATGCGGGTTGAAATTCACCATTAATATTTCTTATTGCAACGAATGAATGAACAAACGTAATGTATGAATGGCTATACGAATGTAATATTCATTCACGACGACTGAATGTTTAAAAGTAAAAAAAACACTGCAAATGTATGTGTATGTGAGAGTACAAATGAATGTATCAGTGGCAAAATGTAAAGTAAAGTAAGTCGCGTTGAAGCACTAAAAGTACATAAATTACTCAGAATAAAAGATAAATTGCTTAAAATAAGTGATGTTCTACCTTTGTTTCTCCACCTCTAAACGCAGAAGTGTTTTTAGGTTTTTGCAGAAAAAATAAAACAAAACATCCAACAGAGTAAATGGAAATTAGTGAAAAAAAATCAGGGGCGAAAAAAATATATTCACAATAAAAAAGAAAAAAAGCGAAAAGAAACAAAAAGATTTGAATAAAAATTAGCCCTTAAACATGTCAAGTGTTGCGGTTAGAAGGTTGTTTAGAAATGTATTAGTAATTCTTAGGAAAAAAATATGAAAAATAAACAAAAAAAAAAAAAGATGTTAAAAAATAATAAAAGAAATAATATTTAAATAAATAAATGTAGGTTGAAAGTTTAAGTTGTAAATTTTAATTTAAAAAAAAAAAAAAAAAAACAAAAAAATTAAGCAAGAAAAATATATTCGGCTATGGCGGATCTTAAGTATCCTTCACCACTTATATTATGCAAAAATTTGCATGAGTTAAAAAATTTTACCAAAAAACTTATTATTCGTTCATCAGCCCAAACACACATTACGGAAAAGGGCCTCTATAGGAACTGCAGTATTATACGGTAACATATTATTGAATATAAAATATGTAAATATTGGTACCGAGCTATAGATTCCAATACTCAATAAATTGGCTACATATATTGAAGGCAAACTTTTAAGCCCGATAATACACAAACTAGATTCATATACTAAAGACAGTTTAAAGTTTTTTGGGAATGGGCCATGCACTAATGATATTTTTTTCTTCCGCGAACGAGACTTCAATAACAGCTGTAGCAAAATATGCACCAATATCCTCCAAGAAAACTCCACATATTCAAAGCAGTTAGAAAATAATCGTGAAGATTTTAAATTAAATTGGTTTCCGAAAGTGCCGTTATATGGGAGCTAAAGCAAAATATGTACCGATATTGTTAAAACTTATAACATATATTAAATTACGTTAGAAAAAATTATTGTGCTGAATTTCAATATATAGTTTTTCTTTACTGTTTTCTGTGAAGGACCCTTAGATGGGAGCTATATCAAAACATGTAATTTTGATGCAAAAATATATGTGGCATGAGATAATTTCTTTTTGGTGGAATACACAGAATGACAAAGACAAATTTTCATTACCACTTGTAATGGTGGAGGGTATAAAAAAATAAACAGAGATTCATATTATGTTTTGGGACAAGAAATATAAATAAAAATTATTGGAGTTTTTGTAAAATGTCATTTTTGTGGATGCTGAGTCCTTTAGGAAAAATATCTGGTTCAGATTATTAATTTAAACTTTTTTTAATTTCTTTGCTTTTCTAAAGAAAATTTAAATATCTAAAAGTATAACCTTTGACCTTACACTTTAAAATAAATGATATTTATCACAAGATTCTACGTCAAGGACAAGAAGAATAAATTAATTTATTTGCATTGTCACAGCCCCATAGAAAAGGTTGTTTATCACTGTTAAAACGATAAAACTAAAACTCCTTCATTTTTTGCTTAAAGAATTTTATATACAAATGCACTACTATTCAATGAATTTGTAAGTGTATGAATGTGTATGTATGTGTGTGTGTGGAAGGAAATGAAATAGCTGAGCTATATTGGTACTAGTAAAGGTGAGGTTAATATAAAATGCTGTACATTTAAAGTTACTTAAATTTTTCTCTCTCTCTCTCTCTCTCTCTCTTCCTCTGTCTGTTCATTTTCTAGTTTGATCCTTAGTTTTGTTCAGTTTTACTATTAAACAAACACTTTAACTTGCAATGGTTCATGAAAGATATCAACAAAAACTTATGGCCCATGTTAAATGGTTTAATTTGTTATCTTGCAATTTCCTATGACTTTAAATTCATTTCTTTTATAAAAGAATGAAAAAAACTAAAAGAAATGCACAAAAAAATAACATACAAACATACTAACATGATAAACATAATATAAAGCACTTAAAAATATTTGTTAAGGCAAAATATTTTTCTACACTAACACATTTTTACATTCCATTTTACACTGCTATACACACATTTACAAATATATACCCAAAATACTATAAATTCAACTAAATAACTGTATATTTACACTATTTTTACAAATACCACTAACACTGAAACATTTTTACACCCACATACATATACACTAACATTATACAACTATTTACTTCTTCACTTTAACATTCATATTCTTATACGTATATCTTGTTGTTGTTTTTTTATTTCAAGTTTTAAAGTTATATCTCCTTCTTGTAAAAGAGAATGATAAATTTTATACACATTATGAATTCCTTTTTATCCTGTCATCATTTTTTCTCTTTTTGCAAACGTTTTGCAAATACAACACAATTTTACATTAACAAGAGATATTTTGTAGTTCAAATATGGCTGGATTTTGGGTATAAAAATGTGATAAAAGTGAGAATTTTAAAGTGTTTTTCTAAGGCAAAGTGTTAGTGGTTGTAGTTATGAGTATAAAAACAGGAAGTGGATTTTTTTCAAATTCTGTTTAGGTGTACAATTTCAATGAAAATTTAATGTAAAGTGAAATTAAAGATTACTATTATTAGTACTATAAAAGTAAGCAAAGAGTTTCCTCATCAGAACTGATCCAGAATCTGAACTAAAATTTGAATTAGTTTCTGGAATAGAACCTAAACTAGAGCTGAAAAAAAATTGCATTTTTCATTACAAATTGCATTTTTCACTAAAAATTGCATTTTTCACTAAAAATTGCATTTTTCACTAAAAATTTCATTTTTCACTAAAAATTGCATTTTTCACTAAAAATTGAATTTTTTCACTTAAAATTGAATTTTTCACTAAAAATTGCATTTTTCACTATAAAATTGCATATTTCACTAAAAATAGCATTTTTCACTAAAAAAGCATTTCTCACTAAAACTTGCATTTTTCACTAAAAATTTCATTTTTCACTAAAAATTTCATTTTTCACTAAAAATTGAATTTTCACTAAAAATTGCATTTTTCACTAAAAATTGAATTTTTCACTAAAAATTGCATTTTTCACTAAAAATTGCATTTTTCACTAAAAATTGCATTTTTCACTGAAAATTGCATTTTTCACTAAAAATTGAATTTTTCACTAAAAATTGAATTTTTCACTAAAAATTGAATTTTTCACTAAAAATTGCATTTTTCACTAAAAATTGCATTTTCACTAAAAATTGCATTTTTCACTAAAATTGCATTTTTCACTAAAATTGCATTTCACAAAAATTGCATTTTTCACTAAAATTTAAATTTTTCACTAAAAATTGCATTTTTCACTAAAATTGCATTTTCTCACTAAATTATTCGCAATTATTTCATTTTTCATTAAAAATAAAATTAAATTTTCACCTAAAATTGTATTTTTCACTTTAATTTAATTCATTACAAATAACGTTTATCACTAAAAATTGCATTTTTCTAAAAATTGCAATTTTTCACTAAAATTGCATTTCACAAAATTCATTTTCACCTTAAAATTTTATTTTGTCACGTTATTTGCACTTTTCATTAAAAATAACATTTTTCACTAAAAATTTCTTTTTTTTTTTTTGCTAAAAACTTACTTTTTTATTAAAAATTTTATTTTTTTACTAAAATTAGCATTTTTTTCATTTTCATTGCATTTTTCACAAAAGATTCTATTTTTCACTACAATTTAATTTTTCACTACAATTTAATTTTTCGCTTAAAATTAATTATTTAATTTTCCCCTTTGTGGTGGATATTTTTCAGAATTCCGTTTTCGGGAGCATTCGTGAATAAATAAGTTTATTGGATTTTAGATAACAATACTTAAATGTTGTTCTATAAATAACCATAATAAGTAACTAATAATATAAGAGTTATGAAAAAGTTTTATTCACACTAAAAATTTTTTACGATTTATTGCCAAAAACACCAAAAGTAATTGATAGAGGCATAAAGACTTAACCTATTGCTATTTATTAGACTTTGTTACCATAAAATATAATTTTATTTTTTATTTTTAACATCACAATATGTATTCCAATCACAAAACTTAGACAACAATCTTAAATGTTAATCTCTTTTTAATTTCTAATATTTTTCTTTTTCTACTTTTTGGTGTGAATTTGTTTAGCGAAACTTTTGCTTTTTTGAGGAGTTTTTTGCATTTTTATTTTTGGTTTATAATTCAGTTTCATTTTCATTTGTTTGAGTTTTTTCTTTGGTTTTGTTAAAAAGTTTTTCAATTTTATTTTGTAAAAATAATAGAATAACATTTTTGTCTTTATGGTCATGTCAAAAAGTATACTTAAATTTGCATTTAATATTTCAGCCAGAAAATATGCTCTAATTTGTTTGTAGGCTAAACAACAAACAAACAAGCAACAATAATAACAACAACAATCTCAAGATGAAAACACCACAGAGCAAAGAGAATAATAAGAAAAACCAAGAGAAAATTATATAATTCTGTTGTTGCTATTGTTGTTGTTGTTTTCTAATGGGTGGGAGCTTAATCAATAGTATATGATTAAATATGCTAATTTTGTTTGGTTTTTCTTTTGTTGTACGAGAAAAAGTTAATTTAATATTACAAGTTTTATATAGAAATTATGGAGTATAGAATATTTTAGGGCTTAATATTTAATAAGTTTAATAAAAATCAAAATATTTTGTAATTGAGATAATTTGTAATCAAAGTTATAACCTAAGATTTTATGTAAATTGGGCGGAGTTTTGCAATATATTTTAATTAAATATATGCTTCTTAAGTATACAATATGACATTTGCAAAAATTTATTATCAAATGAAGGAGAAAAGCAGAAAATTCCATTTTCATTTCAAAAATATGAAATATGATTTTATATGATGTTAAAATATTAAATTCTTGATAAATTTAATTCTATGAATCAAAATATTTCTGACATTAAATGTCATTTTATGATACTTTTTATACCCTCCACAATTACATGTGGTGAAGATGGTACATTAACTTTGTCATTCCGTGTGTAACGCTAAGAAAAAATCATTTCAGATCCCACAATGTATATACATTGTTATATTAAACTAAAATCTGAATCGAATTAGCTATGTCCATCTGTCTGTTGTTGGCACGCTCACATCCACATTAATTAATAGAGATCAATGAAATTTGGCATGAGTATTTGTTACAGTCTTGTGAAGTTTCCTAGTTAAAACCAGTAAAATCGGTTAAAAGATATATATATCGTTATCTAAGGCAACCTATAAATTTACAAGTTAGACTGAAGTTTGGCTACAATATTAAGTTATATGTACTTCATTACCATTTTAAATATTATCAAAATCGGTTGAGTGAAAAAAAAGTTATATCCAAAAATATTTATATTTTTTACTACTGTTATGACGCATTAAGTGATCCATGTTATATATTAAAGAAAAGGTTATATATAATGTATACGTCTGTAAGTTTATGTGTACACTTATTTGTGGCGGAGGGCATATTAAAATTCGGCATAGACGATAACTTACTTGTTATAACTTATTTTCAGCTTTTTGGAAATCTGACACTTAAAATGGTACAATATTAAAGAATAATGCCGTTTTATTACTTCCTTGAAATTTTTATTTTTAAATTCCTTAAAACGTAATTTGTATCCTTCAATCTCTGGAAATTTTTCACAAATAGCAAAACATTAAGAATTTCTTTATAAAATATAAAATGTTAATGTCTTAACCCTGATACTTATCAATCACTTCGTTTGTAACTAATTTGATTTTCAATTTAAAATTTTAAAATTTTGAACACACTTTTGAACGTTATTTTTTCACACTTAAGCAAAAGTAAAAAGGAATTTCTTTTAAAAATGGCAAAAGTTGAATTTTGCTGTAAAAATTTATATATTTTTCTTAGGTTGAAACAAAAGTAGCATCAGAAAAAGAGATATTCCTTCCAGAGAGTTTTGTGTATTCGAGTTAAGAAATAAATATATTCCCAAAAGTATTTACCACATTTGAACGTGTAAATAAACCCAAATTGCTTTAGTTTATAACATTTCTGTTTTCCCTGTCCATATTTATTTGTATACCCTTCTTCATTACAAGTGATAGAGAGGTGGTATATTAAGTTCATCAGTCTAAAATATGTGCTAATAACACAGAGTTTGAATTGCTTTTTAAGGGACCTCTATTTGTCATCTACTCAAAGTCATGTTCAGAAAATGTTGCTAAATCAGTTTACCATTTGTAAACATTCTCATATCCATAGTAATAATTGAAATTCAATGAAATTCAGTCCGGATATTTCCCGATTCCTAGAAATCGCTTGTACTAAAAACCAATACAATCAGTTTACGAAAATAAAAGTTATACTTTAATGTGGGAGACAGAATCGATGAAGTGATGCCGAACACAACACAACAAAAAATTTTTGGAAATAATTCTGTAACTTTTAGAGATATCGGAATGCAATTTCATATGGTTAAAACTAAGGTGATGAGTACAAGCGCTTTTATAGTCAGGGGCATAGTTGATGACCTTCTTGAAACTGCCACCTCGGGTATGTTGTTTATTTAAAATCTGTCAAAAATTCATTTATGTATTGTGAACAAGTAAGAATAACATATTCGGTTGTGCCGAATGTTTAACATCCTCCAACACATGTATGATGTAAGAAACACAATACTTCACGCAACAAACACATACAAACACTAATAAATACAAATTTAAATTTATTTAAATTTATTTGCTTTAAATTCAATAAAATTAAAAAAAAAAAAAACTTTGTATGAGTCTTGAGGTTGTCTCAGTTATCAGTCAATACCTTTTTTGGTAATGAACCATTTTGCTGGTTTTAAATAGTAATCAGGTTGTGGAGGGAAAAAAATTTTATATAATCTATACAAAATATGCTGATATGTGTAATTTATCTCCTAAAGCTTCAGAGATACTCAAGCCGAAATAAATTTTTATCCCATTTTTACTCTTGTCTTATTCAAGTCTTCTTAAGTTGGCAGTCTTACAATGATAAGGCGATTACATTTTTGGAATTTCAGCGCCGTATAGTGGAAAAATTTTAAATTCTCCGATTCATGACATTTCACATCCATTTTGTTCAAAAAATATGAGTTTTTAAGTTTATAACCTGCCCGAAATTAATACATAAATTTCTACGGTATGTAATACAAAGAAAAACCACCTTTTAGAATAACATAAAAATATGGATACTTCCTTACTCTGTACATATGAATTATTTCTACTTCCGAACAAGGATATTGCAAATTCGCCTTAACCTCATCTTATATTCCCACTTGTTTTCTTCTTTTATTCCATCTAAAACATACTGCCAACTGGAAAAGGTTAGTACTCGAAAACTATACCAAAGAGTACTATAGAAAATAAATAGCAAACAAAAGTAAAAGCAACCAAGAATCTTAAACAAAGGAAATGGAAAAAGAACCGGTGAAATAAAATGTATTTGTAGCAGTCAAATCCCAATTGTTGCAACTGTTAAAGCAATAAAAATGTAAATGTTTATTTAACGATAATACGCGGGATTTTCAAAATAATTCCACAGACATATGCACACATACACATACCACAAAATAAACACAGACACCAACACACACTCTTCAACACTTAAACAGACACAGACAATATTTAGAAGAAGATACAAAAGAAACAAAGAGTTTTGTTACCTTTAAATTAAATTTTGTATACAAACAAACAAACAAAACAAATTCATATATAACAAATACAAATGAAAAATAATTTTTTGTGTTACCACACTCACGCATTTTTAGGGTTTTAACATACGCACTCACATGTGTGTCTGTTATTTTTTCAATTTATTTTTATATGATTGCTAATATACAGTTATTAACAAAATTAATCTTTTTTATTTAATTTTATCTTTTTATAAATACTCAAGGTGTATGAAAGTATAGGCTTTCTTCTATCCAAAAAATATTAGCGAACCGGATAAAGGGAGAGGTCAGAAAGGAATTGTAAGCGCTGATACATTAAAAATGTCAAACATTAAGAGTGGATACATTTTCAAAAATCCTTCTTGAAGAAAAATGGGAGATAAATTGCAATAAAATTATTAAATAAAAAACCATCAAATAATATCTGAAATCATATCTGTATGATATAAATAAGGAAGCTTAAATTTCATAAAGATGTAAGAGCTCGTGATACATTCGATAAAGTAGATCAAAATTATGGTGATGCTGTGGAATTAATAAACACAAAGGACACAATTCAATTTCTGGAAAAATATTGTTTCACTTCAGAATTTGGACTCCACTGATCGCCATCTCAGGTAAGTTAGCAGAAGGTTTAGCCATAATATTTCATAACTCTCATAAAAAATTTACACATTCTTACTTAGTAGATTTTGAATAAATAATTGGATATAAACTTTTTCTTATCAAAATATTTAATGTAAACAAATTTTTAACACCCACTGTACCCATACATAAGTTTGTTAATTTTTATTAGCAAAAAAAAAAAGAAAAACACTCACTTTACTTATACACACAATAAAACGGAACGTCAATCAGTTACAATTTGACAGATGTTTAAAACATGCTCGACCACAAACAAATAAATACGAGTAGTTTCAACACAACAACAGCAACAAAAAATATTCATCATATTACACACTTTATTTAATATATCTGTAGATGTGTATCCTATACATGTTAGTGTGTGGGATATAAGCGTCTGAGCCTGTGTAATTTGATTTTTCATCAATATGGCAAAAAGTCACGTTTTATACGTTTTTACTCTTTCACTTTTTTTGCCAAATAAATAATTTCAGTTCATTTTTTTTGTTATTTTCAAGCTTTAGCTCGACATCAATATGTGTCAAGTGGTTAAGAAACGTTTTCAAAATATTTTCGGACAATTGATTGTCAAAACATGTTTGGGACAGGAGTAAAAAAAGCGATATAAAAAAGGATTTCAAAAATAAATGAAAATGGTAAATTGTATGTATAACACACATTAATAAAGAGGAATATTAAAGGCACTAAAAATAATTGAACAAGGAAATTATAGTAAAAAGAACTAGGGAGAATATAATACTCTGCTATAGGGAATTTTCCATACCCTGTACAATGCATATGGTAAGTAAAGGAGGTAGAAATTTTTTTGTGCAAAATTAATTTTTACTGAAAATTAAATTTTTAGAAAATTTTCGTAAAAACCACCCCAAAACATTTTTGTGCCACATCCATATTATGGATGAACACTGACCCATCCACATTGTCGCTTATAATACAGTCTTGCTATATTCAAAATATGGTTGTCAAAAAGCCATGTTATAGATGCGAATGAGGATTTAAGGTCATAGAAGTCTTAATTTCAAAGCGCTTTTATGAAGTTTGGCACAAATTAGTATTGTAAAACATTGCACAGTGGGTTGAACGGTTTTCATTTTGACAATACATTAAAATTAATTTACAATTTTATTTCAAAAAAGCTATTTTAAATAAATTCTACTTAACTGAAACCATTTTTCATAGATCCCATACAACTCCCGCCCAAATAACACTTTAAAGGGTTTTAATGTCTTTCATATACGTTGTTATTGTATTAAGAATTGGTCAAATCAAAGGAAATATAAATAAAAGTCGATGTGCGAAATTTTACGATCGGTCCATAATTTTTTCTAGATCCCATGTGATGCTCACAGAAATTTTTTTATAACGCACTAATCCATGGATGTTAGTAACAGTATTATATACTGTACACTTAAGCATAAGTTAAAAAATATTTTTATACGAGGGTAGTTCATTAATTATTGATAACTTCCACGGTCGGACTTGATCGACTATTACTTCATTTTTGTTGAAGTTGTACTCATTTCGATTCATTTAAAATTACATTTATTGAAAATATGTGTTTGTATTTTATGATTATCTCAGATATCAGACTATAACATTTTTGTAAGTTTTTTTTTTTATGACACGTTTTAATTTCATGTACTGAATTTGAAAAACGTCAAAAATTGTAAATAAATTCAGTTAAATTTTAATTATTAGAGTGACGGCAAGAATGTTTTCATAAAACAAGCGGATAAACGTCAGATAGACATTTCCAAGCTGAATACAGAATGGCTATTTGGATCTATTATGATAATATTTCCTCAATTTTTGCTTCGACTTTTTTGTGATTTTTTTCCAGTAACTTAATTTTTCTTTTTGAAAAATTCTCAGCCATAAATATCACAATCTACTTAAGAACAGACTGAAATATCCAAAGTACTTCGAATGCCGAGTTGGTCGAAAAATCTTTATGTTCATTCACTTTATGGCTGAATTCTGAAATTTCAGCTTCATAACTTTAATTTTGATTTGTTAAAATTTCCAATTCCTCTCTTTTTATATAAAGAAGAGTTTTAGTTTCCATTATTGTTATGTAAATTAAAGCTTTAAAAAAGAATTAATCAAGATTCATAAAATTAATGAAGTTTTCTTTATAAAATGGACTCCTACGATTTTTGTTAACAGCAAATGAAAATGGTTTTTAGAAAATTGAAAAGAAAATTCTTTAGAATTTTTCACAAAAACAGAAAAACATTTCGATATTGATTTTCAAATCAAAAACAAAAGCTGATGGAAACAAAGGATATTAATTTGTCAACTCTAAATAAAAGCAACTAAAATTTTGCGTTATTAAGTATATTTAAATGTTAACGAAATGTTAATTAACGAAATTAAACAAAAAAATAAAAACAACAAAGAAATTAAGAATGACAAGTGTTTCCTCAAATAATAAACAAAATAAGACAAAACAAAACAATAAACACAATTAGGTTACTTACGACCTGTCAAACAAACTCTACCAGAGAATCAATAAAGTGTGTTAAATCTCTTCTGTTCGTTTTTTTTTTTTTTTTTGTTTTCATTAAAAATTTTAGTCGATTTTTTTTTGTACAATAAAAACAATACAAATATATTTGTAAAAACGAACTAGCTTTTACCCGGTGTGCTTTGCTGCAGTCACAAATCAAAATTTGCAAAAGTACCATGATCATCGCAGTTTATCACATCAATTCTTTAAGAAAGTGATTGGAATATTTGGTCCAGTAAACAGTTCCAAGAGAAAGTAATTGAAATAAATCTAAATACTGCCGCTCTAATATTTCTTTAGATATTTGATAATCAATATTTGCTTTGTACGAGGGGAAACCCCTCCCTCTATCCTATTTGTCCTACATTTTGAGTAGTAAAACGGATCCCTGAGAAATGGTCCAGCCATTTTGGACTTCATTCGTTACATACATACACACATCATTTTTTATATATATTGAAAGATATAAACCGTTAACTGTTAAAATCGAAAAACTATATATAAAAAACACAAAAAAACTCAGCATGTTGCCAATAAATACATATACGAATCCTGTCTAATTGACAGTCACTGAAATAAAGAGAAACAATTCCAAATGAAGTGAAAAAACGAGGAATAACAACAAAAACTACTGGATAAATGTATTGGTGATGGCCAACGCAAATATAAACAAATAAGCACAAATTTGCTGATAACATCGGAGAAAATAAAATTAAAAGGTTGAAATTAATTCACTCATCCTGATTTAAGATAAAACATGCCAACAACAATAACAGCAACAACAATTCTACTTATATATTATTTTAGCATATTTTACCGGAATTTGTAACACGTGTAAAAGTCTAAACTGTATGAAGAAGAAAATTTAAGTGATTTTTGGTTAAATGAGGTCAAAATTAAGAACCAAACAAGAATTTGGTAGAGTAAAAACACTTAAGACTCTCTTAACGGATTTTATATATATTTTTATCAATTACAAAAGAATGGTTGGGATCTTTGGTCTAGTGTGACTAGATTTGTTACAGAACAAAATCCAATTGTTGTGAAACTGCTGAATGGGGTAGTGTGATTTGGTATAAAAAGCAGGTGGATAAATTTGTTCATTAATCCCTCCGAAAAAAACTATTAATGACGACACAGTGATTCTAAAACTGCCTTTTTTACAATCTACCACTTTAAGTGCTGATTTGGCATTCGTGTGCAACGCAAAGAGGTTCCCATAAAGTATTACAATATGTCCGTCTGTGTGTTGCTGGCTTAAGGAAATTTAGTTAAAATATTTATTGTTATCCTGAGAAGTTTTTGATTGTATTGGAAGGAAAAATGGAGGGATTTCTCAACCTTGCAAAAATAAAAAAAAAATTAAAAATTTGTTGAGATCTTTGTCTGAGATCTCTTCTTTCAACTTAAATTAGATTTATAAAAATGAAGCTGAAAATTCTATACATAATTCTATTTGGGAATAACTTATTTCAAAAGTTGATCTTTCCAGTAAATTTATCACACTGTTGCTATATGAGGTTCAGCCCATTACAGATTCCTTCTTTAAATCTGAAACATATAACCTATTGAATTTTAGCTTTGTAAGAAAAGAAAATTATTATTTAATTAACAGAACTCTTATATTTCCAAAACGTCCCCCACGGATATTCTTTACATGCATTTCGGTCAAGAATTCCTTCAGAGTTTGAAAGCAAAATTGAGTCCAAACAGAAGGTATAGAATATAAAAAATATATAATTAAATTATTTTGATCTATAAAAAAACACTGAAAAAGAATTTCATTCCATTTACTTTTGATTTAATTCTAACGGAAGTATAACCTTTACAAACGAGGGTCAACTGTTTCATTGCAAATACAAATAAACGAAACAATAAGTTAATGGAACCAAAAAAGAAAACAGAAAAATATATACACTTTGTACATAAGTTTGTATTTATCTTGTCAAGTGAAAGGTAAAATTAAGAAAACAAAAAAAACCGAAGGATTACAAATGAATAAATAGTGAAACCAGAATAATAAAATTGATGCCAGAAAGATAACAAAAAAGAAAAAAAAAAAAAAAAAACAGCAACAACAAAAACAACTCAAAGAAATTGAAATTATAAGAAAAAGAAAGCTTAGAATGAAGATATAAAAGTACTTAATGAAATACAATACAAATGGAGAGTAGAGGAGTCTTTTTTCTTCTATTTCTCATTTCATTTCGATTGCGAACAATACATGGAAACTTTAAGTCAAAACATATTTTTACACCAGTTATTATGATTCGCATTGTTGTTGTTGTTGTTGCTGCTGCTATTGTTGACTGTCAGTCGTAGCTGTCTCTTTATTTAACACCAAACTCACTGTCAAGAAGAGAAGTGAAAGAGGGGAAAAAGCAAAAACAAAAGCCTAGCAGCTTGGCATAATAAACAATCATATTCAATAGCACAGTTGAAGGATACCAAGAAAAAGTGGAAAGAAATCAAGTGATAATATTAGATTTGAGTATAGGGAATTTTAAGTACCCTATTAGGTGGTTTACACTTTATTTGCAAAAAGTAAGTACCCAAACGGAGAGCGACATGAAAGACACTATAGAAAATACTTTGCGAACGACAGCCCCCTCTCCACTATTTGGAGTAGTTATTGGGGAAAATCTAGATATTTCTAATGGAGCGCAACAGTTTGGACAATGATTAAAAATATAATACATGATCTTAAAAGATGTAAACAAATGGATTCTCTCTCTCTCTTTCTTCAGTAAAGTCAAGTTTCTCGTAATTACGTGAACTTGATAACTACAAAATAGAGAGCTATTTTTTATATTCAGTTCTAATTCAGCTCGAGTTCAATTCGAATTCAGCTTTTAATTATACGTTTTCCGCGGGTTTATGGGTTAAACCAGGGGAGTCCAGGCTTCGTTATATAATAAATTATACACTAATTTTCTTTTCTACAGCATTACAATATGAACATTTTAATTTACTTATACAAAAAATGCTGATAACTTTATAGCGTATCTATTGTGTGAAGATATTATATCTTCAGATGATGATTCCTTTTTAGCTCTTGTGTTAGTGACAATTGGCAATATCTAACATTGAAGTCTAACCACGAGTTTTCAAATCAATATGGAGTATGGTAGAAGTCTAACCTCTAAATACAACACCAGTCTCAATCTCAAGGCAAATGCTAGAAATTCCTCCTAAGTCTAACCTGGAGTGTACTAGTATCATATGGTAGAAGTATAAGCTCTTTTTATACCATCAAGTTTCCAGTAGTCGCTTTAAGAATATCCAATCAATAAAAACAATGGGGGAGATATAATCTCCTCACCAGTTGTCTTAGGCTTTGCCTCCAGAATGCACACTTCAACTTTTTTCAATAAAAAATATTGTGGTCCTAAAAGGAGGCAACAACTTTTGCCGTCACAAACTCCAGTATAGTAGTCTACTTCGAGTTCCCCTCTAGTTAGGTGATCACAACAATGTTCGTGAAACATCTTTCTCAGAGCCGTACAACGGGTTGTTGCCCAACTTGGCTTTGTGTCCCTTTTTATTAAGTGGATATATACATGGTGATATAATAGGGTATATCAATAGGTCAATCTAACTTCCAGTTTTCTCATCCGTAAGTTATAATCTACCTAAAGTTGTAAGTGTACACTTTTTTTTATTATCAATGGACAAACAGAAGGACCTTATCGTGTTACTCGCGAAATGACAAACCTTAAATGCCCTCCCTCATCATTTTAGGTAGTGAAGCAAAAAAAAAAAACAAAAAAATGGATGGGAATTTCGTTCTAGATGTAAATGTATTTTATGCCACAGAATCAATATCATAAGTAAAATTCTACATTCACATATACAAACATTAAGACTTGGCTTTAGACTCAGTTTCGCTGTCATAAATTCTTGTATTCTGTTCAAGTTTATAACTTGGATATGGAGTAAAGTAGAAAGCGTTAATATGCCGAGACTTGTGGGTGCTGAATACTAGAACTGTTGCTGCTACTGCTGTTGGTGATGTTTAGTTATTACATTTTTATTTTAACAATTTTACAATTTCTTTAACAGCCAACAACAACTTTGACATTTTATCCATTCACACTCTTACACACACTAACATATACTTACCAACATACAGCCACTACGCCATGCAACAACATTCATTTTGAAAATACATCTCATAAATATGCAAATAACATTGTATAATAAACTCATACAAACACAAAGACAAACACACAGATACATACACCCAGTTAAAGTAACCGACAACCGCATCTTCGAATGATAGAGTGAGTAGTTGAAAGAAATTTAAACAGACAGCGTAAATGTGAAAATAAGAAGAAAAAAACTCTGAAATCGAATACTAGACTTGATGTAACAGCAAAAATAGGCCCACATCGAGGATGCTAAAAAGAACATGAACATACACACACTTATAGATATGTATATGTAATGTAAATAATGAAAGGCATTTGAATGTTTTCTAAAGATACGAATATAAAGAGATCTAAAGTGTTGGAAATGGAATTGGAAATTGTACTACAGAACCAAAAAAAAAAGGAATAATAATGGAAATAACAATATGATATTTTAGTTGAATCAGCATTTTTTTCTTGTCCTTCATTATCTTTAAATTATCTACTTTTAGATTTAGAATGTGTCAAAGTGTTAAACAGTGGTTTGATTAAGGATTTTAAGGATACATTTTAGTAAGTCACTTAATGGTATCACTTGAATGCTGGTAAAATAATAAGAAGTTCATTTAAAGTACTGAAATCGAATCTTAGTTTTAGGTACTTGTCTTACTTAGTTATAAGAATTATGAGATTGACAATTAAAGTAATTGATTTTTGCCAAATTGTTGTTATTAAATGATAGAATTTGCTGTTAAAGCTTTGAATATTCAAAAATACCGAATACCAAATTTTGTTAAAATATGCACAATAAATATATTTATCTTACTCCAATGTAGGTGGTTCGGTTAATAAGCGATTATACGAAAATTTTAATGAACAGAAAAAAGTTTGCTTCCACTACTTTACTTTAAGTAATTTTCAGTCTCAGTATTAACATGTTCATGTATTTTAGGGCATAAGATACCTATTGAAATTGGTGATTAATTTGGTAAATGTTCCTCCCGGAGGCCGGCTTATTTTTTCTAGCTCACATAAATAAAATGGTTCCAAGAAAAAAAATCATTTTGAATCTAATAAATTTCACATAAATGTTGGTGTCACAATAATGTACTGCACTTAGACATAAATCAGAAAATCAAATAATATGAGGGACGTTCATCAATCAGCCGAAAAGTTTAGTTTTGCACTAAAAATTCAATTTTTAACTAAAAAAATAAATTTTTTAACTAAAAAAAAATAAAATTTTCACTTAACAGTCAATTCTTTACAAAAAAAAAAAATAATAATAATAATAATAATAATAATAATAATAATAATAATAATAATAATAATAATAAAAATACTCATTAGAAATTCAATTTCTCAAAAATATTAAATTTTTTACTAAAAATTCATTTTTTTACACAAAAATTAAAATTTTCACTAAAAATTCAATTTTTTACTTAAAAATCACTTTTTATATAAAAACTTCAATTTTTCTCTAAAAAATCTATTTTTCATTAAAAATTCGCTAAGAAATAAAAATTTTCACTAAAAATTCAACTTTTCACTTATGTTACGTATACTTGTTTTAACTTGTGTTATGTTGCGTATACTTATAGTTAAAGAATAATCATACGTCCCTTAATATCTCTGTTTCTTAGGAAATGCAACTGTAAGTTTAATTTAGGTATTTCCATCCTTCCTAGTAATTGTCTTCCTACCGCGTATAATAATTGTAGAAAAAATTTATTAAAATAATGAAGTGTTTTACTGGTGGTTTCATTAGTTAGATTTTCAAATTCAGTATTTTTCTAAAAATCACATGTTTACTATAATTCAAATTTCACTTAAATTCAAAATTTAATTTTCACTAAGGTGGTGTTATGTTGCGCATACTTGTTTTAAAATATGTAATGTTGCGTATACTAGATTTACTTCTTTTGGGCCATTTATTGGACTATTTAGCATTCACTTGTTAAAATATAAATTGTAAACCCTCTTTTAAATATGTTTAAAAAATTCAAGTTATTTTACTTAAGCTGCACATAAGAATCGTTTAACATTTAAATTTTTAATATATATTTTTTATATAATTTCTAATTGAAAAAAAACGTATTACAAACAACTATAGAATCCATTTTACTTTAAAAGTCAATCATTTAGACAACCAGTCAGTTTTGTCATTCAACTTCTGTCAAACAGTTAGTCAATGGAAAATTTTTACTGGTTTCATTTTCCTTCTTTGTTCAACCCTCTTTCATATTCTAATATTCAAGGAGGACAACATTAAGATTCTAACTGACATTTTTCTTGATGCTTCTGTGTTTATTTCCTTCTTGTTGTTTCTTTCAGTTTTTTTTTTTGGAAAAAAGTAAATGAAAATGCTGCAGCTGAAACATCAACTAAAATGAAAAGAATGTTTTGGTTCAAAATAACAAAACACACCAACAGACAGACACTGGGACAAAAAAAAAAACGATATGATGGATATTTAAACACACATACACACACAGTTGTAAGAATTTTGTAATAACAAGAGGTTAAAATGATGAGAATTTAATGAAAACTACAAGAACACTTTTGTGTAAGCGTGTGGGTTTGTGTGGAACTGCAATTCGATTACACAAAATAATAAACAACAAGAAAAACATATAAAAATTGTAAATTTTCAATTTGAAAATGTTGCTTTTGTTTCATTTGAATACAATATAACTCTCGGATACTTAACAAGACTTCATGCTCTGTATTTTATATATAAAAGTATGTGGTTGAGGTTACAAGTGCATGTGTATGTGTATTTAGTTGAGGTTGAGTTGAGTTAAAATAAAACTATCAATGAATAGTTCGATGGATGAATGAATGTAAGGTATGGTAAATTGATGGAATGCATTTTGTATTGTTTTGGTTGCAATTCATTTTTATTGTCAGAGAAAAAAAAACTTTCAAGAAAATATCAAAAATATAGAAGGAAATACTAAGTTTACCTGGTATTTGTAGTTGCATTCTGTTGTAATGGTAACAGTAAATGTTATTTTTGTTTAATATCATCAATACAAATACACAAAGCACTAACACACACACATGTATTCATCAACACATCCCACAACAGATAGCAAAAATCTTTTATTGTTAAAATATGTAAAGAAAATGCAATTTTTCCCATATTTTCCTTTTTTTCAATTTTACAATTTTTCGCTCTTGTTGTTTTTGTTGTAATGGAGGAGTGAAAGTTTAAAGTGAATTGCAGATGAAATGTTGGCTTTCATACATTTTGGTAGCATTTAAAGTGGTATTGGTAGATGTTAAATAAACATTTGCAAAATTTTCAATTGATTGCATCCATATACAATTCCACACATACACACACGCACACACATATCTATGACAAAATTTTCACATAGTCATATCTTACAACAGCATCATCAGGCCAAAATTACAAACTTGTGCATATAGAAAGCTAAGGAATGGATGAAAAAATAACTGAAAAACAATCATTCACACACTAATGCAAAAGTTGTACAAGAAATATATGTACGTACAACTTACAAACATTTATAGACATTTCATAGAAATGACAAGAACATTGTAAAATATTTCTTCTTCATTGTCACATTTGCAAATTGCAATAGAAGAGGAGTCTCACATTAAGCCAGTATGTAGTTTTAAATTGAAATGCATAAATATTTAACCCATTGAGGGCAAATCGTAGACCTTAGGAAATGTTTTACACGAATTTTTTTTACTTTCACTTTCATCTTTTTAACTCTTGCTGGTGTTGTTTACTTCTGACTCTGCTTCTCTCTTTGCTGATATAAACCAACTCAAATTGACCCCAATGAAATGAATCTGGAAAATGTTGAAAAGCGATTTCCATTTTGGTAATGAAGCTTTTTCTAACGTATTGTTACCGAAGTTGATAAAAGCATGCATTACTATAACTTTAAGTTGAAAAAGTCATTTATAAAGACCCAACAAGTAGTCAAATCAACATTAATGCCAAATATTTTAAATACCATAGGAATTCTTTGCTTTAAGTGACATCGGAAGGATATAATGTACCATAAGCTTTGGGAAATTGTGTCAAACAGTTAAATGGAAAGAGGACAATAAATAAAGAACACAACCTCATATTTGGTCAATATTTTGGTTGTTCCTTATTTATTGTCCTCTTTCCATTTGACTGTTTGACCCAATTTCTCAAATCTTATGGTACATTATATCCTTCCGATGTCACTAAAAGCAATCTTCCAATCGCAATAACGTTCGACCACATATAATTAGATATCGAAATTACTTGCAAACAGTTAATAGAAAATTTTTACTCATCCGAATTTTATTTCAAAATTAATACAGAACTTGACATATGTTCTTCATTTATTATGCGTCTCAAAAATGGAATAGTTCTTGTCTCCGTACTTACATCGTATACTTATAAGTCTGATATGATTTTTAAGATTTTATATCCCAGAGCTTATATCATTTAAGTATAATAGAGACCACAGGTAACTTCCAGGAAAGTTTCCAACAGATACCTTACTTGGGTCAAGTAAATTATCCCACTGTCTTACTTAGAACAGTTATTAGTCGTAAATTATTATTCTATCAACTACGTAGCTGCTGTGTTAAACCAGTATGTTCCTGAAAAGACAGAAAATAATAATAGTCACATACAAAAGTAATCTTTCTGGAGATAGAACTGTACAGTCACACAAAAATAAACAACTGTCTTTTCCGCAGTATCACCAATATAAGGTACAACAAAAGTTTCTAAACGACAATCTCGTTCTCGTAGCATGAGTGTCCATTTCACGAGTTTTGTCTTCTGCTGAAATAAAGAAGGTGATTGATTTTCTTGGCGCTAATCATAGTGCCACCTGGTCGGTGTGTCCTGTATAACTCCATTCTAAATTCAACCTAGCAGAAAGTTAAAGCAAAACTACTAGAATTCAAACAAAATCATCCAGTCTATTTGCAATGTAATTTCCAGCACAAGAATTAATATAAACTGATAAGCAGGGCCGTATTTTTATGATTGAAATTTCTGCCTATAGGATTCTGCAAAAGTCACATAACATAAATGTTACTGTAACACCAAAACTCCTAATGTTTTAACCGATACTTTGGACTCACTTTCTGAGTGCATTAAACAATGTCCGTCCATCTGTCTGCCTGAATGTCCATTTCAAACTTTATGAACAAAATTTTAAAAATATCTTGATGATATTGACAAGATATTATTTTAAATCAGAAACGATGCTATTGGTACCTTCTTAAGACTCCCTTAAAATCGGCACTTCCTAATCTCAATTTGAAGAGCATGATTTTTCGTATGTACTATATAAAACAAGAATATAGTGTAGACCGACTTACATTTTTCTTAATTTTTTATTTGGAGCAAAACAAGTTCATATAAGAGCTATAGAATTCGTTCCCTTCATTGAAAAGCAGCTACATATGTGTGTACGCAAATCAGTTTCCGTTCGTAGAGACAGATGATTCTTCAAGAGTCTATAATAATATTTTCATATCTCATATATTGCTCCTAAAATAGAGCAGTTACAAGCATTTTGGAAGAAAATCAATAAAAACATAATGGGTTAATTTTTTATTATAAGAATATGTAATTTTTGCTATGAATTTGAATTTTTTCTTTTTTGTCGTATTAGTATTAGAGTGCATTATATTTGTATGCATATAACTTACCATGTCATACATACACATGTGCTTCTGTATGACTATGTGTATCTGGAAATGTATAACAATAAAAACTCCAAAGAGAATTTACTTTTCGTAATGTAAATGTGACATTTTAAAATAGTTGTATGCATTTCCGGTTCAAAATCGAAGTCGATTTAGTGTGTGACATTTCTAACAATCTAAAACAACTAAAGAAACGTTTATTAGGAATGCATATGTTTGTGTGTTTAAAAATGCAACCAGGAATTGCAGAGAATCAGCAACAATTTTGCGTACATTATAGCAATTGAACACAGCTGCAGTTAAAACAAACACCTATTTTCATACAAATACATAGAAGGATTTTATTAAATGATAAAAATTTATTTTATATTTGTGATAACAACATATTTTATAATTTATAATGCTGATATTGTTATTTTCTAACTCCCTCTTTCCTCTCTCTCTCTCTCTCTCTCTCTCTCTTGATCTTTATAAGATTTGACTTAACAATTTCTTACACTTGAAAATCTACAATGACATGTTGAAACCATTGCTCAGCTCAATTGCTTTGTAAATATACAAATATTCATGCTATTCATACAAATACTAATACATATGAATGTACATACATATAACATAACCTATAAATACCTTGATGTATATAACATCTAAATGAAGGTGACAGTGTGTTTGTTTGTATAATTTTATGGGTATGATTTGAAACCGTATGTCACTTAATCAACTACACCTGCTGAGTTCACCTACATATTTATTTCATTCATTTCATTCTCTTGCTTGATTATTTTTTCTTCTTAACTCCATCAGATATTTTACATTTTCAACATGTGATTGTATGAATATGATATGTGTGTGTGTGTGTGAATATAATGTATACGGTAATTTTGTTCCATTTACCTAATACTCTTTTAAGTCATACATTTCATGTAAAATCATTCCAAAAAAAGCCATTCAATGTCAGGTATAAATGTCTTAAATATCAATGGGGTATTTTCTATAAACATTCGCTTTTCTTTATTTTCTTCTTATTTTTCTCCTCCGGTTCTTCTTTTTCGTTTTTCTTCATCTGCTGCTGTCTCTAGAGGAGATATGCTAAGTTGGTTTTATTCCATTAGTGGCTCATATGCATATGTAACTCGTAACTTAATCTATTTAGTATCAAAAAAAGGTAAAATGTGGGACATTTACATTGTTACAGGTTTTATAACAAATACAAAAGCTGAAGTCACAGAATGCAGAAGGAGGAGGAGTAAGGAGGAGGAAAATAAGAGAGATACAAATACAATTTAACGTGAATACTTCTTTCCCAGAGAATGAGAATGAAATTAAAATTTTAATTATGTATGTTTTTGTGTAATAAGAATGAATACATACTTATGTAACGTTTAGGTATTTAAGGCATTTCTTGTATTTAGGACAACACAGCTGGTGTTAAAGTATTTAACAGAGAATATTCATTCATTCAATTCAAGAAACAATGTTTAATTAAATTTTTGGTCAATAAAATAGAAGAAAGTTCAAAAAATATATATTTCTATTACAAAGTGTGAAAGTAAGAGAAACGTAATTTAATTAAAAGTGGAGTTAAAAAATATTAGTAAAAATATTAGTAAAATAAAATCAAATTGTGAAATTTTCTAGTTGATTTGGAGAGAAAAAGGACTTTATACAGGAGCAAGTTAATGTAATAATCCAGCATAATCAATTTTTTGGATCATAGTTTTTTCCAAAAAAAATTATAGTCATAAATATAGCACATTCTTAATATTTTTGAGAACACAAGTGGATTCTTTGTATCCAAAAAATTTCAGAAAGGCATCAGACAGACATAATAAAAAATATTTAATTTTTTTTCAAAAAGTTTAAACTTAATTGAAAAACATGAAAAATAGTCAAAATGTCGTTTATTTCTAAATAGAAGAAACAAAAATACAGCATTGAACCCGAAATTCTTATTTGAAACTCGGCAGAAGTTTGGTACGCAGATAAAAAGTATATAGTCGAGGAACGCCATTTACAAAGCCTATAACTCCATCAATGGAGTACGAAATTCCAAAGTTACAACATTACACTCCCCAGCCATTACAATGTTAGATTTCGTGTAAACTTCCCAGGGATGCAATATGATGTAGGGTATTGTATTGATCGAATAATTGTTACATTAACATTCGATTATTTAAAAACTCTTTAATAACAATTTTTTATATTTAAAGTCAACTTTGTTTTCAAAACAATTTTTAATAGAAATTTAGTTTTATTTCTAAATTTTAAATAAGTTTATTTAAATTGAAATTTCTATTTAAAAATTCCAAATTTGTACTCGAACTCTCTAGAACACTTTAATGCATATTGAACAAACTTTTATCTCCAGTTCGAATGTTGTCTTGATGCAATTTTAAATTTCACATTCGTAAAATGTGGCATGAATAATTTATTATTTTCTTTATTTTATTTAAATTTTTTTATTGAGGAAGAAATATAGCTGAATATATAGTTTTTCTCCCTCTCTCTGTATCTCTTTCTTAGGTTTAATTTTTTATTTTGCTAGAACAGCTTTTATCAAGAGTTGTGCCAGAAAAGGTGCTTGAATTAAAGATGCATGTACATGAGAATAAGGAAATTTGAAAGAAAAAAAATAATAATAAATCTTGAGAACCAAATTTTCATGTCTTCTTTTGTACTACCAAAAGAGAAAAACAAAAACTTCAACAACACAAAAGAAATTGCAAAACAAGTGTGGGAAAAAATACTCTCTCACAATGCACAGTGGTCCCAAAGCGATTTGTTTTTTTGAAAATAATTTTGTAACTCTGGAACTATTGAATATTTTTAACGAAATTCAATCAATTTGGTTAATTACATGTTTTTAGTGAAACCCGAGAATGTAAATTGATCTCCAAATTTGAACGATTTTTTTAAAAATTGCCAAAACTTTATGTATGATTTGATCGGCCCTGAGAAAAGCAAGAACTTTATGTTATTTCAAAATACTTAAGAAGTGTCTATTTCAAATCACTTATTATATACAATTCTGTATTACATATTTACATGGAAAATCTAAAATTCCATTCCGGGGAAAACTTGTTAAAAAACTTGACTTTTTCAGTAAATTGCTCACCCTGCCGCTATAAGAGTCTTGGTCCATTACAGAATTAAGTGCGTAGCTTGTAAATAAAATGATATAATCAAGTAACTCTATTAATGATTTTAAAGCGGAAAATTTTACCACCTTTTTGAAAAAATCAGATTTTTTTATAAATTTCTATTTCAAAATAATAAAAATATCTGGATCTTGTACAAAGAATATTGAGAATTTTTTGCAGAATCCAAACAGTTTGTTCTTTTTACCATAATAGAGCCTACCAAGTTCAAAAAACTAAAAAAAAACTGACCAAAAATAGTTCAATATTTTATTTTGGTCTAAATATCTCTTAACCTAAAAGAGCTATAAACTATAAGAGATATCCCATATATCGGATGGAAAACACTTCAAGAATGCCTGCGTAAAATTTCGTTAAATAATATTCGATTGTTCCAAAATTACACAACTACTTCCATGAAAAAGGCGTTTTTAGAACACTGTGCAATATTGAAAATTTCCTGTAAATGAAATTTTCATTTACATGACAAATTCACTCGAATGTAAATGATTATGATTGTTAATGATTAATTAATTTTATTTAATTATTTTTGAAAAGTAACTGAAGACTTGTTTAATTTGCTTATTAAGATATAAAATTTAATTTTAATTTCTTTTACAAAATAATAATTTATGACAAAATTAATAAATAAACTCTTCTTGTAAATCCTGATAAATTTTCATCTTTTTCTCTGAACTGAGTCCTAATAGAAATATTGTAAATAACAATAATAATTTTTATTATTATCAAGATAAGAAATAATGTATGAGGAGGATATTTAAAAAGTTTTGCTTCTCTTTTCTCTCATTTACTTTGTTTGAACATTAATTGTAAATTCTTCATTCATTATATTGCAGACGACATGCAAGAATCGTCGTAGGAAATATTTATATTTATGATGACACTATTAGAACATTTTAATTAGTTTAACTGCCTCAATAATTTCCAATTTATTGCACATTAAACATTCAATGGTCCCATTAACAATTATGAATAACAAAGTATTTCAAATATTTCAACATTCAAACATTCAACAACATTTAATACTTATTGTTGTTTTTTTTTGCCAACATTCTCATTCATTTATACACATACTTTCTTCTTACACATACGTACACATACACATATACATATACATTCCAACAAAATATAGACTTGTATTAGTTAAAACATAAATAAATATTAGAAATTACAAATAGAATAAGGGAAGAGCGAAGAAAGGAAAGAGAATTGGTTGGTTGAAATTTATGAGAATATAAATAAGAAATATTTACTTGTGTATGTGTGTACAGTACTTTGTAAAGAATATGAATGTATATGAATAATTGTATGTGGGTGTGTAAGGGTGCTATTTTAACTATGCAAAATGTCAAAATTCAAGTAAAGAGTGTAATAAAATTAGTTATTTTTCATTAGATATTAAAAACCCAATAAGAATAGATTATTCGATTGAGCGGTATATTGGATACCTTACACGGATTGATGTCTCGCAATTATATGTCTAACTACTACATACAGCTGTTACATAATGGTTAAATTTTAAACAAATCCAATGAGTTTTTCTTCAAAGATTTTCAAAAGTCTTTTGTCTGAAATTTCAAGTTATTTGAAGTTTCAGATATCGATCTTTTTTTGTTATTGTGCCAACATTTTAAAATAGAAAACTATATAAACAATCTGACCAAATATAACACCAAAAAGGAATGAGTTCATATATATTTTATAATACTTAAAAATTCTTGCATCAAATCAAAAACTGAGTCGATATAACTATATCTCCCTGTTCATCTGTCTGTTCGTCTGTCTGTTGGAAACATTCTTACGCCTTGAATAATTATCGGAGCTTAATGAATTGTTTCTCGTTACCCTCAGCAGTTTTATTTTAAAAACCAGATAAATCAGTTTGTTTGTAAAAACTATGTGCACCAACATCTTAGACAACATTAAAATTCCTTTTGGAAAAATTCTATATTTTTTTCAAAAATTTGTTATTAATAGACATTTTATACAAATTTTCGTTTTCTAAGAAAATTTTCGCAAATTTTCTTTTTTAATGAAAAGCTTTTCAAATTTCATTTTTATAAAAAGTTTTCACAAATTTCACATTTGAAGGATTTTTTTTGTCAAAAATGTCGTCTGTAAAAAAACGGAAGAAATTAAAGAATCATAGTCAAGAGTTGCAGAGAAAGCTGTCAAAGGCTCTGAAAGCGGGACAACTTCTGCTAAGGTGATTCGAAGGAAAACCTATTTTCGTTGTATGTACTTCTAAGCAACAATGCCAGATACTCCCAAAATTTTGTCCTTCATGAGCGTCCTTGAATTCTCCCGTTACTGTTTAATTATATTCGAAACAGTTAGACCTTTGACCTAAATTTTGTAGGAAGAAGTTGATAATATTTAATAATTTAATTACGCACTTTTTTTGTAAAAACCCTTTAACTATTAAAATTGTTACAAAATTTGCTTAACAAAATTGAGCCATTAATAATGAGTTATTTGAAATAAACATAAATTTATAAATTATTTATGGTGTTAAATATTTTCGACTTTGAAATTGTTTTTCATACATCTTCTTAAAATACAACAACTACATGAACAACATGAAAAACAATTTAACTTATAAATACTTAACGAAAACTTAAATATCTTTTCTCTTCCTCTTCTTCTCCACTAAGTTAAAGCTATAAAATTAAGGATACAATAAATAAATCTAAATATTCTATACATTTTATTTTAGATTTAATAACATGAAAAAAAACATAAAATATTAATGAAAAACTTTGAAAACTTATGATGTTCCAATGCAAAATAATAAAAAAAAATATTCTGTCAAATTAGTTGAGTAATTTTTTATGATTAAATTTAAATGAATCTTTAAGTTGGAACGACAAACGGATGGAGAACCCAACGAAGGAATAGACTTTAAGTTGTCAACGTATAACTCAACAAAACTTAACTGAACTTAACATTTTGTGGGCGAGAGACAGAGAGAGAATTCTCTTTCCTGATTACTAGTTTGACAACAAACTGCCAGAGCTTAATTGACAGTTAGCAGGAAATATATTTCTTTTTCTTACGAAAGTATCCTTGTGACCAGTGAGTGAACTTGATTACAGTCATAATTTAATAAGTCCTGGGTGGGAGAAAAACAATAAAAATCTTATTTGTTGTTATGAACGTTACACTTTATTTATTATTATTATTATTTTTATTTTATACTCTTTTTTTCATTTCCTGGCAAATATACAATATTAAAGATATTTATATTCGTATCATATTTTTTGTTTTTGCCTTTATTTTCCTTATTTAAGACCTTGTTCTTTGTTTCCCTTTTTTCCAATATTAAAAGTGTTGCAGTTGTTGTAAATACTAATACCTTCTCATAAAAAAAAAATGATAAATTAAGTTGAATTTATTGTGTTGATACTATTTTTATGAACTTTATATTATTTTTATACCCTCCACCACCACAAATGGTAATGAAGTTATATTAACTTCGTCAATCGGCGTGTAACGCAAAGGAAGAATCATCTCAGACCCCATCTTGTATCAAATCCGTCTATTTCTTGAAAACATTCTTACGCTTAGAAGAATTATCCGAACTCAATGAAATTTGATCACATTGTTTCTTATTGTGTCAGTTCATTATTAAAAAATATAGAGCGATATCTGGGACAATCTCGAAATTTCGAAACAGAACTTTTCTAATTTTTTCATCAAAATCGGACCAGTAAAAAAATACAAAATCTGTGCGGTGTACAAGTGTCAATTCAATAACATTTTCTGAAATTTGCCATATATATAGTTATTTTGATACAACAATAAAGCCAAAGAAATTAGATTGTGCTGGGATAATTTTTTGGCGTAGCTACCACATAAGGCCCCTTAACGGAATATGGTTTATAGCTTATAAAACTCTTAAATATGAACCGATTCTTTTGAAAAGAGTCTATTTAAATTTGGCAATAAAATAATTAAATTTATTTGGCTTTAACGAAAATTGAAAATTTGAAAAATCTCAGTCCATATTTTACTGTAGCTCCCACATAAAGTCCCTTTCCCAAAAAAACTGGTTGAGCCCATAAAAGCAGTAATAAAAACCAATTCACAACAATTATTTTCCCAACTGTTTTAAATATATTTCAATAATTTTAGCAATCTCGGTCCATATTTTGCTATTTCCACCGTAAACACCCCTTCCCGAAAAACGGGTTTGAGCTCTTAAAAATTCTAAGTATAAGAAATTCGCCTCAATTACTTTTTTCTCACTGTCTTCAATATATGCTATTAATCTGAGCGTTATCGGTCCAAATCTATCTAATTTCTTTTCCTTAATGTCAAGAAAAATGTTGATTTAATTCTCTATAATTTTTATAGGGGGCCCTTTTTCGCAATCAACGTTTAAGCTGATGAACGAATAAGTTTTTCAGTGTAATTTCTTCAATTCGTGCTTAAATTTGCACAACGTTAGTGGTGGAGCGTATCAAAGATTCGGCACAGCCGAATATTCTTACTTGTTATTATTATATATCTTCTCTCGTTAATTTCTTTTACTATATTTCATTTTTCATTCAATTTATATACCTTCAACGTTATTTTTTTACCTCTGTTGGTTTAAACGTTTAAATATGTAAGAAGATAAATTTACAACTCAATTGGTTCAATCAATTTTCTTCGATAAGTTTTTTAGCTTTTTTTTCTTATGCATCAACTTCCATTTGTTAATGTTTGTATGGTTGGATGCTTGTTTTACTCTCTGCCTTTGCTGCTTGTTAAGGACTCTAAAGTCTCTGACAGACAAACGGAAGGACGAGCATATTTTTTAATATTTTGTTTCATTATGTTCATGCGAGTAAATTTCTTTCAATGATTTCTTTGATTTTTGTATGTCTGTAGTTCAATATTTAGATTTATGTGGAAAAACTGATTTAACCTTGAATATTAAAGATAATTTTCTTTTAAAATATCTTGTTAGGAAAAAGAGTTTTTGCGAAACACTTTATGTTTTCATATACATCACATTAGTGAAGGTTCAACTGAAAATCTTGAAACTAAAAAAATTTCACAATAGATGTAAACATATGTTTTTGAAAAGTCAAACGAATTAGGATCAAATCGGTGTTCAAGCTTTTTTTACTATTAAACTGAAAAAGAAAACCAACCATTCCAGAGCTTAGTCTAGATTAGACTATAATTCAAGAACCAACTTAGATGATTGTTTTGTTCTAGAATAAATTCAGGCTCAGATTTAAGTTTATCTTTCAGTTAAAATTCTTATATGGTTTCCAGTTGAGATTATGGATAAAATCATAGTTTAAATTTCAGTTTAGATTTAAGATGAGACTCTAATAGAGATTTACGTTCGAGTTTCGATTTTAATTATAATTCATATTCCAGTTAATATTCCAATGCAGATTCTAGTTTAAGAACAAATAAATTTTATAGTTCAAGATCCGATTCTATTTGAGGTTTCAGTTCAGATTCTAGTTAAAATTATAGTACAGGATTTGGTTCAGATTAAGTTTAGATTTTAGTAAAAATGTTAACACAAATTCTGTTTTACATTCTAATTCAAAACAGATTTCACATCTTATCTCAGATTCAACCTCATATCATAGTTCAGTTAGGATTCTGGTACAATTTCTTGTTTAGATTTCAGTTCAAATTCGACTATTAATACTGATAAATTATATTTCAGAATTTAGTTCAAATTCGACTGGTTTATATCTACTTCAAGTTCAACAATAGCGCGAGAACTTGTTCGTTGATAGAATACCTGGATCAGGTAGATTGATTAAATTACTTGATGTTTCTTAAACCAAAAACTTCCAACACATCTGGTGCTTAGACTATTTGATACGAAAAGCTAAAGCTATAGCAAAAAGTTTCGAACAGAAACTCTGCTAAAAATTTAGAGGTAAAAAACAGAGCACGGGAAGCAAGTTTTCAAAAAATCTTGCATAACGGATGACGAAACGAATATTCCTGGCAGTAGGAAGGTAAAAGGTTAAAAAAAATTATTTTAGAAAATAATTTAATGGGCAACTTCTCTAGATCTACCCTCGCATAAAATGTTTCGTTTGAACAAACAAACAATTTGTTCTTTTGATATATTTAAATTTTAATTCTTTTGACTGGTGACGCCAATCAAAAGCTGATAATATTAAAAACATCAATTTCCGCCTTTTTTGCTGTTAAGTTTTCGTTATTTTATAAAATTATTAACTATATGATTTAACACAAATATATGTATATTTATACACAACACACACATACTCAACTGCACATATATTCATTTTCAATTATATTATTTTTCAGTCTACAGAATAAATGTGCATCAAATACTAACAACAACAACAGAAACAACTAAAGTATTTGATTGATATGACCAACAGCAACGAGAACAACAATAACAATAACATAAGATGGAGTATAATTCATAGTAAACAAATAACATATACTGAGAGAACCAGAAAAGACCAGAAGGAAGTATTATGGGATTCATATGAACATGAATATAAAAATGTAAAGTGTTTGGATTCTTTCCCAACTGAAGTGAGAGTATTATGTTTGTGTGTTTGTTAGTATAAAGCAAGGACTTTCAAGAGGTTACCACTGGGATGATATGCAAGAGGATAAATACAAATAATAAAGAAGAGAAAAAATTGTAAATTGTAAAAATATTGAAAATATATTTAAACAAATACATACATACATACATACATACATACATACATACATACATACATACATACATACATACATACATATTTACATATGTATTGCAATAACAACTACTATTAGTGCTCTCTATACTTGTATAAATATATGCATGAGTGCATGAATATATGTAAATATAAATCTTTTTATGGAAATATTATTTCTTTTCATGATTTATTTCTCGTTTGCGTGTATGTGAAAGACTGTAAGGAAAAATAAAGTAAAATAATATAAAATGAAATGAAAACTTGTGCTATTCTTTTGGAATTAAGCACAGTAGTTTGGGAGAGTGCTTAAGGAAGTATTTAAAAAGTTATTAAATTCGATGTAAGTACTTTGAGAATAAGTATTTAAACAGAGAACACACACACATATGCACTCATATTACAGACGAGTTTAAAAAGAATTTAAGAACGTAAATAAATCTAGCAGATACTTTTTTTCACATAAAAATATGTTAATTTGTTTGTGTGTTGATTTCAGATAAGTATATATATATCAATATTGCGTAAACTAATTTGATATCCCACTAAATTTTATCTCAATTCATCAATTAAGACGTCTATAAATAAAACAATTTAAAAAAATTTGCTTTAAATAACATTAACATTTAAATAACATTTCTTATTTTAATTTCAGCTTCAACTTAACTTCAGGTTTTAGTAGTGAGTCTAGTTCAAATTTAAGTTCAGGTTCTAAATCAAGTTTAGAATAACTTCGAACTTTGCTCAGGTTCCAGTTCAGTTTATTTGAAATTGAAACTCATGTTCTAGTTCTTATTCCGATTCCAGTTCAGATTCAAGTTTAAAATAAAGTTCAGTTTTCTGATTGCAGTACAGATTTTAGCTTTGGTTTAAGTTCAGATTCTAGTTAAGACTTTTGTTCATATTTTAGCTCGTAATGTAGTTCAGAACATAATTAAAATTGTAGTTAAGATTTAGACCAGATTTAAATTCAGATATTATTTAGATTAAATTCAGACTTTGAAAAGGATTTTAGATCTGATTTAAGTTCAGATTCTAGTTCAAATAAAGTTCACATTCAAGCCCTGATTCTAGTTTACATTTAAGTTCAGATATAATCTCAGATTCAAAATCCGTTTCTTTTTCAGATCTGCATTTTCAAATTTAACCCAATGTAAGTTAAGATTTTAAATCAGTTGATTTTACGATAATAAGTTCATTTGTTCATCTGTACAGCTGACTATACATGCAAACGTTAAGCACACTCTACAGGTCGAAAATTTTAAGATGCGAAAAAGAGTACACCTTTTTATTTTGTTCCAAGAATTAAGCCTATTGAAAATGTTCCGGTCCATTATTCAGATAAATTATTTCAGGTAGCTCCCATCAAAATGTACTCTCAGAACATAATTTTTAGCTCATTAAACTCACAAAAATGAAAAAGAGTTTTAGTTACATTTGTCCAAATAAATATTTTATCAGTCAAAACACCGTGGCAGTGGTTCCTATATAGACCCACTAACGAAAATCACTTTAAAGTGCATAAGTTTCAATATTATGTTGATATTTCGTATTTTAACAGCAAACCAAAATTTGCGAGAATCGGTCTACATGTTCTTATAGCCGTCCTATAACTCCCACTTATGAAAAATTATCTCAAAATGCATAAATCTCATATATATATGAGTATGAAGAAAATATTTCACATTTTTTCCAGCACAAATTATAAAAATATTATGAAAGTTGCAACTTATTTTTTCAGGCCTGAGCAATCGTGTAGGGTATTAAATAGCCGTTCCGTCTTTAGTGCAATAATTATTTAATATTTTTCTACAGATTTTAATTATGATTCTACGTTAGATCATGATTCAGATCTTAGTACATGTTCGAGACTAAATACAAGTTCAGATTTTATTCTTTAACTTATTTAGGTTCCAATTCAGACTTTATTTTAGATTCTAATTCCGATTCTAACAAGATTTTGGTTTAGATTTACTTTCGGTCTAGATTACATTTTAGTAAAGTGTCCAGTCACATTCTTATTGAATTTCAGTTTTTCGTCATAAAACCACTGTCTTCAAATTGTACTCAAAAAAGTATATATTGCGGCCATGGCGGTTATTCAAGTTATTTTCCTTGTTTTGTATTATTTTTTCTCTATTACAGTTGAATTGGATTAAATATAATATTGTAGCATAAAATTGCTTATAGACCTGAATGCATTTTTGAGTTTATATATATTTTTTCTTCTACATCCAAAGTAGTTGTTGTTATAATTTTGCATAGTATCTCCGTTGAAAACATTTTTTACGAGACTTCAAATCTATAAAAAAAGATTTTGTGTTCAATGAATTTGTTGTACGTTGTGATATTTTGTATAAAAGCACTTGTCATTTGAAATCGATGTCAGCGTCATCATAATCAGCCGAACAGAAGAAGCAAGAAGAGAGGAGCAAACTCAATATTATTTGTTATTATGATGACAAAAAATAAAAAATAGAAGAGAAAAGAAAAAAAGAAAAAAATATTTTCATGCTTCATTAATTTCTTAGAATTACATGCCTCAACAATTCTATACGAAAGCGATACTTTCTTATTTTTTCTCTCTTTTTTTCTTTCTTGTATATTTTTTCTATAATGCGAATATGTATCGCAGTGAAGTGATGGGAAATTTTGAAGAAAAATATATAAAACTATGTAGATTTTGTTCTTTGTGAAAGTTTCTTTAAATTTTTTTTGCTGCTGGTAAAAGTTCTTCTGATTTAGCCAATAAATATTCAGGGAGCACTACAAAATAAAGAAAATTTTCAGAATGATATACGTAATTCGGAAATGCTGACAGTTCCGAAAATGTATATATTTTTGGCTGATTTCTCTGATTTTATTGGCTTTAAATCTTAAAAAATATGTATTATAAATGTGATATTGTCAACTTACAATCTAATGGAATTGAGATTGTTACAAATAATGACCTAAAACTGATTGAAATGGGATCGATTAAAAAAGTGAGTTCGAAAAGATGTTTACGTAAATGTAGATAAAAACGAAATCTCTTAACTAACAGTTCTATCTTTTTATTTATGAAATTATTATTACAATTCCGTTTCAAACCTTTTGCGGAAACCCTTTTCTCCAACAAGTAGTGCTTTTCCGTTTAAAATCGACCACACTGTTCATTATCCTTCTTGTGCTATTCAAGTATCGTTTAACTAGAGCCCATTATCTCTCAATCAGCCTTAGGAATAAGCCTTTGGGTACTAAACCTTTTTCAACATTTTCTTGAGCTTCAGCATGTTTGAAAAAAAAAAAAAAAAAAAAAAACTGAACTTCCTTTGCCGGTCCCTGCTTTTGCCCTCTATTTTTTTTTTTGGGCTTTGTGTGTTATTCGAACTGCATTAGCTTTAACATGTCGCACCAAGTTGTCCGATCTCACTTTTTTCTGGTCACTTTTCATTTGTTTGATATCAAACATAATAACTGACATGTTTTACAAAGGCAATTTGATTATAAAAATATCAAGTGTTATTTGGGTTAAAAGTTTTAATGAAAAACATTTGATCTCACTCCTTAAGTAGATATTTTAAGTAAAGTGGTGCGGATAATAGAGAAAAATATAGAAAAGTTTCGTGCAATTCTGTGAGAGTTCTAACTCGTGTGAAATATTTACATGTTGTAGCATTTAAATTGACAACTTTAATATACTCCAGTTCCCCTCTTCTATTAGTGTAGAGAGCAAAAAGGGAAAAATATATAAAACAAAAAGGAATTTATTATCAGCTGCTGCATAAATTGTGATGTTATTTTTTTTTGCAAAAAGTAGCAAAAAAAAAATGGAATTCCTTTCTTGTTGCTATAATTTCGATAGATGTATTATTTTTCGAGTGGGTGTAATATTCAGATGTTTGATCATGAATTTTCGGTATTTTCAATTATAAGGTTCATTGATTAGTAATTGTTTCCAATTTATGTTTATTTTCTATGTTTTCAATAAAGTCAAAGGGAATAAATGAAGTATTTTTTTATCATTTTCTCATAACTCTTCATAAAATGGCAAAAATTTGTGATGTGTTTGTTTCGCAAAGATAAGCTCCACTCACACAACAACAACAACAAAATAGAAACTAATACTTACATCCTCGTTTTTCCCACACATACATACTTCAGAGTTTATGCATGTCTGTATTTATATGTGTTACTACCATTATCCTTTAAAATCAATGATGTACAAATTCATAAATTACTAATTTTCCAGCCCACAAGTATAAAAAGTAACAAAACAATTCTAAAAACAACAAAAATAAGCTAAAATTACTGTTATACATAACTGATGAAATTTATGTATATTTCCGAATTATTCATTCATATTTTGAAAAAATTTTAATAAAAATTTCAACATTTTTCAATGCCAATTCTCTCTTCTCTTAGCAATGTCATTTCGTTTTCGCTCCCCATAATTTTCTCTATTTTTGCTTTTATTTTTCAACTATTTTCGTACTGAAGTAAAATATTCTAAATCATCATTATCTTCAGTAGCAGCTAAAGTAGCAGCATCAGCAGCTTTAGTAGTATTTAGCTGTAGTAATAGCACGAGTAGTAGTTGTAGTAAATTCAGTTTATAGTTTTATGCATTTTTAAATGTTACATTAACGTAACTCAAATACACCCCAGAGTTAGATGAATAAAAATATGCGATGAAAAATGAATTACGAAGAAGAATATGAAAAAGTATTTAAATGAACATTAAATCACTTACGGTAAAAACAATACTGGGGAATATTTGAATACGAGCACAATAATGTATACAAAATAAATGTTTGTTGTAAGAAGTGAAATCGATAAATTCCTAACACACATTTTTTTAAATTTTTTAAATTAATATATGTTTAATCCGATTTAAAAAGATACCAGAAACATATGCGTACTAAAATTATTAAACTCTTTTACAAAACTTAACATGGTCCTACAAAAAATTGGCCAAAAACTCAAAGGTTTGTCGTCAAACAATTTTAGTTAGTAAAAGTAGAAGAAATGGTTCACATTATATTCTAAAGCTCAAAAAAAGAGAAAGCATTTTCAAAAAAGCTCCCAACACATCCAGTAGGAAAGTAGCCCGGTTAGCTTATTGCTCGGACTATTTGGTATGAACAAATAAAGCTAATACCAGGAACGCTGTAAAAATTAGAGACCAAAAAGTGCACGAAAATTGAGATCAAGTTTTTTAAAAAATATTCTTGCTGCACAATGGATGATGAAATATATATTCTGGCGAATTTTTTAAAAACTTCCCGCTCAAACATTTTATGTCTCTGGTGCTCGAGAGAATGTTGAAGAAAAGTTTAGTATCCAAAAGCAATCAAAATTTCTCAAAAAGCTCTTGGTATGGCAAGCAATAAGCTATTGCGATATTTGAAGTCAAATATTTGTTTCAGCGAGATCCATAAATATTAAAATGTACATGTTTATAAAATTTTGAAGAAAAGGCTGTTTTCATTCATATGACTTCATAATGTGTCAACTTATTTTTTTGGCCTGACTTGGCATCCTGTCACAATAGTAAACAAGCTCTTGAGTAGTAAAAATAACAATAATGTGTTATTTGTGCCAAGAGAGAGATAAATCTTCTAAACGTACATTAAAAATTTCGTGCGTATTAGTTATATTTCAAATATGTATATTAAGTATACGGAAAGAGTACCAAATTAACAATTTAAAATTAATAACAAAAAGTGAGAATGAAATATTATTTTTTGTGTGCAGGCTTTTAAGACCGATTATTGTTTTATATGGTAGCAGCGAGAGCTTTATGAATGAACCTCGTATAATTTGATTTCTGATTTATGCTTACGAGCGCCTTAAATACTTCATTATAATTGTATGGGAACTACACCAAATGAGAAGCCTCTACCCAAAATACACATTTTTGCATATATTTATTTTCAATTAACCAATATTATTGCAAAATCAACGTTTATATGAGATTTATACCGTTCAAAGTGAAACTCAAAAGTGGCGGTTGCATGGGAAATAATGAACCAATATTCACATAATTTGGCACAACGTTTTAGAAAAGTCTTTGACTTATTTGTGACAAACTTCGTTAAAATAAAACAGGGTAGGAGTTATATCTCAACTATTAATATTAAGTATACGCACAGAGTACCATTTTACTAATAACATATAAAAAAACAAGTTGAATTTGTCGAATATTAAATTTAAAATTATTTTTTTTAGTGAAAACTCATTTTTAAATGAAAAGTCATGTTATAGATAAAATTGATTTTTTTTTGTGAAAATTTGATTTTTTTAATGTAAATTTTATTGTTTACCAAAAAAATTAATTTTTAGCGAAAAATTAAATGTTTAGAAAAAAATAAAAAATAAATTTTCAGCAAAAATTTTATTTTTTAGCGAAAATTGAATTTTAGCGAAAATTAAAAATTAAATTGAATTTGAACACACAGAGTGGTGTTACACCATTGGTCCAGGGTAAAAAATTTGGTCCGGGATAAAACTCTCAGAATGAATATTTAACACAAATAGGTCTTGTATGAGTCCAAATCTAATATTTTCATCTTAAAAAGGAACGGGAACTGTGTTGATGTGACTATAGTCACAAATGGGGACTTTTCAACAACTTGTGACTTTTTGTGTAGTTTTTCAAATTTCCCCTTGTTGTGTCTTTTTTTTTTTAATTTGGATTTTCGGCATTTTCCATTCCATTTGGCTTTAAAAGGACATATCAATAAAGGTTAAATAAATTATAGGTAAAAAAATTAAAATAAAGAACGATAGAGTAATGAAAATTCATAAGCGATACTTCTACGAAATCAAAATGGAATTCAAAATAGTGATAAATTCAAGAAAACTTTATTTTTGGTTAATATTCAAACTTATTTCACCATTAGACGGGAAAGAGTTCAAATTCATAATTTAAAACTATTAAAAACGATAATTTTTCGCTAATTGAACCAATAGCGAATTTTGTTCCGCAAATCACCTTTTATATGCGACTTTACTTTCGAAAATCTTCTTTTTGTGCGATTTTTCGAAAAATCTCAACGGTAACGCTTAACGAAAAATGTGTATTTTTTATTTAACTTAATTTTTTATATTTCTAATAAAATAAAAAATAATTAAAAAGAACAGATGCCAGTTTTTTTTAAATTCAAGAAAATCGATTTTTTAAAAAATGTAAAATGTTGCTAAAAAATTAATATTTTCTTCACAAGTTTTACAAAATGCCGAATTTCTGACATAGGAAAATGTCAAAACCTGTTTAATTAGTTTTTATTTCTTTGATTTAATTTAATTACGCATATTTCTAGATTAATGATCAAAGGAGAACAGCTGCCAGATTTTTTCTGTAAAAGAAAAACGCTTTCTTTTTAACTTTATATTTTCCTACAAAATTAAAAGCTTTTAATAGAAGACCATAAAATACCGAATTTTTTGCAGGGAAAAAAGTAAAATATCTCTTTTTGTTTCTTGTTAATTATTTAGAATAAGAAGAAAACATAAATTTATATAAGACATTATATATTTTTATACTATTTCACTCTTTTATTGAAAATTATATTCTTCCTTAGTTTTAAATAAGAATTTTAATAATTTTAATAATTTTTTTAATTTAAATTTTAATTTAAATAGTGTTCTTAAATTTCTCGTATTTATGCTCTTAATCATCCGTATTATTTATTTCATCATTTCTTAAGATTTTCAAGAATTCCACAATCGAAAACATTAAAAAATAATATCTTTATTTTATATTTTTCATATCTGTAACTTTTCTTATCAAAAAATCCTCGTAACGTATAACAGTTTTACTTCAAAAATATTTAATACGCCAATAAACTAGACATTTTACTTTTAAGTCCGTTATTATTTTCCTCTTTTTGAAAATATAACTCATTAAACGTAACCAGTATTTACTGGCCATTAAAAACGGATGAAACAGCAAAAGGAATAAATTCAGTTTACAAGTAACAAACAAAAATAAAAGGAAAAAAATTGCAACAGAAAAATAAAACATAAAGAGAAAATTTCAGCTGAACTGGAATTAGAAAGTAAGGAAATAGAAATAGATGAAGGTCATAATAAAAATTTCACAAAAATTTTACAACGTCGAGTCATACGTTAATGCCATGAAATATATTGCAGTAAAAAGAACTGAAAATTCAGTTCAAAAGCAAAAAAAAAACATATTTTCCAAAGCAAAAGGAAACTGAAAAGGAATGAAGAAAAAGAAAAAAAAAGTTTGTTGCAATTTTTTTCTATTTTATTTTCAAACAAACGTACAAAAATTCTCACACTTTTCATAAAACGAAAAAAAAACAACAAAAAAGAAAGAATGTTATACTTGGTCAAGCCCGCTATATAATGCCCTATACCACAATGGTAGTTACGAAAAAATAATAAACGACCCTCGTAATTTATTTTATTAATAATTTATTCTAAAGTGTGCAGTAGATTATTGTAAAACTAACATTTATGAGAAATTCACGTGTTTTAAAGTGATTTTTTGTGAAGGGTTAAATAGGAGAAATTATGTACCGACCCTCGAATAGTTTTTCACACAAAAATTTTTGTTTATATTTATCTTAATATGACTAATAATATCAACGTATATGTTTGGAAGGCAGCTTGTATGGCGCCCATGAGAAGCAATGGAACGACCCTCGCATAATTTAGCACATTGTTTTAGAATATAATATAAAATCGCTGTATATTTAGAACTTTTGTTAGATCGTTTGAAATGTTAACATGAACTGCCAGCCGGACGGGCAGACAGACAATTGCAATGTGTGAAGGGGATTTGTATGGAACCTATAAATAATTGGAAGACCCTTCGAAGAATTATAATATCGTAAAACTTGTTCCAAATCCAATTCCGGGAGGAATATTTGTAAGGGATTTCAACAGGCTTCGTCCTTGGATGGAATAATAAAATGTACCAAATAATAAATTAAAAATTGCGACCTGTTGACGGTTTACAACGTTTACATGGGAAAAAATTAAGCAAAATGTTTAAATTAGTTCATATAGAGGTACGTAACATAAAATATTTGCACTACCTTTAGTTAATAGTAGAGTTAGTAGACAATTAACTAAAACGGCAATTCAAGTTACTTAAAAATGTTACGAACTATTTGCTGCTATTAGAAGGCTTTCAGATTAGTTAGGGGGTTAACGATTTACGATTTGTGCTGAACAATTTTGTGATTACAAATCTAATTTTATTTCATAATAAACCTTTTGATTTATTTAATATATTTTCAAAATTTCTGTAGCATTTTATGAAATATTCCAACACGAGTCTGTTTGAAATAAATTTTTCAAGAGTTCGTGTCTAAAGTTCAACTGCAGAATATTCTTTGGTGAATATTATTTTAATTGTATATGACGAATATATAGGAACCAACACGTTCGTTTTCATACAATTCAGATCCTTTCTGCTACTTTCATTTTTTTACTTTCTTTTTTGCTCAACTGATACTAATGGTTTCCAAAAAAAGTATCTAAAATTTTAAAGGGAACGTTTACCTAAAGGTGAGAGTTTAAATAACGATGTCCGTTCATCTGCCTGTCCGGCTGGCTGTTCATGCAAACATTGTGAACAATTTTTTGTAAATATTCCGATGAAATTTTGTACATATTATAACTTTGGCCTATGGACGAAGCCTATTGAAATTGGCCATGTTTGGTGAAATATTTCAGGTACGTCATATACAAGTGTTCTTCCCGAAATGGGTTTTAAGGTCATATAAGTTCTACGTACAAAGCGATTTAAACGAAATTCGGCACAAGTACACCCACATATAACTCTCCAGAGAAAAATTAATTTTAAAACGCATAAATTTAACACAAATCTTTGTGTTACAATAATGTCCTGCACACTTTAAAATAAATTAGATAATCAAATTCTAAGGTAGTCCTTCATTAACTTCGATTTTTAGCCGATGAGCCGATGTGGTGTAAGGTATTAGATAGTCGGATTTAACCAACTTACATTCTTACTTGTTTCCAACTAAATTGAAAAGAGCAGTTTCTTTGTGATTCCAGGTAACGAGAGATTGAACTCCAAAAATAGTCAAGTTTGTTAAACATCTTTTAAAAAATCACCAAAATATTGTTCACAATTTATTGAGAAAGTCATATATAGACAATTACATAAGGAGTGAGATAAAAAAATTCTTAACATACGTATATATGAATAGAACCTCCATTAACGTTTTCATAGTATTTCAGTCTCTTTACTTAAACAGGCAGTCTATCTTCGTTTAAAATCTAATTCTCCATTGACCTTAGCTCAGGGCAGTATAAAGGATATGCCTCTCTTGGCACAAATACCACAAGGCTTGTGGTATTTGTACCACTCACGGGCTTTACTACCACAGTGACAGTATGCAAAATAAGCAAAAAATAAGTGGTCCCATTATGAAGCCTTATAAATGAAAACGTCCTTTTGAACCTAATAATTCGAGTACTGAGCTAACCGAGCTGCTTTCCTACAGGATGTGTTGGGAGCTTTTTCTTTAAATGATTTCCTTTTTTGGCTCTAGAAACATCATGAATATCTGCCTTCCTTCTACCTGAACAAGGTTTTCTATCAACGGGCAAGTTCTTCCGGTACTTTTGAATAACATTGGAAAGAGTTTGGCGGCAGATCTTTGAACACTTAGCCTTTTTTTCTAAGACCAAGTTGGGTTTTGTTAAAAAAAATTATAATATAAGAACGCACTTTTCTGGAAAAACAAAAATATTAAATAAAAAATTGGTACATGGTCTCAGTCCTTAATATGATTAAATTCCACTCATAATAACTTTATTTGAAACTGTAAATTGGTCTCTAATTTCGTTTATTTTCAAGTTAAACCCTCCAGTGAATGATTAATATGGGCGATCTTTCCCTCTCTCTAACCGATAATACTTTATGAAATCCTTATCATCATCGTCACATAAATAAAATTTGCTACTTTATTCTTCTTTTCTAACACTCATTTGTATTTTAGCTCTTCGTAGTTGCAATATAACACTAATACTGACGCCGTTGCCACTACCATTACCACCTCTACTACCGCCGCCACTACCTTTAACCACCATCAGTTAACAGTCATTGTCGTACCAAATACCGTTATTAGCATTAAAGGTAATTATTTTCAATAAAAAATGGAGGAGAAAAAATAAAACGAAATAAATTCTGAAATTTAGTACAATTTAAATAAAAAAACAACAGAACAGAAGGAAAAATAACACCAACTTGTTATCGATTTTCTACTGATGACCTCCATTTTTTTTGCACAACAAATTTATGCAAAATAAAATTGAAATAAGAAAAAAAGTAGAAATAAAAAAAATTTACAACAAAAGAAAATAATGAAGTACAAAATAGTACAACAACAATAATAAGTGCTACTTAAAATAATCAAAATCTAAGAAATCTACACAAATATTCCTACACAAATAGAAGAGTGAAATTTATTGAAGGATTTTGGTAAAAAAACTGACCATAATTTATTGATTTCTTAAGGAAAAAAATTTAAATAAATTAAACATAAATTTTATAAAAAAATTTTTAAGTGAGAAAATATGGAAATTTATAAGAATTATATTCGGATAAATTATAGAAATAAATTTAAGTAAATAATGCTAAAAAATATGCCTTTTATGGGGGTTTCTAAGAAGTGGAATCGAAAAATTCTTAACACACGTTTTTGTCTAATCTCAAACAAATGAATATACTGTGTTAAACTGATTAAACTAAGTGACACAAATAGATGTGTACTATAATTATTAAATATTTTCAACAACCCCAACTTGATCCTACAAAAAGCAGACCAAGCATTCAAAGATCTGCCATCAAACTGTTTCTGTTGTTAGAAAACAGGTTCAGGTAGAAGGGTTGGTTCCTATAGCAGTGGTATGACTCACTTTGTATGAGTGAAGCAGCAATAAACAAATTTAAGAGAGACTTCAGTTCTCACTTAATGTGTACGTGTAAAATAAGCAGAATTTGTAATCTAACCTCTGGAGCGCACATCACTGTTTTAAAGACAAACAAATAGAGAACATTTCCAAAAGAGTTTTTAACACAACCGGTAGGAAAGCAGCCCAATTAGCTCAGTGCTTGTACTATTTGGTACAAAAACGTTAAGCTAATGCAGGTTTAAAAATATACAAAGTTCAATGATGCTAAAAATTTAAAGTCCAAAAAGAGAACACGGTAATTGAAATCATGTCTTCTAAAAAGTATCCTTGCTGCATAACGGATGTCGAAACGTATGTTCTGTTAGATTTCTCGCAAAGTTCTGGTCAAAATTTCTACGTTACTGGAAAGTTTAGGACAAGAATCATAATTTCCCAAAAAAGTTCTTGGTATTACAAACAAAATGCAACGGACTCTATAAATACCGAAATTTAAATGAAAGAATGTATACAAAAAGGGCTGCTTCAATTCAAAAGACTTCATGATATGTCCAATTACTTTTTGGTGGTTCAAGAACAATATTATGGTATTTTTGCAAAGACAGGCAAATCTTTCAAACTGCACAGAGTTAAGGCCAGCGGAGAGATATTGGGCTCATATTAAAAGAGAATTGAAGATCACAAAAAGGAGATAACAAAAATAGTCTACCTATTTGAGCAAAATAACGTCAACGAAAGTATTTCCGAGAAAAGTACAAAATTTAATTAAATATAATTTAATAATTTAAGAAATGTTTTTATAAATTGTAAAGGTAATTTCAGAAAATAAAAAGTAATTCAATATATGTATGTAATGAATTTTTCGATCTCACTACTTAGTTTGAGATCCCATTATAGAATGAAACTTAAACAATGTAATTACTCACACATATCTGTTGTCCAAACAAAAATTTCAACGCTTTAAATATTTTCTTATATTATTGAGGTAAATAATTTACGTAAGAGTAAAGCTATAGACCGATATCTGTCCTAACAATTTTATTGATCTCTAACTTTAATGTTTTCGCGTTATTTCCCAAGAACTTCTTAATATATTAAAATGACACTTATTATGGATTTTTATTGTAATAGAAATACAAGCAAGAAGATAATACTCTTTTTGCCAATTAAATCATAATACTCTTATTTTATATACTTATTTCTGTATAATAACTTAACAACCTTAATTATTCCACTCTTTGTGTCATTGCAATTGTGATCTTTTTTATTTTACAATCAACAACTTAATTAACATTCTTTTGTTTATTATCTTTTTTCCTTTTTTCTCTGATTTTAATTTACTTTTGTCTTTTTATTTTGATATTTGTTTGCAATTGTTTATAATTATTCTAAAAGGAACAAAAAAAACAACAACAACAACTGTGGAAATGTGTTGATGATAAGTTTTTAACCATAATTATTGGCGCATTCTTTTGGATTATATTTCCATTATGCTCTTAACAAAGCAAAAAAAAAAACTATAAAAAGACAATAATTAAAAAGAAAGAAAGAAGAAACGTGTATGTGATATCGTACATCATGGTGCAGCTATGAAGAAATATAAGACGACCCTCGTAGAATTTGATTTTACGATTTGTGACTATTTAAAATTTTTTTTATGGAACTCACCTATTTGAGGGATTTATGTGACATAAATCACTTTAAAGTGATTTTCGGAAATGATCAATAGGGAAGCAACATATATTTGTGGATCAGTTTTCATAGAATTTGGCTTGTAGATTTGACGTTATACAAAATAACCGAATGTGATTCACACTACTTCATATTTCATACCAAATTCAGTTGAAATATTTACAAAATTCACAACATAACATGATTAAAAAACAGCCATTCTGTCAAACAGACGGCAAAATGGACAGTCTTATAGAGATCATTTAATCGTTACAGACATGCGTTGTAGGTTTCCTTACGAGAAAAGTTCTAATTTTAATTTTGTATCTAAGAACTCTAAAGGGCAGTTATGTACTAATATGAATTTGATTCAATTTTGTACCATAATCCACTATATGTGCTAATAGAGAATATATTTAGTTCGTAAATCCATATAAAATTTCAAGAAGGAATCATTCATGACCCCTAAAGTTTCACTATATCAAATTATCACATTACATACGGACATAGCTTTATCGACTTTATCGATTTTAATTTAAATACATTATGGGATGTAAGATGATTCCTTCTTAATGTTACAGAAGAAATGTAACGCCAAATTATAAAAAGAACAAATTTGAAAGGACACTGATTACGTCTCTGACCACATAAGCGCTTGTACTCTTCGCAATTAACACAAAAAACAGCTCAGCTCTAACCATTCGAATTTTTATCGAGATATCACTAACGATTCATAATTTCTTCTTACCTTCTGTGGACACACAGTGCACAGTTCACGTTTATTCAAAATTACTTGATAAAATTGATCACAGTTTTCTCCAATTTTTATATAAATTATATTTTCCTTTTTATTCCGGATTATAAAAGTTTTCCTTAAAACTTTAAAAACTTCTTTTAATTCCCTAAATAAAGTTTTTTTCTACTGGCAATACTATATTTTGTATCAACATACTTTTTAAAGTAAATTGAATAATTTATTTGTTTGTTTGGTTGTTTGTTTGTTTAACCTCATAACACCAAAATTAAATTTACTTATATTTTTTTTGTTATTTCTGCCATGAATTTCTTATTTTATTTATTATTTACAATATTTCTAAGGAAAATATTTACTTTTACTCATTCGTATTAAAGAATTCTAAGAAATTGACTGTATTGTAAATTTGCTACTATTTAAGGTTATTGGTCAAGTTTTCTCTTTTATTTTCATATCAAATGTAATGAATATTTTTTTTCATTCTTTTTTTTCTCTGCAAAACTCAAACAATATAATTCTTATCTCCTGTTGTTATTGTTGTAGTTGTAGTTGTTATTGTATAAATAAGTATTTTGTGGATTTATTAGAAAATTGTGTATAATAAAAACCATAAATTTATGTATATTTTGAGGGAAAAATATTCATTTTATAGTTAAACATTCATTAAAGGACATTCAAGTGGGCGGTAAATGATTCATATTCATTTACATTTTCAATTTCAATTTGTGTTTTTGGCAAATGTGTATGTATGTATGTGAGGATAGATTTTTGTGTATGCATGTGTATGTAAATGTTGACAATGTCTTAATTCAATTAAATACCAATCAATTATACAAACATTCCTACACATTTATAAAATCTTTTATGCATTTAAAAGTAAATATTTCCACCTCCTGCCATTTGAAACACATGCATATATCAAGATACACACACACATACAAATATATAATTGTTATCTGCTATTTGAGATCAACTCAAACATGACAAACAAATAAATTTCTACATTTCCTTTCTTTAATAAGGATTTTTAATGAGAGTAAAAATGAGAAAAGAGTTAAATAACAGGTAAGAATACTGTAATCGGCTATGCCGAATTTTCATAAGCCTCCACCATAAATGCGTATGATGTTGAAACGTTATGATTCGTACATTCACACTAACACATACAATCAGAGACTTTTACAATATATAAACTAACAAAAAATTATATGTAATTTTTTACTGAACCGATTTTGTAATTTTTGGAGTGATAATAAAGCACATATATCTTAATATTATAATTTTTTTCTAATTTGTCTATTTTTAATTGTAATTTTATGAAAGTTTTTGCTTGAACTTAAAGAATGCTTCAGATATTGGTCTATATCATTTAATGTACTCAACCGAATTGCTAATTTTAAATCGGAAACTTCTCAGCTTTATAGCAAATACTACGGCCAGATTTCATTGAGCTCTATCAATTATTAAAAATGTAAGCGTGCCAACAACAGACATACAAACGGTCATATCTTAATCTACTCATATTTTGATTTGATACAGAATGACAATGTTAATAGACCTTCTTAACCATTTAAGGTGATTGAGAGTATAAAAGCATATATATTTGGCTATGACGAATCATCAATACCCCACAGGCACATGTGAAAAAATTAAGTTAAGTTTCGTTCAAACACATGCACATATACACTAACAAATGCATAGAATATATAAGAGTGTAACACAGGAGCATTGGCTATAACTTTTTTCTACTGAACCGATTTTGATAATTTTATACTTTATTTAAAATATTTTATAATTCACAATTTTAAGCAAGACCTTTGTTTGAATTAAAAGGTTACCTAAGATATCGGTCTATATCTTTTAACATACCGAACTGATTTTGCAGGTCTAAAATAGGAAACTTTTCGGGAATATGACAAATATTCAGGTCAAATTTTATTTAGTTAATTAATGTGAGCGTGCCAAAAGCAGACAGACGGACATAGCTAAATCGTCTCAGACTTTAACTTGATGCAAACATATATGTATATGGGGTCTTTGGTGGTTCCTTCTTAGTGTTATACACGGAATGACAAAGTTAATAGACCAAAAAAAAACAAAAATACATACATGAAAAAACAATAATTCATTTGTTTTAATTAAAAGACATTCGACCAATTTTTCAATATAATTTCATTTAATTTGTTAAACATTAAATTCTTTTTAAATAAAAAGAATTCTCTTAAGGATTTTTTCCATGTATTTTTCTCATTTTTTCATTTTCCCCGTTTTTTTCTATCTCCTTTTAATTAGTATCAAATCTATTCTTTAAGTGTATTCATTGTATTTTTTTCATTCTACAATAATTCTAAATTCATATTGAATTTTGTATTATTAGAAATTGCATATACATATGAGAGTGTGTATTTGAATGTGTGGAATATGATAATAAATAAATTTATGCTTAACTGTGCATGCAACATCTACATTGATAGAATTCTCAAAATTTTGGTAAATATTCTATTCTATATTATCATCAAAATTAATACTAACACATACTATCACAGACTTATAAACACACATCTACATATTTAAGTTTATATATCGTATGTAAGTAAATCAAGACAACATTCTAGCATTCATATACTTATATGTATGTGTGTATATAATTATGTAAACATGAAAAGTTGATAACTTGTTACATCCTCCAACATATAAACACTAACAAAATATATAAATGACAGCTTTTGTACGTGTGTTTGTATGCATTTATTTAGAAGAGTTCAGGTGAATTTTAACTTGACACTTAAAACATTTTACATACTAACATTTAATATACATCTATACTAGTGTAATACATACAATTATGGACAAAAAATCATTTTCAATAAAATTTTAGTTCATTCATTTTTGTTGGGAATTTTCTGTTTTTTAAAAGGAAAAGGAAATAAACGGATTTAAGCAAATTTTTGTCATCATACTTAGAAATATATACCATAGTTTTATAAGCAAAAGTAAATGCCGATATATAAATTAGTTTTGATTCAGAAAAAAATAAATTGTAGTTCATATTCTAAGTATAAAAAAACTTTATTTGAGATGTAAGTATTTATTTTAGTTCTAGTTCAGCTTCTAGTTTAGATCCGGTTCAGATTTTAGCTCAGATTCTTGTTCAGTTTAGATTCGAACTTAGATACAGATTCAGATTCTGGTTCGGTTTTTAAATCAAAATTCACATTCTATTTTTATTCTAGTTAAAATTTTAGTAAAAGTTCGTATTTTGGTTCAAATTATCAGATTTTAGTTCAGATACTAGTTTAGATTTAATTCGGTTACTAGTTCAGATCTAACTCAAATTCCACTTTAGATTACACTTCAGCTTTTTGTCCAAATTTGAGTTCATATTTTCGTTTTGATTTAAGTTATTATTCTACTTTAGATTCGGATTTTTGTTCTAATTCTTGTTCAGATTTTAGTTCAAATTCCACTTCAGTTTCTGATTCTAATTTTAGTTGAGACTTCTAGTCGACTAAATTTTTCTGTAAATCTATGTTGCCCTAATAAATTTATATTTATATCCCGAATATTAGTTCATTTTGTATAATATTACAAACATATTTACATATTTATGTATGTAATATGCAATTTATAAATTTAACTAATAATACATTTTGCTTGCTTGAACTTCTTCGAAAATGACACTTTAATTAACTAAGTCCCAAACTAAATAAAGTAACTTCACTAACCTAAATACATCATATATTTATGTTTGTGGTGTAATTAAATATGCAAAATTTTAAATCCAAAAATTATTATTTTTTGTATTTAGAAGTTATTAAATTATTTATTAAATTTGGTACAAATAATTATTTGGGACAAAAGGGAAGACTATTGAAAATGATGATGCAGAGGCTCTCAGCTGAAAATGGAAATCACTGAAATTTTATTTTTTTTATATAAAAATATATAATTTTATATGGGAAATTAAAATTTTTGTTAAAAATTTTTAATTTTTATAAAAAAAGTTTATTTTTTTAGTGAACAATATTTGTCAAAAAGAAAAATTAATTATGACAAGAACTTTTTCAGTTGCTCTTTTATAAGCATTATTACCAAGAATGGATGTGTGTTGATGACGATAAAACAATTATAATTATCTCATGCATGCATGATATTAAAACATATTTTAGTTTAATTTTCTTTCTATATTTTCTGCTTAATAATTCTTGATAAAAAGTATTTTTTTGTCACTACTACCACAAGTGGTGAAGAGGGTATATTTACTTCGTCATTCCGTGTGTAAAGTTAAGATGGATTCATATCAGACTCCATAATCAAATCAAAATCTGAGTCAATTTAGCTACTGAAGATTCGGCATATCCGAATATAGCATCTCACTTGTTTTACTTTTTTGATTTGTTATTCTTTTAAAATTATGACATGAATTTAGTATTTAAGTATTTGTATACCCTCCACTATCACAAATGGTAAAGAGGGGTATTTACTTTGTTATTCCATTTGCAACGCAAGGAGAAATGATTTCAGACAACATAATTCTCGCATAAAATATAAATCTGAGTCGATTTTGCTATACCTGTCTGTCTGTCACTCCGTCTGTTTGTTTGTCTGTCGGTTGTTGGTACGCTCACATCCACAATAATTAACAGAGCTCAAAAAAATTTGGTCTAATTAATTGTCAAAGCTCTGAGTAGTATCTCTTTTAAAACTAGCAAAATATGTTCAGTATATTAAAGAATATTGGCTGATAACTGAGGCTAAATTTTAGTTTAAGGAATCAATTAAAAATCGACTTATGTATTCCATTAACATTCCAAAAATTTTCAGTAAAAAATTGTAGACTAAAACATTACTAATTTTTGTGAGTCCTTAAGTGTTCTCCGTTATATTTAAGACAAACTCTATATATTGTACGTGTTTGAGAGTGTATATGTGGGTGCGTATATAAGTATTATGTGTATGTTCAAAACATAATATATCTTCTTAAACACACTTTTGTGTTGGAGGGTATTGAAGATTCGACCTAGCCCAATATATATATTATTGTTGCTTGTTTATTTTTTGATTTGTAATCGTTATAATAATTATGACATGAATTTAGTATTTTTTTATTTTAACAAATTATTAATTTTATTTTTATTTTTTCATATTTATTCATTTGTAAAAATTTTAAAAAGAATTGAATAGAAATAGTTAAAACTGAATATAATGTATGTATGTATGTATGTATGTATGTATGTATGTATGTATGTATGTATTTTGATATATGACTGATTATGCATCTAACTGTCGATAATTGATGATGAATTTAAATTCATATTTTTTATTATTTTTTTATTACAGTTAAATTACATATTCAATTTTTTATAAAATAAACTAATTTAAGCAATTTGTTGCAGTTATTTTTATCAGAATTCATTTATTTACAGCTGCTGCATATTTTTCTAATAAATTTTATTGATTGAAAAAAATTTCAATAAAAAAACTGAATAGAAAATTTATTATAAAATAATTTATTTATCTATGGTAATTACAAAAACAAAAAAAGATAAATACATGAAAATTTATATCTGAAATAAAATAATTGAAAAACGATTTTCAAATTAAAGAAAATAACGAGGAGCAAATACAAAAGTTTTATAAAATTTATTCAAATTGAAGATATCAAATCTTAAATATATTTTACTCTTAACTCAGTTTTAACCAAATAAATTCGTTAGGTGGGTTATTTTGATCGGTCAATAACATATTCTTACCATATGTTTCATCTTTAAGAAGTTTACATATCTTCTTCGAATTCATTTGGCTAGAGAATTATAGTTTAGATTGGATTTTAAGTGAAGATATTAAATTATTACGCAAAAGTTTTATGTCAGATAAAACTTTAGTCATGATGTTTGAAAGTTTTTTTCAGATTTCGATTCTGGTGTTATTTCAAATAATATTAAAAATTTTAGATCAGAATAATGTAAAGTAAATATCAAATGTAGATATCAACAAGTAAACAAAGTAAATGTTGCCACATTTTTGGACTCAAAAAAATTATTATAAACTGTTAAATTGAAAATTAAAAAATTGTGTTCTTAAAATAGTTTAAGGAAATTATTTTTACTCTAATATCTCCAAAACTATAAAAGGTAACCTGTTCGTGTCAGTATATTTTAATAGAGACTTATAATATATAATTTAGTTTATATAATTCAATTTTATTCATATCAAGAATGTGTTTTAGGCTGATTTGATAAAAGTCGATATAACTGAAATCAAAGCCGATATAGCGGAAAGCACATTCGCAGTATATCGGTTTATGGGAAATAGCTAAATTTAATTAAAAGCTTAGTACAGATTGTATTTTCGGCCAAGACATAAACTTCGTTATTTGGTGTCGACGAAAAGGCAAGAACTTAAAGATTCCTAATTATTAAAGAAAAATTAAATGTCATTTCTTGTTAAAATTTCGAATTTTTGAGAAATAAAATTAATAAGAAAACTTTAATTAAAAATTAAATGAGTAACGTTCTTTCCACTAAAAGACCGATACAGACAATTTTTGGTGAATTCCGACAATTTTGGGTGTGTGAATATTTCCAACAGACAGATAGACAGACATAACTACATCGACTCAGATTTTGATTTAATGAAAGAATATTTATACTTTATGATCTCTTAGATGATTTCTCTTTGGTTCTACAAACGGAATGGAAAAATGTAATAATGATTTCAAAATTTTCTTTCGACTTGAACACTATTAAAACTAAAAGTAAAATTAGTACGTTTTTAATAAAGATTTACGGGAACCATCCACGTACTAAATTTCCTTTGCTTCAATTCATAAGTAAATTTATGGCGATTTTTTAAAATGTCTGTATTTTCCAGATGGCCAAATATTGAGTGTTTTCGTCTTCGCCCCTGATAACAAGGGTCCTTTTACTCCTCCAAATGAACTTAGAAAGACTTATCTGCAAAAATGTAAAATTTCTTTAAGTATCTTTAATAATTCAAAGGATATGAATCATCTCCAACAAAATATCGATGTGGACATATTGTGGTTGATAAATGAAAATTTTGTTAAATTTTTATTGCATTAAAATTATTCGAACTCCATCATAAATTTAATGGGATCATTTTTAATTCCCAGAAATTTCATAATCATTTCATTTCACATTTAAAATAAAAATCTGTTAAAATGCCAAAAATATTAAAAAAATCACTTTCCATAAAACAAACCATGATTCATGTCATCCCCTCTGTTATAATTGTCATTTTTGGTAATTATTTTATAAATATTTATTTTATTGGTTTGAATTTCAGTATAAATGAAATTCTTCTAAAATTTATTTAAAATTAAATAAGTTAAGTTAATTTATTGAACACAATTAATCAAATTATAATTTGCAAGTAAATCACAAAAATCTATTCATCCGAAATAAATCTAAAAAGAACACAAGTAAGGATGTTATATTTGGCTATGTCGAAACTTCAATACCCTTCACCACAAAGGCGTGTAATGTTATTATCTTATGTTTTATACATACACCCTCACACACACACATTCAGAAACGTTTTATTTTTATTTGTCGATTTATAATTGAAAATTTTACGAAAGTTCTTCTCTTGTACTTAGAGGTTGCCTCAGATATCGGTCTATATCTTTAAATGTATTCAACCTGTTTTGCTGATTTTAAGTAGGAAACTTTCAAGAACTCAGGCCAAATTTCATTGAGCTGTGCATATGTGGATGTGAGCGTGCCCAGAACAAGACAAACAGACATAGCTAAATCGACTCAGATTTTGATTTCATACAAGAATATATATACATTTGGTTGAGATAATTCCCTCTTAGCGTTACATACGGAATGAAAACCGTAATACAACCTCTTCACCACGTCTGGTGCTGAAGGGTATAAAAATGAAACGAATATTAAACAAAACTTAACATGATAATGACACTTGAATATACTTGAAATATAATTTATATATCTAATTTATCTTTAAAAGTTAATTATTGATTGAAAACCACAAACAATCAAACAAACAAAAACAATTAAGAAATGAATATTAATTATTTCCTAAAGTTATAAAATATAAATTAATGATTTTTTGAGACATAAAGAAGACTAAAAATACTTGTGGTTTCGATTTAAAAAGATAATAAAATTATAAAAATCAAATTTAAAGAAAATAAATTTTAAATATCAATTTTTTCAATTTTTTCTCTAAATCTAATAAATTCAAATTATTTGACCACAATTGAAGAAAAAATTATAAAATATTTAATATTGAACAAAAAGAAAAAAAGATGATTATAATAACAATAATTTACGTTTGTTGCACATGAGTGGATATTTTGAAATATTTTTGATATTTTACAAAAGCAATTGACTTTGATGATTGAAAATGGCCTTCGATTATTTTAATTTAATATAATAACCAACACATACACATGCATACACATACAAAAACGTTTTTGTGTATAAATTCCCCAGGTGTTAAGTTGGTTTCCAACATACACTCACACATACATGCACACACATATGAAACATTAACATCGATGATTTTAATATTACAATTTTATTTACATATATAAATAAGGACTGAGATCAAAATTTCCTAACATACCTTTATGTAGTCTAAAAAGTTTCCTATTTTAAACAGATATTTTTTGCAACCTCTAAGTTTAAGAGAAGAATTTTTGTAAAATTTTCAATTATAAATCAACAAAACAGAATGAAATTTTATTAGATTACATAGCACATTTCCTGTAAGATCGTCATAAGTCAAAGAAATTAATTGCTTCAGTAGACGTAGTTTTTTTGACAGACAAAACCATGATTGAAAACTTTAAATTTGTTAAGTTTTCAACGCTAAAAAAAATACTGCAATGTAAACTTAACAACTACCGATGCGCAACCGGAGTAACATTTTATTTCTGGAACTAATCAATATACTTTATAATTGGCATTATATTTTCAATTATTTTTTAAGAAGAACTTAATATCTCTCCCCTGGCCTCTGCCCTTAGATCCGGGCAGTTTGGAGGATTTTCATTTCATGGTACAAATTTTGTTCTAGTACTACTCAAGTTCTTGTTTACCACATCGACAGTATGCCAAGTCAAGCCGTATAGAGTCCGTTGTAGTAAATGGCTCCTTTTCCTCCAACTGAATACAACAACAATATGTTTTTAGATAACTTTACTACAATTTTTGTGCTCCATTTCCAGTTTCTAAACCTGCATAGCTTTAACGTATCGTACCACTGAGCATTTCCGAGCGCTGCACTAATGTGTTTGTTATTTTTAGCTTAAGAAACGTCATGTGGATTGTTCCATCTACCTAAACCAGGTGGGACCATATTAATCATATCCATATTTATTTAACATTACATGTGTGTTAAGAATATTTCAATCTTACTGCTTATTACAACAACAGCAACAAAAAATATAAATAAAATTTTAATACACATGAATTTCTATATATTTTTAATATTTTAAATTGCAAACTCATTATCATAAATTAAAACAATTTACAGATGTATGCGTGCTTTATGTCCTATTTATGTAGTTGAAATATATGTTTGTGTGAGAAAATTATAAAATAATAAAAATTGTTGTAGTTGTTCATCATAGAACACTTTATTCAGTCATGCACATTTGATACATCGTTTCAAATATTTACTGATTAATTCTTTACACATACATGCATTTACAAATACACAATAACATATGTATGTAAATATGTATATATCCAAAGAAATGTTTACATCAATATTATGCATAAATTTACAAAAATATTTATAACATCTGTATTGGTAAATTAATATATATTTTTAAAGATATACATATGTATGTGTGTGGAATATATGAAAGTGAAAAAATACATATAAAAAAATATGTGTAACTATAAAAATACTAACAATATACAAATATATCAATATTCAATTTTATACACCAAAAGACATAAAAAATGTTTGTTGGACATTTCAATAAAGCGCACAGTGGACACAGAAACGGATTTTATACCGTGCACAATGATCCCAAAAGTTGCTTTTTAAATGATTCTATTCTTTAACTTTTGGCGATATCTTAGTAAAATTGAACAGATTCTCTGTTGTTGAGTTGATTTATAGAAGTATTTTTTCACACATACCATTCCACTCAGAATCACGTTCTAAGTTAAATTAATGATCAATGTAAAGTTCTGAACAGTCTACAGGTAGCAATTTTCCAAATTTCTTCATAAAATTTGCTACATATTATTATGGCCTAAGGACGAAACGTATTGAAACTGATCATGTTCCATCTAAAATTTCGGGTATCTCCCATACAAATGTTATTCCCGAAATCTTATTTTAAAGTCATAAAAATCTTAAATACAAAGTGATTTAAATGAAATTCGGCACAAGTAAGCTTTATAATCGAAGAGTCGGTCTACTTATTCTCATAGGAGCCATATAAACCCCCTTCCAAATATTACTTTTAAATGCAAAAATCTCACATACGTTGGTATTGTATTAATAATTGGTCAATATAGACCAATAATATAGACAAAAATCGATGTGCAAAATTTTACGAGGGTTGGTTCATAATTTATTGTAGCTCCTACATAAATCTACCAGAAAAATTTATTTTAAAACGCATAAATTTACCATAAATATTTGCATCAAATAATGTACTACAGACTTAAAAATAAATCAGAAAATCAAATTATACAAAGGTCTCTCATTATTTTTCGAAACTACCATTATTAATCGATAATGTGTAGGGTATTAGATAGTCGGACTTGACCTTCTTACTTGTTTTAAAAATATTTTTATTTTTCCCGTATTTTGGAATTTTTTCAATTAATATATTGAAACCAATTTGAACTAAACAAGAAGCGTATACTTAATATTTTTTTATTTTTTTTTATTAAGATATTACTTATACGTACAGTTTCCAACAAAGAGATTAAGGAAAATATTTTTTTTGATAATCTGAAGAAAAAGTTCTGTCTTTCAGTGGATATTAGTGTAATCCTAAATTTCTGATAATGATGACTGAGAATGAACTTAATTTTTTCAAGATCACAAATAAATGCACACCCAAATATGTACATCAATTAAAATAATTTTATAAATATGTATGTGGTAGTGTTTAATAAAAAAGTATATTTTTGTGGTGAGTTTAACACAGATGTATGAATGCATTTGTGCGTTTTGTTTTGTTTTTTTCCGCTTTTACATTCAATTAAATTTCATGCATTTTTGAATGGTTTTTCAGTAACTCACACACATACAAACATTTATAAATTAATGAATGTGTGATCATAAAAGGAAAAATATGCAGATAAATAATATGTTTGTACCACATTGTATTTAATCATATGTACACATATTAGGAGAGATACTAATACTGGTAAATATATGACAAAATCAGTGTTGAAATTTTCTGAAACTGAAAAACGTCATTTGTTTTTAATTCCTCCAGAACTTTAAATCTCAAATTTTCCCTTTTGAAAAGGTATAAAAATGGACCGCCTTAATATACACACATACTGTCATGTACGTAAATAATTTCGTTAATAATAAATGAATTATTAGGTCAATCAAGTACAATAAATACTTACACACATGCAAACGTTTTTAAAAAATCCTCGACATGAAAATACAAAATATATATATACATACATATTTATAAACATGAAACATACACATATTAATATATCGCTCATTTGTTGCAAGGTCGTCATAACTAAAAAATCTCCAGTTTCGACTTAACACCAGTAGTACATAGTTAATTGTATTTTATTATCTGGCAAATTTCAACAAAAACATAATATGCCAATTATGTAGTTTATTTGTTAAGTTTACATTGCATATTTTTTCTAAGAATTTAAAAATTTAACCAAAATAAATATTTTCATTAATGAATTCCAAGAAATATGTTTCTGTCAAAAAATAAAAATAATTCTACTGAATTTTTTTTCTTTTTTGAGTTATGACGACCTTGCGGCAAATGAGCAATACAACGTTTCAAATATAAATGTCAAACAATTTCATTAATAAAACAAAATATTCTTTTATGTTTTTTCGCAACAAAAACAAAAAAATAAAATTTATATCAAATAAAAGATAAAAACTTATTCCCGTAGCAAAATTATTCACTTTACGTGAAATATCATAAAATATTGAACACTTAAAATGTCTAGAGTTCTTAAAATTATTAAAGGAATACAGTGAAAGCCGTTTTAATTATTTAAAAAATTAATTAAAGATTAAAAAGTTATTGAATGTCAAGTGATGATTTTACTGATAAAAGACTGCAAACGACAAAAAAATCAGAATTCTGGAAAAAGCGAAGTATTATTATATTAACATACCATAAAATTACAACGGCGGAAAAGGAGTATTTTTTGAAATGAACTTGAAGAAAAAAATATCAAGAAGAAATAAAACTTTATAATTTTTAATCTACTCCCTCTCAAATTAAGTTTATTCAAGAAATTTTTCTTAGAAAAAATTTTTTTGACTGAAGGAAATAAGTCTGTTTAAGGAGACCTCACTTTAAAGTCTCCCTTTAAATTGAGGTTTTCTTAAGAAGGTATTATGATCGAAGAGAAATTTTTTATAGAAAAATCTCTTTCATCGTAGTTAAGTTTCTTATAGAAACAATGCTCGGCAAATAGGCGCACATTCCCCCTTTACTTCTTCACACGTACATGCTCTTAAATTTTTGAAAATACAGTCAGTTTGCTTGAGCCGTTATTAAAAGCGGTGGTGTTGTCAGATAATCTTTAAAATACACTGAATCTTTAAATGTACTTTATAAGAAATTCACTCATACACAAGCAAAAAAGTAATGTTTTTACCCTCTGCCGGCCTGTTCGAAAAGAAATTTCTTATAAGAAGTTCTCCGCGATCGGAGAGAAGTTTCTTATCGAAAATTCTCTTTTATCGAAGAAAAATTTTCTTCAAAGGAGAGTGTTTTTTAATAGAAATTAATCTTCAATCGAAGAAAGTTTTCTTAGAGGAAAGACTCTTCAATCGAACGGATTAAGGGAGGTTTTTTCATACTCAGTTATATTCTATCTAGTGAACTTTTCTTATTGGAGGCAGTTTTCTTATAGAAAATGTTCTTTGATCGAAGGGAAGTTTCTAATAGAAAATAAACTTTTACACTTTAACACGATTTGTTTTTCTTAATGAGCTAAACAATTCTTTAGTTGTAGTTTTAAAGAAAGAAAACTTTCTTAAAAAATTCTTTTTAATTTTGGACAAATTATCTACTGTAACCGCTGTTTTAAAAAAATATCATTAATAATTTCTCTTTGCTTTTAATCTAAATCATTCTTACAACTGAACGATTTATAATTTTTATTTTCTTTTTTCTTTAATTCTTCTCTTTCTTATTTAATTAACTTCAATCTGGAAAACTTTACTCAATAAAATTTAAAGAAATTTTTATTGAACGAGTTAATTTATATTGAATCTACAACAACAACTACTACAACAGTTAACATAAGTACTTTTAATGTTGTTGCTGTGTAAACCAGTATAATTGTGTGCTGTTAAGAGTTTTTAATGATTTTTAAACATTCATTAATCAACTATAAACTCATTTGTCAAATTGCCAATACTTGTTTTTTTTTTTTGCCAAAAAGCTTGAAACAACTTTCTAACAACATCATTTGAAACAACCGCACCCCTTGCTGCCCCTTTAGTTTAGTGGGCCAAACCAAAATCCAGACAAAAGCAGCAGAGAGCAGAAAAAATTTAAGAAGTAAAATGAAAATATTTCATTTCTATGCCAACAATTTTTGTAAAAAACATTTCTTGTTGTTGTTAAATGTCTTTTATTGCCATCTCTTTCTGTCTCTGGGTTTTCCGTGATTATCGCTTAAAATGTTGTAAATTTGCATCTAAATTAACTAATTGATGTTGAAAACTGTGTGAGCAGCTTATTTTTATTTTTGTTGTTTTCAAATGTTTTGCTTAATTTCTAATGAACAAAACAACATCATCAACGTTTGAGTATTGAAAAGTTTTTATTTGATTGTCTGATGGCTTTTCCATGAGCATTTGTGTATGTAGTATGTGTATGTTTGTGAGGGTTTGGTATTTGCCCTTTGAAGAACATATTAAGAGGGATGTTCTTTACCAGATACAGGGATTGTAAAGGGCCTTAAAAAACAAAATAGTTATTTGTTAGAAATGCACAATGGGACGAGGTATGTATTTTTATACACGATTGATGGAAATTTTCTTATAGAAATTTGTAGGAAATTTTCATACAGAAAATTGTAGGAATTTTTCTTACAGAAAATTGTAGGAATTTTCTAACAGAAAATTTTAGGAATTTTTCTTACAGAAAATTGTAGGAATTTTTCTTACAGAAAATTGTAGGAATTTTTCTTATAGAATTTTTTTTATACAAGAATTTTCTTGCTATGAAAAAATTTTCTATATTTTTTTTACCAGAAAAAAATTCTCTATAGACAGATTTTTTGCTAGATGAAAATTTGCTTAAAGAAACTATTCTGGAAATGCTTCCAATTGTTCATCTTCTATGTTTCTTTGTCTAAATAACCATTTTTGGATCTTGCGGATTAAAGTTTGATTTATTTCGAGTTGGCAAATATTGATCGTGTGATTTAACAACAACTGATCAGTTTTTGAAACTGACCCAGACTTGACATCGGATAGTCAAAAAAAGGTCATCACAATTCTCTTTGCTAAGCTCCTGACTTGTTTTTTGAAAATGTTGTTGTCGTATTGTTCTTTCCATGATACAGCTTATCGCAATCAGACTGTTGGACACACTAAAATCTATCACTATACTACCAATTTTAACGCACACCGTATGGTAATGAAGTTAGTGTTATCCTAAGGAATATATTCAATTCCTGTAGAGAATTGATTACTTTCAGCATAATGAAATATGATTATCCCCTTTACAATATTTTGCTTTATCAATTTATCACATCTATATATCGGAATTATAAAAAGTCCCTTTGGAAAGTACTATTTTAATCAAAGGCCTTACCTGTATGACGTTGCAAGATAAGGAATCCTTCTTTTATCTCAAAAACCTACAAATAAAACAAAACTATGAAGCTACAGAAAAATTAACCTTTTTTATATTTATTTTTATTTGTAGTTTTTGTTGTTCAAACAGCATGAAAATGTATATAAATTGATACAAATACACGCACATATAATATATATCATCGAAAATTTTGCCACAGTAGTGGTAACCAATCGAATATAATAAATTTGAAAAATACCAAATTAGCATTTTAGTGAGTTGTAAATGTTTTATTAGGTAATCAGCCATTAAAGGTAAAATTTTAGAGAGGGAGCGATAGGTTGAACTGAATGTTAGACATTAAAAAAAGGAATGTGTGAACAAATTTGGCGCATGTATATGTTTTGGAATGAGGAGTTAATGGCTAAAATACGGTTGTAAAAACTAAGCGAATTGATAACAATCAATGTGAAAAACACGCAACATTTAAATAAATGTTTTATAAAAAAATGTGTGTAGATAGGGGGAGGGTGGGAGGACAGGAAGAGGAAGATAAATAGATAACGGTACTTTATATAGCTAGTTTTCAGTGTGTTTATGCGAGTTTTAATAACCTTTTGCTAAAATTTTTGATATTCCAAATTAAAGTGGGCAACAAAAACAGATACGTAGTGGATAAAAGGGTTTATATAATGTGTTTTTTTTTTTTTTTTTTTTTTTTTTTTTTAATACCCTAATATTAGCAAATTCATAAACCATATTACTTAAACATATGTAGTTATAATTGGCACTTAAACAAATGACTAATTTTTGCTTAATTATAAAATGTTCTAATAATTTGAGACAATTTAATTTGAAGCTGAATCTTATATTATTTTTCATGTTAATGGAAGAGAAAAGGGTTTTCCCTTTCATCCCATTTAGCACATTTCATTTATTGAAATTTAATACTCAACATTAAGCATTTAAATTTCTTTCCTAGAAATTAACTTTTGCTGTTATAAATTATTAATTTTCGCCATAATTAATTCATTTCAAAAGTATAATTTAACATTTTCAATAAAACCCATCTTCCCACCTCCCACATTTCCACCAACTGAAGAACAAGAACCCGTTAAGAATATTGTTAATTGTGGAAATTTGTTTGTGTAAAATATTGTTTTTAGACTCAAGTGTGTAATTTGTAGCTTAATTTGAATTTGAAGGCGTAACTGTCGATTGTTCTACTATTTATTATTATTTTCTCTATTTGCACCATTAAAAGTCAAACACTCACATATACGCACAGTTTCATTGTTTCGCTCCTTTTTCAAAACCCCTTATAAAACTTTTCACTTAAAACATATTTCATTGGAAAATACATAAACATTGCTTATGTGGATGTGAGTGTGTGTATGTGAATTGGTGAAATGTTTGATAATAATTGTTTATATAAATTATGTTTAAACATTAATGTGATTAAATGTTTAATTTCTATTTAGATTTTCTATACACTGGTACATATTCCAATAGAGGCACACATTCTCTCTTAGAGAAATGATAAAAAATTAAACAAGAATATATTTAGTTGATACAATTACATGTTTTATTAAATCAACTAAAACTTTATTTTATTATTAATTTTTTCGACTTTATTTTAAAATTTAACTGTAATTTTTGAGAAATTTTCCTATAAGTGCACTTAAGTATATCAGTCGTTATAGGATTATGAATAATGTTTGGATTATGTTTTTTAATAGATTGTCTCAAAATTATGTTTTGGCATTAATTCCTCTAATTTTTACAGAAGATCGGAACCAATTTCTTCCAAAAAATTAATCTGATTTTGGTTTCGACTTTGTTACAGTCATTACGTTTTAGTCAGGGCCTAAAATGCGAGCAACTTGATTAGAATTCAAAGGATGGTAATTTTGCTCTTTTTGTGAAGGCGTTGCTCTTGTTTTGTAAGATTAATCTGTTATTTATTAATTTTGTATTTCCCCTTGGAAGATTTTGGACATCAAAATTCTGTCCATTTTAAAAAATTAAGCACCATAATTTCATGAAAAAATTGAGTTTTAAAGAAAAGTCCGTTTGAGAATATTTAAACGTTACAACACTTTCCGATTAAATTATAATATTTTGCAGTAAAACTATGATATTGTCATTCAACATTTTTTTTTAATTTATAAGAATAATTTTAATAATAATTTAATTTTAATTTACAATATTTTAATTTTGGTAATTTTTTAAGCAATTTTCTTATTTGCGTTTATAGAAATATTCCAATTGATCGCCAGAAAAAATTAAACAAAAAGCGTCCTTAGTTTGAATCACATTAAGAAACTTCAACTTTACTTGTGGATGAAAACAACAAAAATAGAGACAAAGATTAAATGCGTTTATAGAAATATGCATCAGTGTATACATACTTACAATCACATGTATAGACGTCAGTTTCCTTTCATTCACTAAACTAAACAACCATCGATATATTTTATATATGTATATTTATATTGAGTCATCTATACTTTCATTATTGATATTTTCAATACAATTTGAACTCATTTAACTCAAGTGAATAATAAATCTTCAATGGCAACAACAACAACTGAATAATAAAATAACATTAAATTATATACATAACACTTTAGTTTATATATTTAAACGTTTTGTATATATATAAACACATCCATCTAACTAACTATACGTCCATCTATTCATTCCATCCATATCCATCCATCCATCCATCCACTTATACAATGATACTTTACTAACAATACGTTCTCAACGCATTTTCAACTTTCCATTCTTTTCTAGTTTATATTCTATTATATAAAGGTAGAGTATAATTTTCACATTATTTACTATAACAATAACAACAAGTATAAGTACAACTATAACAGCAACTACAACAATGACAATAACAATAACAAAACAAGTAGTAGCAGCAACACGAATATCAAGAATATAAACAGCCATCACTTAAAAAACTTAGATTGTTTTCAAAGAATAAAATCTTTTTTGATTTTTTTTTTTTTTTTTGGAAAGAAACGCAATTAAGGCGAAAAGGCCAATTTTATGTCCAAAAGAAATTTTTGTTGGATTTTTTCGAACGTTCCTCCATCGACGTAACAATGTCCATCCGTCTGAGCAGGTTGCAGTTTAAGAAATATCTTGATGTTGAATCCATTATTTCAACTGGACCTCAAAAAAATGTTCGCCCTGAATAGGATTATAGGGTCAAAAAAGTTTTATTATAAAATTTTCTAACTGTCATTTACAGCTAATAATGACATAGGGAATCACATAGTCAGGCTTGACCAACCATAACATTTTTACTAGTTTCATCTCATAAAATTGTAAATTGTAAGTGAAAATTTTTAGTGAAAGTGAAATTTTAGTAAACATAAATATTTGTAGTGAAAGTGAAAATATTGAGTAAAAGTTGAAAATTTTATGAACATTTTTGGTGAAAATTATTTTTTTTTAAATTACTTTTTTAGTGAAAGTGAATTTTTTTTTTATTAAAAATAATAATTTTTAGTGAAAATTACAATTTTTAATGAACATTAAAATGTTTATTGAAAATTACAAATTTTAGTGAAAATGAAACTTTTTAATGAAAATGAAAATTTTAAGTGAAAATTAAAATTTTTAGTGAAAATTACAATTTTTAGTGAAAATTACAAATTTTAGTGAAAAATTTAAAATTATTTTAATGAAAATGAAAATTTTTAGTGAAAATTACAATTTTAAGTGAAAATGAAAATTTTTAGTGAAAATGAAAATTTTTTAATGAAAATGAAAATTTTTAGTGAAAATTACAATTTTAAGTGAAAATGAAAATTTTTAGTGAAAATTACAATTTTAAGTGAAAATGAAAATTTTTAGTGAAAATTACAATTTTTAGTGAAAAGAAAATTTTTAGTGAAAATTACAATTTTTAATGAAAATGAAAATTTTTTGTGAAAATGAAAATTTTTAGTGAAAATGAAAATTGTGTAGTGACTCATAAAGTGATACAATACAAGGTAACGGTAATATTTTTTCGATTCTGTTATTAATTTTTTTCAATAAGCTTAATTTGGTTTTGACGGGAATTAGGAATATAATCAGCTTTCGTCTTCTTCTCTTCAAATAGGCTTACTTCGACTTTAATAAGCTGGAATCGGTAGTGCGATCGATTTTCGGTTTTTTCTCTTTAACTAGACTTGGGTTAACAACCGTATTCGACATCGGACACAGCTTCGGATTAGCAGTCTTATCGGTTTATTTACAATAATTTCTCACAATATATACTATGGAGTAGAAGCGTTGAGATTATTAACTTAATAATTTTTTTTAAGAATTTATACCTCAACATCTCTTCCTTAACTTGTCTTATCTCTAATATCATTTGATAAATAATGAATCCTTTTTAATTTGGTTTTTCGTTCGTTTTTGTTTCTTCACTAAAAATTTACAATGCTCCGCATAAACGTGTATAAATAGATGGGTTAGTGTCTGTATTCAGATATACAAAATTTAAAACACACACATTATAACATAAAATCTTATCGCGTTTACTTACAACTACTGGTTTACTATCACACACACACATACAATATCTCTCACATATAATATATACAACTAGATACTGAAGTAGCAGTCGAAAGCAGTGAAATAGTTCTTGTTTTTGAAAATTTCACTATGAAGTACTTCAAGGTTGTATAATCAGTAGGTGGTCTTGGTTCAGTCTCTATACAATGATATTGTTAATGGTGTTGGTAAATAATACTACAAAACAATACAAACATATACTTATACATATATACTTAGTATTATATAATAATAAGTGTGTCGTGTTTCATTTAGTGAGTAAATTTCATAAAAAACAACAACAACAAGCCAAGGTTTCATAAGTTGCAAATTTATGCGAACTTGTGCAACTAAATACAATATTATACTTTAGTTTAGTAAACATAAACACATACATTTCAATCTAAATGTATATAAACATACAAATATACGTATACAACTTGGTTAACGGCTGTTTTTTTTAATTTTATTTTTTTTTAGTTTTCATTGTCATCAAAGTTGGTAACATTTGCAGCAAGTGAAAACTGAAACGAAGACTGGTGAAAATAAAAATCATGCCTACAAATGATGTGGAAAAAAATTGTAAGAAAAAAAAGAAAACAACTAGAGAAAATAAGTTATGTCTAAATGCAGCCCACTGGTGTGTCGATAAATAACAACAACAATATAATAAATGGAACTTCTATTACTTTTTAAAGGAGAAGGTATTCTACAGAAAATCACTTGAAATTTTTATGATAATGAAAATAACAGTTTTTAGTTGAAATAAACAGTTTTAAAAAAATAACATTTTTTTATAAAAAAATTTAATGAAAATTATATTACAATTTTTTTTGTGGAAATTTTTACCACTGAAAATGATAAATTTTACTGAAAATTTCTTTTTTTAAAGTATCAATTTCATGTAGAAATAAAATTTAAAAAAAAATTTGGAGAAAATAACAATTAAGCAAACCGTTTGACTCAGAATCACTAAGTCGATGAACGATGACAGTCAGTCTGTTCAAGTAAACGTTTTGAATAATCTACAGGTCGCATTTTAATATATATGTGTATGATGTACCAAATTATACAAAAATCGTCCCATTATTTCTCAGAGATCCCATACGACCACTTTGAAGGACATAAGTTTTGTATATACATTGGTATTGTAATAAAAATTGATCAAATAATGATAAATATATAAACAAATTGATGTACAAAATTATACGAGAATCGTCTTTAGCTACCACATAATTCAACTACTGACAACTTTCAGTGAAAATACATTTTTTGTCAAAGTTTAGAGTGTAAAAAACATTATTAAAATTAAAATAAATTCAGGAAGTGGTTCTATGACAATCTATATACTTTAAGGTGAGGGAAGTATTATTATACCTTCCACTACTACAAGTAGTAATAAAGAAAGAATCATCTAAGATTCCTTAAAGTTTATTTATTACTGCATCAAATCAATATCTGAATCGATTTATCTATGTTTATATATGTTATCTTCTCACGATTAAAATAATTATCCAAATTCAATGAAATTTAATTTGGTTGCTTGCTATTGTTCCATGTAGTTTCCTGTTAAAAAACAGCGATGTCGTTCCAACAGCAAAAAGTTTTAGAAGTTTTTCAACAAAAATTGGATTTAAACAGAATAACCCATAACATGCAGATATAATTAATCATATCAAAAATCATTAATGTCGGATTTAAAGAAACAAGTTTTAAGCCGAAATGTATAATATTTTGATACACCTAAAAAGATTAATTTATAAATAATTTTCTGTATTTTGTTACTTCGACTTACAAATAAGAACTAAAAACTTAATTGTGTTCAGACCATTTTAAAACAATATCGTAAAAAAAGCTCTTTCCCGAATTTTTGAAGGTTATAAACCTTTTCAATTTCATTGAAAAATGTGTATAAGTGGTAGAGAATTTTAAAGATTCGGTACAACGATACAGTAACATATTTATTGTTGATTAGAATATCGTCCTCTATGTGCGATGAAGTGGTGAGGAACTTTGTACCCTCATGCGTTTTCCCTATATCCATCCAAAATCGGGTTGGGCAGGCAACTTTTTCAATGTTTTTAATTTTAGAGGAGAGATGGAAGAATGCCGCGTTACCGCAGATACTTGACTTCTTTGGTAGTATTTTCTTCATCTCAGTTCAACTTTAATTAGAACTCTCAGGTCCGCTAAGCTTTTGAAAGCAGACAAGAATCACATTCTTGATGAATCTGCTGAATTAGTTGATACCGAAATATAATATTAAGTATTTGGTATTATTAAATAACTTTTAGTTCTTATCCTTCCCTTATTTGGCTACTAAATAACAAAAGCGAGCAAGTTTTATTTTACAATGAACAATGTCAGTGGTTTTGTTTGCTTGACTTGTCTTGCTTTTTGTACTTTCACTGTTTTTCAACTTATTTTATTCCATTACTTTTTTCTCTGTTTTTCTCTCTTTCGTTTTCATATTATTGGGCTGCTTGTTTAGCTTGTTTATCTAAAAATGTGTCGAAGGACATTTGTAACAATAAGTAAATGACTCGATCTAAAGCAACAAAAGTGTCAAGTTTGAAAAACACTAAACAATACACTAAAGACAAAAGCAAAAACAAACAAAAAAAAAAAACACTGACATACAGACAGATAGATGAAAAGGACAGACAGCTAATACTTAAGAAATGACACGAAGAACTAAAGTATATTTAAATAAAAACTACAACAACAACAAATGAAAACAACTAAAGTCTAATACTTTAAACTATAAAAACTAACAAAAACTAATAAGAATGTTATATTCAGCTATGCCGAATCTTCAATACCCTCCAACACAAAAATACGTGTAAAGTAAAATTTGTTATGTTTTGTACATGCACACCTACACACATATACAATATACAACTGTTTTTTTTTCTCTAATTTAACACAGGAACACTTAAGTCATAAAATTAGTTATATTTTTGGCAAAACATATTTCCTACTGAACGGATTTTGAATTTTGGAATGAAAATAAAGTACATATAATTTAATATTATGGCAAAACTTTATTTTAATTTGCCGATTTCTATTGATAGTTTTATGAAAATTCTTTGCTGACAGTAAGACGTGGCCTCAAATATAGTTCTATATCTTTTGATATACTGAACCGACAGATAGACGGACATAGTTAAGACAACTCAGATTTGATGCATAATATATATATATATACATTATGGGATTTTAGATTATTCCTTATTAATGTTACACACCGAATAGTAAAATTAATATATCCGCTTCACCAGTTGTGATGGTGGAGGGTATAAAAATAATGGAATAAAAAAATAATAGCAAAAATATGTAAAAGTAATGAGAATTTGTTTTATATACAACTTTATAATAAGAAAAAAATACTATATTTAGTAAAATTATAGTTTAAGTTACAGTCATTGAAAAAACAAATGCAATAAAAGTGTTGAATATGCTGTAAATTATATTTCTTGGATGGGATATATAATTAAATTTATGAAAATGTGGGTTAAATGGAAATCAAAGTATTAAGTGAAATAATCCGAAAAATTTAGTATTTACTGCAGCCATTTCACTACTTTGCAACCGTTGACAATATCTTTACATTATTTTATATGTAGCTAAGGTTGAGACGTTCCTGAATTAACTTGAAAGATTATAGGCGGTTACATGTAACTTTAAAATGTAAGTTGCAGTTTATTTTTTTTTGAATTAACTGGAACCCATTATAACAACAGAACTTCCATAAAGTGGGATTTGCCTCATTTGTAAATATCTTCCCATACATTTCAAAATGACAACCTTTAGGAAAAAAATTTAAATTACGCGATTCTTTTTTTTATTGAAAATTTTAATTTTTAGTGAAAATTTGAATTTTTAGTGTAAATTTGAAATTTTAGTGTAAATTTGAATTTTTAGTGTAAATTTGAATTTTTAGTGTAAATTTAAATTTTTAGTGTAAATTTGGATTTTTAGTGAAAATTTGAATTTTTAGTGAAAATTTGAATTTTTAGTGAAAATTTGAATTTTTAAGTGAAAATTTGAATTTTTAAGTGAAAATTTTAATTTTTTGTGAAAATTTTAATTTTTTGTGAAAATTTTAATTTTTTGTGAAATTTTAATTTTTGTGAAAATTTTAATTTTAGTGAAAATTTTGAATTTTTAGTGAAAATTTGAATTTTTAGTGAAAATTTGAATTTTTAGTGAAAATTTGAATTTTTAGTGAAATTTGAATTTTTAGTGAAAATTTGAATTTTTAATGAAAATTTGAATTTTTAGTGAAAATTTGAATTTTTAATGAAAATTTGAATTTTTAGTGAAAATTTGAATTTTTAGTGAAAATTTGAATTTTTAGTGAAAATTTGAATTTTTAGTGAAAATTTGAATTTTTAGTGAAAATTTGAATTTTTAGTGAAAATTTGAATTTTTAGTGAAAATTTGAATTTTTAGTGAAAATTTGAATTTTTAGTGAAAATTTGAATTTTTAGTGAAAATTTGAATTTTTAGTGAAAATTTGAATTTTTAGTGAAAATTTGAATTTTTAGTGAAAATTTGAATTTTTAGTGAAAATTTGAATTTTTAGTGAAAATTTGAATTTTTTAGTGAAAATTTGAATTTTTAGTGAAAATTTGAATTTTTAGTGAAAATTTGAATTTTTAAGTGGAAGAAAATCATGTTTATTTATTTTACGTTGAAGCTTCAGGATTTAATATGGAAGAAGATAAAGTTGAGAAAAAGATGAAAATTATTTTTTATTTGTTTTGAAATCTATAAATAAATATTAATAAAACCAAGAAATGTCTACAGTTAATTCTCCCGTAATAACCTGTGCGTAATGAGTTAATTGGGGACTTGAAGTTAAAATTTATTATACTTGAACTTATTAAATAATACATTCACCTTTTACTCATGATATTCAAACCGAGTAACTGTGGGTGTCAGTATTAGAATCAATTATCGGTGGACATAAGAAAGACACTTCACAATATTATTACTCTTTGTGTATTTTGTTTTTGTAATATTTCGTAATGCAACACCAACCATTCAAATGTCATTGTCCTTGATGAGAATCATGTAACATTTCAAGTTTGCCAACGTCGTCTATTATTGTCTTGCAGTAAAGTCACTTAAACAGCAAGACGTGTAGGATTACAATAAAAACAAATCGAAGACATTTTACGTTGACTCTAAATTTTGTTGATCCGAGAATACAAAAAATGAGTTTTTGTGTTTTCTTGGTATTTAATTCTTCTCCTTTAGTCCTTTAGATGTTATAAAAATTAGTAATTTTTTCTTATAAAATGTGTCTCAATGACAAGTGTATTTAAAGCTATAATTCCATTAAAGACATTTTTGCAAAACAGAGTTCAATGATTTATATCGATTACATAAAAATAATTATCTTTTAACTGAAACTTTCATTCTCCTAAAATTTCAGAAAAATAAATTTATGTTTTTAACAAAACAAATTTATTAATTGTTTTCCATAAATAATTATTTGCGTGTTTGTCATCAAATTAATAAACTGGCAAAATCAATGTTCTTATTAATTGATTTAATGGAATTTGATAACATCAATACAACAGGGATAAATAAACTGATCATCCTTATCCCACAATTTCTTATAGAAATCATTATCATTAAATCATCATAATTAGCATCACCATTATGCTAAACAACAAAGTCTACATTTATTAATAAACATAATTTTGGGATAAAGAAAAAGCTTTTTGTCTGACCAAATGAAAGCGAATGAAATTTTTTTTTTTGCGTACAAACAATGGTTAAATCCAGCCAATGAACTTGTCTCCAAGGCTATAATTAATTTATATTTTTGTGCGAGCTTTATATACCCTCCACCAACATAAGGGGTGAAGAGGGTATATTAACTTTGTCATTTCGTATGTAACGCTAAAAAGGAATCATCTAGGAACCCAATGTATATATTTTTGTATCAAATCAAAATCTGAAAGCTATGTCCCTCTGCTGTAGTTAACGCGCTCATATCCTCAATAATATGCAGAGCTCAAAGAAATTTTAACTGAATATTTCTATAGTCCTGAGAAGTTTCCTAATTAAAATCAAAAGCACAATTGGTTCAGTATATTTATAGAAATAGTCCGATATCTCAGGTAATCTCTAAATTCTAGTGAAGAACTTTCACAGAATTATCAATTATAAATCGACAAATTAGAATGAGATTTTGCCATAATTATAAGCTATAGATTTCACTACCATTCCAAGAATTATCAAAATCGTACCAGTAGAATAGAAGTTATAGACAAAAACATAAGTCATTATATGACCCAATAAAGGTTCTTGTGTTATATTTAAGAAAACTTTTATTGTTGTATGTGTTTGTGAGTGAATATGTGAGAGTGTATGTACGAAAAAAATGAATTTATTTCACATGCACTTGTAGTGAAGGGTATTGGAGATTCGCCATAACCTAATATGCTTTATTTGGTTACTTGTTTTAATTTTATTTCTTCGTTGATTATTGAATGATAAATAAAATATACTTTATTAACAGAAATCTCAGATGATTATGAAACATTAAATATTAAACCACAATAAATAAAGAAAAATGATTGCAAAATAAAGGTATAATGAATACAAATGATTTGAGTTTGTAGGCGTATGATTAATATTAAAATTTTTGCTTGCATACTGTATATTAATCATACGATATTAAATAATTAAAGTCGTAACAAGTTTAAAGATTGTTGTGCTGTTTTAGAATATAAGAGAAAATTTCATAAATATTTTGATCCTTTTTTGTAGTGTTTACAACCGTTTTTAGGATTTAATGTCCTTTTTTATTAACAACGTAAAGTCTGTCTCATTAACATTTATTGAACAATTATCACTTCATCATCTCATTATTATTTTAATATTATTTCAGCAATTTTACATTGATTAAATTTAAGAAATTTTAACTAAACATCAAAGGATTTATTATATGGTTTGAGATAGAAAAATTCTTAACAGACGTTTTTCATTAAAACTTTTGACCTACGTATTATTTGATTTTTTATCAAACAAATGAATATATAGTAATTCTGATGAAAATGTGTGACCAGAAAAAACTGCGTGCTAAAAATATTCAATTTCTTCAACATAACTCAACTTGGTGGTGAAAAAAGTTGGAACAGCATTCAGAGGTCTTTCGCCAAACTGTTTCCAATATTATTAAACAGTACCTGGAGAGCTTGTCTGTTGATAAAAAACATGGTTCAGGTAGAAGGAACAATTCATCTGATATTTCTAAAACCAAAAACAGAAAAAATAAAAAGCTTTTTTAAATGATCTCCCAACACAACCGGAAGGATGGTTAGCTTAGTGCTCGGACTACTTGATACAAAAAGCTAATGCAAATGCTGTGTAAAAAACATACAAGGTTTAAAAAGTTCCCTTAAAAAGAACCCTACTAAAAACCAAGTTTCATTTCGCATAAATTAGATTCATACAGGTTAATTATTAAAATTTTCAAATCATATCACAAATTATATCAAAGTGGATTTACTCCTTACAAACGAAATTTTCCCAGAGATTGAACGGAAATACAAAAGTGAGACATTTATTAAAATAGTTTGATCTATTTAATAAATACATTTTTCGAACTAATCAACAGAATTAGGTTTTCTACCAGATCTATCTAGCTTGATTATATCTGGTAAATTTATTAATTATAGTGAACTTCTTCTTCATGTCTATTTTTGAAATGTGTAGATTGATATTTTGAAGATGATGAAGTAATTCTCAATTGGCCTGTTTCCATTTTCCTTGTTACACAATGAGCACTAATAATGCTTACATAATGCTTAGCATAAAAGTTAACTAAGTAAATTCTAAGTAAACTTTTAATAAGCAGAATTTTCTACGGAAGACTTATTTTTCCAAATCGGGTCGACAAATTTTTCATTTTCTTTAGTTCGATGAGTTGCGTAATTTTTCTATGTGGTAAGATGCTTTTTTAGTCCACAAAGCAGTTGAAAAAAAATTTTCTAGCAACATCTTTGATATAACTTTACAACAAAACATTTCAAAAAGAGTTACAAGTCAAACCGTGTGTTAAGTCTATTTCGGTCTCCTGCCAAAAGTCTGCTGATGATAATTGAGTAAACACAATTCCAAGGAAAACCCTTCAAGCATTTGACATTTGTCTAATTTAATCATAAATTATGTTCCGATAATTATTATGGTATCAAATTTTATTTTATTGACATTAATTAACATTTCCAAAATTCATTACTCAAATACACTTATACGCCTTGACCTCAAATAAAATATAATTATACAATTAAATACTAATACACGTAATAGAGCTGCAATAAAAATTCAACAACCAACACATTTACAAAATATAATTTTCACAACACATACACACACGCACACGAGGACGTATGATTAATTTTAATTTAACAGTTATCAACAGAACTAAAACACATACATACAAATTATGAATATTTCGTAATATAAAAAAAACAAAAAAAAAAACGTTCAATAGATTTTTAATCCTCAATAATTCCTCTACACACTGGTAACAATAACCTCTAAACCATATAAGTATTTTGTCTATGTTGTTGTTGCCGCTGCTATTTGTTGGTTGGTATGTGTGGTGTTTGTATGTAATTGTGTGATTTATTTAACAAATTTCTACATCATTAATGCATAACCACATGCTGAATACACGCGTACCTTCCAAAAAATGTAGAACAAGAAGAAGAGAAAAAACATTTCTATGTACAGATTTGGTTACATAAGCAAAAGCATTTTTGCACAACCTATTTATTACCTGTAAATTTCACAAAAACACATGTATTTGCCTTTTGCACACCATAATAAAACTCTTTCGAAATACGATTCTAGAAAATTTTTATTTTTTTTTCAAGGTTCGATTCTTTTTGTTACTCTTCATAAGATCGGATCTTTTAAAGAGTTTATTTTAAATTAAAAAAAGAGTAATATTTTTTTATCGATCTTCGAAAAGTTTAAAAAAGTATAAATCGCATAAATTGTTTGAAATCGAGTACAGCAGCCAAAATATTATTTTATTAAGCTGAAGAAAGGATGCTTGCATGTTTATAACATTTGTATAGATGTATTTTTTAATATAAAACAACAACTGTTAGTATGCTGTAACTGTTTGTGTCCCTGTGTATGTACAATATTTTTTCTTATTTTTTGTTTTTTTTTTTCGTGCAAAAAAAAATTAATCAAAATGAAAAGTTTTTTTAATCTTCGCAAATGAAGCTTAAAAATTAAGATCATTTAAAACAAAGATTTTGCTCCAAGTTTTTCTATACTCTGGTTTAATATTTGCAATTGGTGTGTGTGTGTGTCCTAGAGCTTTGCTACACCTGTGTGTTTTACAATACGTGAGTACATGTGTGTTTGCGAAAACTGTTGTTTTTTTGGGTTAAAAAGTGTATTTGCGCCTAATGACCAAATCGCCAACTGTTAGCAAGACAAAAGCAAAATGCGAATTTTAATAATCACAAACCACCAACTTGTGCTTCATGCGATAGTTACACTTTGTGGTTTTAAACATTTTGGTAACGTTTTACTGCTTCTTCTTATTGTCCATATTCTGTTCTAAGTGGAAATGATATGGATTTTATAATCAATGACTCACTTCCCCTGTTTTGTACATAAATTGGAAAAACGGAAAAATGGTGCATTTGTATTGAATGTGGCAATATAGCTGTTGCCACAACTACAGTTGTGCGAATACCAACCATAGCAGACTAAAGCTGAAGGTTTTTGTTGCAGCAAATGGATTGCAGTTGTAAGTGCAGGTTTTCATGTACGTGTGTGTGTATGTATGGAATAGTAGGCACGACAAGACAAATTTCAGCTAAACTAGTTTTTAATTGCACACGTTCCTGTTTAAGTTTAAATAAGTTTCTCTCTGACCCACAGAAGAAAGTTGCTTTTTACATTATCTGGAAATTTAGTTTAATCTTTTTTAAAAGGAAGAAGAAATAATATTTCTTTAATTAGGCAAAAAAGGATAAGAATATAATAAAAATATCCTTAATAAAGCAGCATTATAATTATACTTAAAGCAATTCCATTTTATCCAGACATTCAAAGGCGGAATAAAATTGTTTGCATTTTCCAAAAGGATGTCTACCAAATATTCTAAGAGTTGAACTGAAATGCACTCAAAAACTTCCTTTTAACTTCAATTACATAAATGGAGCAGCATAAGTAGTTGTATGAAAAATGTCTCAGAAGAAAAAAAATAAAAAAACAAGATCTGCATAAAAAATTCCTATCAATAAAAGTTGTAATCAAATATTTATTTCAAATTAACTCTACAACTTTGAAACTAAAGTAAACGGAATTTCTAAAAAAATAAATACACTTAAAACACTACAAAATGCTCATCTTAAAAATGTAAGAAAATATGAGAAAATTATTTAAACCGAATGATAAATACCTTTTATATCAACACTACAGCTTTAAACTGATTAGAAGTGAAACCGAAAAAATTTTAAAGCAAATTTTGCAACACATGTTTTTTTCAGAAGTTTGATTATATTTTTTTATCACACATAACTTTAACAAAAATATAATAACTTTTTTATAACCTCCACAACAACAGGTAGTGATGAGAATATATTTGATATTTTGATTTCATTTTGAAATCATCCAAAACCTCTTTAAGTGTATATTCTTTATGTGTCTCTATCCGTCTGCCATTACTTGGATCGAGGACTTTTTTATTATTATCCTATTCATTATTGTCCTACACAAGAAATTGAGACCAATATCTGAGGCACCTCAAAATCGCTTAAACCACGATTGTACTAATATAAGCAAAATACAGAAAAAATGGTGTTCTAACCACCTACAAGTGTACCATTCGACTTAAAATTACTGTCTGAATGAATTTAACAATGTCCGTTTATATGTTAATATTTAGTGCTGAAATCTATGTTGCGATAGCTGTGTCATTGTTGCCACCAATGCTTTTTAAGAATTTTTTTTTTACATTTTGTTTTAGGTATGACATACCGTGCTTCTTGTACATCAGACCAAAGCTATTTTTACAGTTCTTTTGTTTGTAGTTTCAACCACGACTTCGTCCCATAGGTCCTCAATGGGATTTCAGTCAGAACTCTGTGCTGGCCAATCCAAAATGTAATTATTTCTTCTCACAAAACTTGACTGACATAGATAAAATACCCAAATATTGAAATTTGTCTTTTTTTAGAAACATTTCAATAATTGTTTTTTCTTGATATGTATCCAAAAAATCTGATTCCTTTATATCAAATGATATCTGCCGCATTGACTTGATTGGATCAACATTTATATAAATTCTATTTATATAAATTCTGTCTGCCCACATTTGTGTTATGTTTGGCCTAATTATCGTCCCCAACTGTGATCACCTTTTATTTTTGATCATTTTATTAAAACAATAATACATTTCTCAACCCACTGTTTTTCTAGTAGCTCTTGGTAGGACTTTTAATATTTGAACGAGTGTTTCTATCATGGAAAATTATATTCTCATGCATGAATGTAAATTGTATTTTTTCATTAATTTCTTAAATTCAGTTGTTTCAATATATGGAACCCGATATTCTCGCTTTTTCTATATCGATAGTATGTTTGAAGTACCCTCAATTGAGCCCATCATTTACATACATATAAATTTTGAATAGAGATTTGAATAACTTTAAAGTCGGTTTATTTACGCAACCAAAAAAATAATCTCAGATATTGATTTTATAAAGACTTCTACCATATATTCAATCCATTAAATACATCACCCTTTATTTCCATCCAATCGTTTGCATATGGTTAGATATTTGATGATAACAAATTGAGGTCTTAAAAAACATCAAAAATGCTAGAACATAACTAGTGCGACTCTGAATTGGAAACTTCTTAATGGTATGGAATTTAGAATGAAGTTTTTTATAGTTACGAAGTTAATGAATGATTTAAAATACCCCCAATCACAATTTCCGTTGGTGATGGGGAGTAATAAAATAAATATAAATAAATATACATAAACGGGTATATATGTGTGTATGTCATATGTTAAATTTTCCTATTTCTTATATTTTTCCTTTTAAACTCTCAAGACGGAAATTTGCATAAGACAAATGTGAAGTACCAAAAAAAAAAAAGGGAGCAAAATCACATACAAAATGAAATATATTTTTGTGTAAAAAAAAAAAAACTTTTTAAACAAAAATTAAACTCTTGATTCGTAGATATAAACTCAGGGCAGCAAACGTAAATACAAAATGGCACAAAATTGTAAGATAACATCAAACACATATACACTTATGTACAAAATATAAACATTTAAATATATACAAAACTTATACATTAACACACACACACATACAAAGATTTAAAAAAGTAAAAAAAACAAACTGAATATAAAATACGGAAAATGTAACAAAAAAACATAAAAAGAAAATAAAAAAAATATTCTAAACTTTTGGTTTGTCATGCAGCATGGAACCAAGGAATTTTTTCCAAACTATGCTAGAAGAAGAACAAGATAAAAAACAGCAGTAAAAAGAAAAACATAGAAATTCTTTGAAATTACTTGGTAGCTGTTGTTGTTTCTTTTATTTTAATCTTCTTTCATTTCTTCTAAGAGTGCAAGTTTTTATATATTTTTCCAACTCCATAGATAAGTCCGTCCGTTTGACATTAAGGAAAAAACACAGAAAAAAACAGCAAAGTTTTCATTTAGAAACCAAATATTTGTGGTAGTCCCTGCTTGAGGAAGCCAAATTAGTTCAAGTGGAAGAAGCCTGTAAAAATCTTCTCGTACAACCAACCAACCAGCCAACAGTCAGCTAACTTACCAACACCACCACAACAACAACAACCACTGCTAACTACATTTGAATGTAAAATAATGGAAAACAATAACACAATAACCTACACCAACAGACAGGTACGCATACAATAACAACTATTTCCTATTTAAGAATTCACACACATCTTAACTTCCATAATAAAGGTCAAATATTTAAAACAAAAAGCGAAAAACAAAACAACAAGATAAAAACTCCCTCCAAAGGAAAAAAGGAGAATTTGTAAATTTTTCTTAAGATTGAATTACAGAAAATGGTTAAGAAAATTAGACTAAACAAAATTTGGCTTTAGGATTTTTATTATGTTTTGGAAATAAATAAATTTATGTGGGAGTAAACAAGACAAACTCACCTACACAGAAAAATATTTACAAGAAAATACTTTTTTTTTTTTTTTTTTGAAGAGCAAAAATCAAAAATGACCAACTAATTTTTTAAGGGAAATAAAATAAATTTTAAGATGCTAAAGAATGTTATGTATCTCGTTTAAAGAATTTGTTTGTTTTTTTAGTTTAGTCTAAAAAATGATTGAAAATTTTATAAGTAACTTAAAGATTTTTTGGAACATATTTTCGTGACAAATAGATACTAAATTGTAATTTCGTCAAGAAACTATGAAATAGACGTTGATACAGTGTTAATTAAATAAGCTATAAACATTAATATGGATTATTCTATGACTAAACTGAATCACGAATGGGACAAAAATTAGGTCATTAGACTAGCGCCATCTAGTTTTCATTAGAAACTTGATTATAATCTTGTTAGTCTCTTAACAAATAGTCTCGTTGAATATATAAACTGAAAGTAGTATAACTTCCGTACTAAAATATACTTAACTGTAGTCTCATATGAAGCTTCTTCAATATTCTTACAGAGTTAAAACAATAGATTAAACTAACTTATCAATTCCCACTTAAAAGTTATTAAGACTATATTCTAGTTTAATAGTTCATCAAGAATCCAGTAATAGGACTAAAACCAAGAAACTCAACTGTAGTTCCATTAGAATCGTTTGGAAACAAAATTAAAGTTTAGTCTCGCTAAGAGACTGAACTATAGTCTCATTCAAATTATAGTCTCGTTTAAAGACTTAAATCCTTTTAACGATAAAGTCCTGTTAGAATACCAAATTTTCGTCACACTAATCTCGTTTGCAGACTCGTCTATATACAAATTCATAGTCTTCTTTAGAGGCATAACTAAATTTTATATTAGAATCAAAATTTATTCTACTTTTGAGACGAACTATGATTTTGTTTAAAGTAAAACTTGAGGTTCTTTTGAAAACTATAATACAGAGTCATTTGGAGCTTTAAAAACTAAACAAAATTTTCATTTGGAGACTCATGTAAAGACTTAAGTCTTGTGAAGAAACTATAGTTCCTTAGAATCGCTTGAAAATAAAGCTGAAGTTTAGTCTCATTTGTAAACTCTCATTTCAATTATAGTCCCGGAACTTAAATGCCATTAAATATTAAGTCTTGTCAAGGTACTAAATTATCGTCCCATTGGTCACGTTTAAAGATATAACTAATCTTTAGTTGTGATACTAAAGCTTAATTTCTTTTAGAGACAAAACCATGATCTTATTAAAAGTTAAAATATAGTTTCATAAGAAGTCTATAATGAGTCTCATTTGTGGAAACAAAATTTCGCTCAGAGAGCAAATAATATTTTCGTGTGGATACTCATGCAAAGGCTAAAGTCGTCTAGAAACTACAGTTTTTAGCATAGTCTGGTGTTTATATAAAGCCTTATGTGAAATATAAACTATAATCTCGTTCAGACTCTAAAGTTTCGTTTAGCGCATAAAATAATTTTGTTTTGAAAATTTCCTATAGTTTTAGTAGGAAGACTTATCTTATTTAAAGATCGCTAATTCGCTAAAGACTAAACCACAGAATATTGATCTATGGTAGGCCTAAACAAAAGACATACCAGAAGGTTTAACTATAGACTTTTTAGCAGACTAAACTACATAAATAACGACATAATTATTTATAGTCTAAACTGTAGACTAGTTTTAAGATAAAATTATAGTCTTTTTAAATTAAAATATGGTCACATGTAGAAACTGAACCACAGATTTTTCTTGGGAAATATTTGTATACTAAAATGCACCACGCATACAGACTTCAAAAAAGTTATCCCAGGAGATTAAACTGTGGTCTCGATGTCAAAATTAAAACTATAGTTTCTTCTAAACTAGATTTTTTCCTAAACTGGAATCCTTGGTTGCCGAAAAATTTATTATTAAAGTTTTCGATATTTTTATCTTTTAGTTGTTCATCTTTCTTCAGCTAATTTTCTTAAATATGAAAAATGAGAACAACTTTTCTTAAACAAAAAAAATCAAAAAATATAATGCAAACAAAAATTTTAATAATTCTGATTTAACTTAAGGAAATAAAAAAGACTAAAAAATAATTTAGCTACAGAAAAAGAAAACAACAAAAAGAAGAAGTTTGCTTGCAGAACAATAACAACAATTTCCTTTTAAATAAACTTGAGTTGAATTCACACATTGGAGACCTTATGCATTTATTTATATTTATAAACTTATTTTTACATACACACACATACGCACACACTTATTCTTGCATTCTTCATACACACACAAAGTATTTATTTGTTTGCACTTATTTACAAAACAACAAATAAGACATACGAGCAACAACAACTTCATAATAACAAAGAAATAAAGAAGAAAAAACAAAAAGAAAAGAAAACTTAAGTATAAACTAAAGTTTGTTGTTAAGCAAAAGTTTTGCCTCAGAAGACAACAACAGCAACAACAATGAGCAATTTTTCTCAAGCACTTTTTTCTCATAAAACCGGAAGTTAAAGCCAAAACTATTGTTATTGTTGGTGTTTTTGCTATTTGTATACATACACACACACACACTCATACATATTCATATAAAAATTTAGAAAATATAATCGAAGAGAAAAAGTAAAACCAATCTTTAGCAGCCAATGCAACCAAGTAGTTTGTTCAACAACATGGCAAAATATGAGCAACTTGTTGTTGCTTCTACTCTGCTGCCGTTGTTGCTACTGCATGATGGGCTTTAAGTTTTCATTTCGTTCTATATATTTTTTGTTTTGTTTTTCTTAGAGTTTCTTTAAGAAAAATATCTAAACAAAATCTATAAATTCGAATTTTGTTATGAGAAAAAAATAAAAACTTTGTTTTATGGTTTGTATCGCACTGGGTAAACAACAGGGGGAGAAAACATATACAGATAGATGGAATATAAATGAACCCATTGAGAGGGATTCAAAGAAAAGAGTTGGTTAGAAGAAAATTTACCTAAAACTACACAACAACTTAGTATTATGAAAAAGAAAACTTAGAAATAAACTAGAAAAATAATGTAGAAATGGCCGAGGACAACACTGATAGAGTTCAATTTGTAGGAAGCCAGAGAATGAAAAAAACTAGTGACCTTTTAAGTGAACAATAAATTTAAATATGTTTCATGTACCAGAGGGTGTTTTAATTGCAAAAGAGATCTTCTCAGTTTTTGTTATTTTCTCTTAATAGAAACTTTCTTATTTACAATCTCATACAACTTTCAATTCGTAGTTTTGTTGTTGTTGTTCCTATTGTTGCTTTAGCAATTGTTGTTTACAAAATTGTCGAAATATTAAAGAAGTTTGCTAAATGGCCCAAAGCTAAATATCTTAACGAAGTTAAGTTACAAGAAAAAGATGTTAACACTGATATTATGAAACAGATTTAGAAGATTATTTTCTTTTCTCGTATTAAGGAAATTTGACTTTCTTCAACCATCTATCATTCCATATGGTAAAAATAAATAATGATGGAATGAAGAACTAGAAATTAACTAGAACTCAAGTAGAACTGAACCAGAATTGAACCAGAACTGAACGATAACTGAACTAGAACTAAACTTGAACTGAACTAGAGCTGAACTAAAACTGAACTAGAACTGAACTAAAACTGAAATAGAATTGAACTAGAATTGAAGAAGAACAGAACTTAAGTCTAAACTAAACTCAGATTTAGAATCCGAACTCGTACTAAACTAGAAATTTTTCTGAATAGCGACTGTGTTAGAATCTAAACTATAATTCGAGCATGAATAACAACATGAATCTAAATTATATTGAAGTAGAATATCGGCTAGAATCTAATAAATCTGAAGTAGCATCTTAAATAGAGTCTGAACTGGAATGATGTCTGAACTAAAATTTAAACTAGAATTTTATTTTAAATTTAAACTAAAACGTGAAGTCTGACTTTTAACGAGTACAAAAATCTAAACTTAAATTTGAACTAAAGTTTTAAGTAGACTCTAAACTAATGCCTAAACTAGAATCTGAACTAAATTTTCGACTGAAATATGAAATATGAATAGAAACCGCCTTCTGTATCACTCCTTAATTATCCTTCTAAATTATCTTTCAAATCCAGTAATATTTATTTAAAAGATTTATTAAACATTATTTTATGAACCTTCAAATAATTTTGTAATTTTGTTGGTTTTACTCAAAACAACTCTTATATAACACACAATATTTATATATATTTCTATATCTTTCTATATGTATTCCAAATATTTGCTAAATTATAGATAATTTCAATATAAATCTTTTTTCTCATAATAACAGCTCCCAGGATATTTCTTAAATATTGTTATGTTGTTTTGTATTATTTTCCATTTTCTATTCTCTTTTCTCTAACACAAGACACTAACACTCATGCATATGAAATATTTTTTGTCTGCATATATAAACACACAAACAAATATAAAAATTTGTAGAAATATTCGATAATTATCATTGAGTCAAGTTGCTGATGTTTAATCTTTACTATAGACGATATTAACATTTTCCCGCAACGCATGTAAATTACTTTAATTATGCATTTGGGCTAAATTTCTCACAAATATACCCAAACAGCTGTTACCAATACACAGACGCACATATACATTGACACATATCATTTTATTTGCAACTAGATATAACAAGAACAAGATGCTGCTAGTGTATTAGACAAAGACTAAACTGGAGAAACACGAATTCATGTCACATCAATATCAGACTATAAAATTAAATTTCAAAATTTGTTATATAATCTGCAGGAGTAGTAAGAACAAGACTTTAATACAAAATATGGATGAACAAGTCTTGGATATATGAATAAGTGCATGTGAACGTGTGTGTGTGTGTATGTCACCTATTTTACAGGCTACCAAGGTTAATGGTTAATGCTAATACTTCAAGACATTTTAACTTTCGTAAGGAATAAAGTCTGTTTATAAGTATAGATGTGTATGTATGGAATATCTATAAATAAAATGACTGAGATCAATAAAATTAGCATATGAAAAATAAGTATTTCGTTTAGCGTCACAAGAAATGGTTGTTTAATTTTATAAAATATTCCCGTAAAATAATTAAGAAAAATGTACTTAAAAAAACATTCACTTTTTGAGAAAATGGTTTAAGGAGGATTTCAAAAATTAATTTCTCCTTTTCATCATTATAGAAGAAATTCAATCAAGAAAGTAAAGGAACTTTGAAGGATTAGAACTTCATAAACTTCATGTTAACATTATGTGAAACTGTTTAAAAACACTTTGTGAATAATTGGTTTTTTGAATAAAATTACTTTCTTTTTTTGTAAAATGCACTATTTGAAATTTTTTCATATTTAAAGAATTTATTTTTAAGAAAAATTATATTTTAAAATGATTTCAACTTTTGGCAGAAAAAATTTTGTTTAAGGAGACTAATTAAATAATTAATTTAAGGAGAATTAATTGTTTTTTGGGTAGAAAATTTTTATGGGGAGTGTATTTTTATTAAAAATATTTTTTAATGATTCCTTAAGTATTTTTAATGAAAAAGTTATCTTTTTTATAAAAAAACGATTAAAAATTTTTCTTAAAAAATATATTTTTAAAATAATTTATTTGTATAAAAAAAGCTGGTTTTTTGAAAAATTATTATTATTATTTAATGAAAAAAATAATAATAATTAAAGCAAGGTATGCTATATTCGGCTATATCAAATCTTAAATACCCTTTCCTCGCAAATGCTTTGGAATGTTGTTTCTTACATACAAACTCACACATACATTACAAATGTCTACAGCATATAAAAAAATTTAAAATAAAAGTAGTACTGAACCGATTTTGACAGCGACAAATATCGATTTATAATTGACAATTTTAAGAAAGCATTTTGTCTGTATTAAGCGGTTGTGTCAGATATATCTTTTAATATACTGAACCAATTTTTAATAGGAAACTTCTCTTGACTATAACAAATACTCACACCAATTTTCATTTAGCTTTGTCAATTATTGTGGATGTGAGCGTGCTAATATCAGACATATTGACGGACAGACAGATATAATTAAATCGACTCAGATTTTGATGCAGAAATATATATACATTATGGGGTCTGGATTCATTCTTAACGCTACATATGGAATGACAATATGGTGAAGTTATAAAAAAATTATGTAAAAACACTAAATTTTTAATAAAAACTACATTTTTATATAAAAAGGAGTTTTTATGAAAAATGCTGTTTATAATAAAAATAAGCAATATTTTAAACAAAATAAGGAGGCATTTTTTATGAATAAGAACAACTTTTTTCAATATTGTGTTTTGGGAACAATTCAAATGTCTAAAAAATCTTTCTTTTTTTAAACATTTATTATTTAAATTTTTAAAATTTTTTACTTAAATTTTTAATAAAACAAAACAATATCAATCTGAATCGGTCTGAATTTCTTGTACAACTAATTTGAGCTAAATTTTATTGGATATAAGAAAACTATCTTAATAACTCAAAAAAGACAATTTTCAATTCACTCTTTACAACAACTTAGAATTTAGCTAATCTCAGTCCTTATAAACGAGGAACAGATTTTTCTGTTAACAATAATAATGACTTTAATAACATTTACCAACAGCATCAGCCACTAATAACAGCAAAAACAACAATAAAATCTACATTAACAACACAAAATTTTAAATCTTTTCTATACGTAAATGTATGTTAGTAAGTGTGTGTGTATGTGAGTGTATGTATTTGAATGTTTGAGACTATTTGACAAGTGCATCTTATAGCTTTTTCTTGACTAAATTTTCTTGACTGATAATAATCATTAATGATGATGATAACTAAATTTAAATTAATGTGTAGGTATGTGTAAATAAATTTAATAGAAATTTCCCTTAATAATATTAATACATATAAATGTGCAAGTATGTGTAAGTGCTTGAAATATTTATAGCTAGAAAATTTTTTATGTTACCACCCTACTAAAATATCAAAGCAATTTTGTTAAATGTTACAAATTAAGTTAAAAATTTTCAAAATATTTATTTATTTTTTTAGATTTTTTTCTGAGAGATGAAAAAGGAGGACGATTTTTTGTAAACACCCTGTATTTTTATTGAAAAAAAATATATATTTCTTTTTTATTTTATTCTTCTTAAATTTTTCGAACCTTAATACCCTAAATTACCCAAAGTACTTTGTTATTAAAAATTATTATTAAGTTTTACAACAATTTATGCTTAATTTAACCTAGAAAACTTATTTAAAGCTTAAGTCAATTTTAGGCAATTTATTTTATTTTCAGTTGTTAGATTAAAAACTTCTACGAAATCCTTAAAAATTATGTCATGTAATGTAATGATGACGATGAAAAGTTAAATTGGTTAAATAAATTTTAAACAATAAATTCAGAAATTACAGGCAAACACACAGACTTTATTTTTAAATAATAATAGAGCTTAAAATAACTGAAAATTGTCTTCCGATTACGTATGTTTAATAAAAATTTTAAATATTACTCATACGTCATCAAACATTGTGATACTATCAAAAGTGGGTAATGAGAATGTTTAATTTGTATAGAAATGCTAAGAAGGGACTAACAAATACATCATAAATATATATTTCTGTATATAATATCGAAATCTGAATCGACATACAGTTTGGTACAAAAATTTACATCAATAATATATGGATCTGTTCATATAAGGGTTATAGCCTTATTTTTGCCCCAAGGATGATTTATCTCGTTCTATAGAAAATTAATTTTTCTTTTTCAAATTTTATTAATAATTAAATATCTTCTAAATCTGACCTTTTTACCCTAAGACCTAAATAATATTAAAGCTTTAACTATGAAAAGTGTTTTTTTATAAAGACCGTCCTAAAAGGTCATTGCACTTGAACCATTGAAAAAACACCTAAGAGTTTTGGTTATAATTCAAACATATAAAATAAAACAACTTAAAATTTTACAAAAAATCTGAAAGCAGGAAAATCGTATTTGTCGAAGTATAAGTTTCGCACAATGGTAAATTAACAGACTGTAATTTGTAAATAAAAAAATATTGCTGTATATGTAGATTATATAGTCAGACTAAACTTAAGTTAAATGTTTTTAAATCACCATCCACCAATTCTAACATGTCAATCACCAATGCATAACTCTAAATGGGGTAGATGAAATAGATAGAATAGATGGAATGTGATTAGAATGGAGTTTTGTATTTTTATTTTACAAAAAATAAAATCGGGTACTCAGTGAGAAAACACGAAATGACAATGACAATGACCCGAAACGTTCTGAATAAACAGTTTTTTGCTAGAAACATATATTTATGTGGATCTAATAAAAAAGTTATGTTATTTTAAAATAGAAATTAAAAATGGTATTGTGGAACAAACTTTGTAGTTAAAGGATTATATTTTTAAATTGATAGCTCTATGTTCAGGAAGGTCTATCACTGCATTGAGAACTTGCTAAAAACTTATAATTCACATGTCATTTTTAAAATACCCTATCAATAAATTTGCTGAGGTTGTCTCGAATATCAAGGTGATGCTACTTCCACAAGCCCTACCAGAAAAATTTCTGGGCCATAATAATTCATTTTTATGGCTTTTCAATACTTCAAATCTTATGAAATTTTTTATAACAGTTTTAGAGATTCAAAATTTCATGAAAACTTCTATAAAAGTTTTAGAGAGATTTTACTTTTTTTGTTATAGAAGAAGATACAACTCCTTCGTGCCCCATTCCAAATAAAAGTAGTTGATCAAATTATTATTAAGACTTTACAATTTTATGCAATTTGCAAATAAATGTTTTGCTTGTATTGAGAGGCTGTCTCGAATATCAATTTAGAACTTTTTTCTGCTGAACTAATTTCGCCAATTTTACATTCAAAGCCAATAACACACAATCAGGAACATTTTTTTAGATCCGTCAATTAGGTAAGACAGAAATAGCTATATTTGTTCAGATTTTAATTTGATTTATATACAATGATGGTGTCTTATATGATTACTTCTTGACATTTCACGATACAATATTAATGGCCCTCTTGTGAAAGTGGAGGGTATAAAAATTTGCGTTGCTCAGATTTTTATTTTATTCAAAAATATCTATGGGGTTTTAGACGATTCATTCTAGGTTCCTTATAATCGGAAACTTACGGAGGAATACAGTCTTTATATGATAAAAGGCACAAATCATATAATCAAATTCTGCGAGAGTTTTGATCTTAAGTGCATAATATTGAGTAAGATATTATATAATCGGTATGAATCCTACCTCAACATAGGTAGTTGCTGTATAATGTATTGTGCTGATGTTTGTAACATACAAAAAAATTGTGTTACATCTATAAGTATAAAAGTTGACTTAGAATCATGATCGGAGACAATTTAACGATGTTCGTGGATGCATCCGTTTGAATCTAAATTTTAAATTTCAAGAAAAATGACCGCCACCACAAATGACAGTAGCTCCCTTCAACAATCATTATTAAAAGTCCTATGAGAAATAAGGTCCAATCATCGCAAATTTCGGTGCGTCGTCTTAGAATATTTTAGGACTTGCTGGTGTTAAATTTCGTTAAAATCGCTTTAAATTAAAGACTTTTATAACCTCAAAATCCCATTCCGGAGGAATATTTGTGAAATATTAGACTTAATATGACCAATTTCAATAGGCATTGTCCTTGGTCCAAAATTATACCAATATCTGTTCTCAATATTTATATGTACAGCCAACCGGACAGACAGACGGACGGACATCGTTCGATTCAGAAAATTATTCCGAAGTAGCGGCAACACCATCTTTTCTGCATGTAACAAACGTCAGCACAAACGTATAATACCACAAAAACTCAAGGTGCTGAAGGGTATAAAAAGAAGAATAATGAATCATATGATTTCCTGCGTAATGAGTTAATCAATAAAATTTTATTTTCATTTGCATGACATTATATTTTTTAGTTAATAACAACAAAATAACAATAAATTTAGTACGTCTACAAATTGTTTATTACAACGACTCAATATATGAAACGTAAATTAACATACAAAATACAAAATTATAATTAAAATAAGAAAAAACACATGTTTTTGTTTGGTAACTGATTGACATTAAAATAAAAGTTTTTATTTTAAGCTTAAAACTGTACTCCAGAAAGGGGTCTCCTGTTGGAGCTATAAAGAATATGGACTTATATTGGTCAAATAATTATCATATATCGAAGACAGTAAGAGAAATTATTAATTTTGAAATTTTTAATTAATTTCAGAAAATATTGAGGCCAAAAATGTTTGAAGAATTTTTCCAATTCCTGTTTCTTCCTTCTTTTTTCCTTTGAAATGTTTCCAAAAAAATATTAATTTATTATCAAAAATGTATTACATAACTTTTTCGCAATGTATTTGTTTAAAGAACAATTTCCATGAAAATTTCACAAAATATTGATATTGTGATTGTGTATTTTTTGCGACTTTCCCCAGTAAATCTTAAAATTTTCCGATATTGTGATTTATTTTAAGAAAGAAAAAATAATAAATTTCTTTTAATAAAACTGTCACTCAACAAAGCAATTACATTTTGATAAACTTTTAACAATAAAAAATATTTTATTATTAAAATAAAAATAAAATAAAAAGGAAAAAAACTGCAAATAAGAAAACTGCAAATAAAAAGCAAAATAAGAGAAATTTCTATAATGCACTAGAATCTAAATATGTATATGTATATATGTTTGTGTGTAAATATTTTTGCACGAGTACTCGAATACAAAAGAAATTGAAAAAACACAACAACAGCAAAACAAAATGAAATCGCTCTCAATAACACAACAAGCTGCTGTTAAATTTAAAACTACAATACATACTCACTCTCACAAACACAATAAAATGAAGACAATGGTTGGAAAATAAAAAAAAAGAAATAAAGTGAAAATGTGGATAAAAACACTTTTATTTGTTAAACAAAAACAAAAAAACAAACAGTTTGCAATACAATTACTTTGCTATCAAACATAATGGAAAAAGAGATAAAGACAGGACATTCTTATACTTTGTAGTTGGCACAACGACAAACTACATGTTAGTCATCTTTAAGCAAATACATACATATACACAAACACACTCAAAAGGATGCTTAATACGCGGTTTATAATCAATATAAAAACTAATACAATGAAAGCAAAAGCAAATGACAATACAATTTTTTGTTTTGTTTAAATTTTATATCCTTTTTATTGTCCTGGGAAAGGATGTATATGAGTGAGTGAAAATGTATATGTGTATCATAGAGAAAAGGAAATTTGTATAATGATATAATCTTTTATGTAGTAAATCGTTACATGAATATATGATTTAACACATTTATATATATTTGTTTTTGCTGTTGTTGTTGGGGAAAAGTTCTTAACTGAAACATGTCCTTTATCATCGTATATACGCCAACACTTGCGATTCATTTGAAAATTCAAAACGAAATAGTTCATCCTTGTTTAGTGAAACTATATTGTGTTGGACATTCGAGTGGATAAGAAATAAGGATAATTTAACATGAACAAGATAGACAACAATTGGGGTGATATTTCAAATAGAGAACCTTACTTTACAAGGACATATACTGCAGAGTATTTATCTATTGAATATCAGTATGAAGAAATAAATGAAATAAAATAAAATGGAAATTTATTTGCCAGTGGAAGAAAATTATGATAATCAAATTGTTTTGAACATTTTTAAAAAAGCGAAGAATAGAAAAAAATATAAATTTAGATTGGGAGAAATTTTCGTTTTAAAACGAAAATTAATTATACAATTTTTAGTGAAAAATTTTTTTTTAAAATTCTGAGTTTTAGAAAATACTTAAATTTTAGTGAAAAATCTAACTTTTAGAGAAAACTGCAAGTTTAAGTGAAAAATTCAATCGTTAGCGAAAATTTCAATTTTTAGTAAAAATTTCAATTTGTAGTGAAAATTTCAATTTTTAGTAAAAATTTCAATTTGTAGTGAAAATTTTAATTTTTAGTGAAAATTTAAATTTTTAGTGAAAATTTCAATTTCTAGTGAAAATTTAAATTTTTAGTGAAAATTTCAATTTCTAGTGAAAATTTAAATTTTATAATAAAAATTTCAATTCTTAGTGAAAATTTCAATTTCTAGTGAAAATTTCAATTTCTAGTGAAAATTTCAATTTCTAGTGAAAATTTCAATTTCTGGTGAAAATTTCAATTTCTAGTGAAAATTTCAATTTCTAGTGAAAATTTCAATTTCTAGTGAAAATTTCAATTTCTAGTGAAAATTTCAATTTCTAGTGAAAATTTCAATTTTTAGTGAAAATTTCAATTTTAATTGAAAATTTAGCAAAAAATTAAATTTTTTGTAAATATTTTAATTTTTGTGAAAATTTCGATTTTGTGTGATTTAAAGTAAAATTATATTAAAGAGAAAATTAAATTTCCCTTTATAAAATCATTAGACCAATTTCTTAACTCACACATATGCGCGCTCACACCACTCCACATTATAGTCACCATCGTTGAGCATAATAATTTTTAGGATATAAAATCCTGGTTGCATGTCATTACAAAAAGCAAATGTTTTTAATATAAACGATTAAACAAACACAACAACTGCAACAATAACAAAAAGTAGTCATTATACTAAAACACTAATACATCCACTTAAAATACCAACAACAACAATGAACTAAACCAAAAAGGAAAATAAAATAAAGTGTGACTAAGTTCATGCAACGTTAATGATCATTTTGTTGTACTTGAATACCTCTCTCTATGACATAAACTCACGTAAGCATGAGAGTGTATAAAATATTGTGTGTATGTGTGTTTGTATGTATAAAGAGTTTTTGCCTGAATAAAAGATTATTTAACATAAAAAGGAAGTTTAATATTTCGTGTCCATTTATTTTAAGTTATTTATGCAACACAAGTCCACAAGTAACGCATTGCATCCAATAATCTGGTTGGTTGTAATATTAAATGACCACAATGTTAACGTTTGAGTTTATAGTCAGTTAGTGTGTCAGCAAGAAGTAACTTAAAATAATAATTATCTTTCAGTCCTTGCAACAAATGTACAACAAAAATAAAAACAAACATTAATAGCAGCAGTGGTATTGAGAAGAAGGGTTTACATTATTTAAAATTTTAAATAATCCCATATGAAATATGAAATAACTGTAAAAATATAGAGTCTGTCTAAAAAAAGTATATTTTTTGCTGAGATGTCGGATAGGAATTCGAGTCCTAAAAATTATGTATTGCTCTCATGATTCCGACACAGAAAACAAAAAAGCCTGTTTAAGCGGAAAAAGTTTGGAGATTAAGAATTATTCGGCACTGGAAACTTTCTTAGATCTTAATGCAATGAAATTATATCCTTGATTAATTAAAGTCCAAGGACAATGAAATGCGATGTCGCTTAAAATGATAATTGAATAATATGAAGGAAAATTTTTATGAAATAGTATTCCTTACGATAACTCCAGGTTATACATTATAAAGTTAATATAAAAAGGGCCCGATTAACTAGCAAAATTCGTCAGTTAACGCCCCCTAAATACACAATAGCACTACCATGTGATGTTCATGTTCTACAAGCAGAAAAGGACAGAATAATTTATCAGACATGAGGACATCTTCGATAACGACAAAGTGAGAGATGTCTCTCTTGAAAGAATGATCAAACTGATTAGTTCTAATTTACCCCTCTTGTGGCTTAGACTTTGTCCTTTTCATCTATCAATTGTTTTAAATGGTGCAGAACGTCTTTAGAAGAAAGGACGTTCTGCATCATTCAAAATTTGACTGATCATAAATGTTAAAATGTTTTTCGATGTTAAAATGTTTTTTGACTTTTTATATTCTGCAATTCTGTTTCAAAAATAGGGACCAACTCAGTTTCACTTCTGAGTCAGTTTAACGATGTCCATCCGTCTGTCTCTCCCTATATAATTTTTAAAAAATACAGGTTGCAATATTTAAGGAAGGATGCTCCCTAAATGTGAAAGAACTTTAAAGAAATCTAAATATAATGAAAACTTTTCAAAACTCTCATATTACATCATTCAGAAGAAATCAGTTTATAATACTTATATCCCATAATAATGTATTATTAACTCAATCAAACTACAAATTATACATGGGTCAGAAGAGGTTACTATTAAAAATGTTATGATACATATCAAAAAAAAAAAGCTATGATCGGTATATAATGGCTAAAAAACTGCTGATATTTTTCATATTACCTAATATTAAAAATAAACATTTCATTTATTTCAACCCAGGAGTCTCTTTTCTTTCTCTTAACAAATCACAAAAATTTATACCTTTTTTCGACTCCGACTTTTATTTCTATTCAATCACGAAAAGGGTAAAATCAACATAAAATACATGGCAACAATTTTTATAATGCTGCAATATTATATAACACGTTTAAACTATCTTAAGTGTAACATATTTTTAGACATAAATTCTAATGAATTGATATCGGTTCAAATGTTGTTCAATATACACATTTAGATAAATATGTTAACCTAAATATTATTATAAAAATATATATGAAAATATAACATTCAAAACAACAACAACAAAAGAATCTATAGAATTTACAACATCAATACAACAACTCAGAAATTGGTTGCTATATTGATGCAGTAAAATCCATATGTTGATATAAACAATATATTTATTTATATAGAAATGTGTGCAACTTATATACACATTTACAAAAACCTTTACACTTATAGTTAGTTTTGTGTATGTATTATATGAAAATGTTTGAATATATTTAACACGTACACAAATAAATGGACATAACTAAACATAAATAGAATAGATACATATACATAGACAACTAAACATAAATACAAAAATCATATATACACAGATCAAGTACATATATACATACTGTTAGCTTTAGATATTACAATTACAACAACTTCAACAAGAATTACAAGTATTGAATGATATGAATGACAAAAACAAATATATACATATATACAAAAATGTGTATGTATGTAAAATAATCTGATACAAAAACTCTTATATAGATTAAATTAAGGACTGAAATGAAATAAATATGATTTTAGTGAAAATTTAATTTAAATATGGTATAAAAAATATAGTTGGCTTTTTAATTTCATTTTTGTTTTCAAATTGCTAGTTAATCTGCCATAGAAGCGCATACTTGATATAATTGATTTATATTACTCATACGTATTTTTTAGAGAATCGATTATGTTGTGGCAGAAATTTAAAAATATGATATTTAAAAATATAATTTTGATGCGAAATACCTAATAATATGGACACTCTAATATTAGTCATTTGGAAAATGTGTTCACCAAATTCCTCATTTTCTCCATTTCATGTTGACTGACTTAATTTTTAAACAATTTTTACACCATTTCGCATATTTACACTCAGTTTAAACCGATTTCTTTGCGGTTAAGACCCTGATAATCGAGTTATAGACACACCCTAAATAGGATCATAGGGTAGTATTACTTGTGAGTAAACACTTAACCTATTGTATTGTAAGGAGACAACGACGATGCAATTGGTTTAACTACTTTATTGTCTCGAGGTGTATAGTAAGCTATAACATGAACATACGGTATTTTTCAAGCTTTTGAATGACAAGTACGAGACGGTCACTAAAAATTGCTGTATATATTTACATAGACACACAATCGAAGAGTTTAGGAACTGGTTACATCCGAAACCGTCCGTCACCAACATTGTTATTTTTCTTCGATATATACTACAGAACATTACCTTGGCATCCAACATATTTCATTACGGTATTTTTTACATTTGAAATTTGAAATAATACATTCATTTTTCTGGCACCAGCAATAGTACCCAGTAACTGACTTCTTTTCACGGTGTTCATATATTATGCCATGGGTGGTTGAGGTATTGTGTGGATGTTTGAACGAAGATCGGAATTAGAAAAATATCTTCCTTAAAGAAGGATATTCCTTAAAATTGGTGATGAATAATAGACCCATTATTTCATTTAGTCCCCATACAAATACTTCTTCCGAAATGGTTTAAACTGCATTCCAGAAAGTATAAAAGTCCTTAATATTAAAATATTTCAAGGAAATTTGGTCCAAATAAATCTTATGAATTTTTAAAATGCAAGTATCGCTTTATATTTCTAATTGGGACTATATATTTTGAAGGGCTTAAATATCACATATACGTTGGTATCGTTTTAAAATTAATAAAAATATGAGCAAAAATCGATATTCGAAATTTTACTGAGGTCGGTTCATAATTTCTTCTAGTTCCCATTTTACCTAGAAAATTATTTTAGCCGTTTCTTTCACATTAGAGAAAGTTAATAGGCTAAGACATCATTTTTAGACACAAACTTGGACCTTGAAATATTTAATATATGTGTTTTCACTTAGGTGATGATTACCCTTTAAAATACCAACATTGTTTTTGTGTAAAATTTATTCCGTAAATCGACTATGAATTTAGAATACTTTTTGTGTTATTTTCTACGTTACAATTGAAGAATGTTATCTTTTGTTAGTTTCAATCATCTCTCACCTTTAAATTACATCCAATCAATGAATGTATTGATATTACACACAAACGTAAACACTTAATATATCTTACACAATGCTTTAATGTAAATAGTATATAAAAACATATACAATTATAGTTAAATTCATTTCTATAAATGTATGTATCAATATATGCAGCTATATTTACTACCTAAAAACACACACACAATACAACCTAAATGTATAAGTAAATGTGTGTGTATGTATTTGTTAATATGTCTATTTTAAGTACTGACGTTATACATTCATATGTAAATACATACATACATACATACATACATACATACATACATACATACATAATACATACATTCATACATACATCATACATACATACATACACATACATAACAAAATATGAATTTGTTTTACAATATAACATACAATCTATACATGTTTATTATGTACCAAGTATGCGTATTGTATATTTAAGTGTATGTACACAAGTCCATTCATTTGTACGTATTAGTAGTTGATATTTTGAACAAGGTATAGATTTCACATAAATACATAAAATTTTACTTCCGTGCAATCATTTTTATTTCTACAATAATTTAGAAAAAAAAACATAAAAATGAAAAAAATTTAATAAAAATAAAATTGAAAGCTGCTACAGCTGCCGCTATATAAAAGTTTAATAGTCTCTCCTGTAGTTGAATTTTGAAGTTCTGTTAGAGAGACAGAATTAAAATGGAAAAATACTAAAATAAAAATCAGGTCACATCACAGCCAAACGTACACACTTTAAATGTACTTCAATTTTCTATACAATTTTATTTTATTATTTTTATTATTATTTTTTTCTCTTGTTTTATTTAGATTTTTCCCTGGTCCTGTATAGCTCTCGACTGCTAAATGTTAAATAAAAAAATGTGAAAAAATGGCATCGGCAATAGAGAATAAAAAACAATGACAAAAAAGACACGGTGAATATCCCATCGAGTGTATAAATAAACGTCATGACAAATTCTAACATCCGGAAGATCTCACTTACCATAACAAAATAGATTCGGTAGTTGTAGATAGAGATCGGAATATATCATAGACAAAATACAATAACATATACATATATATGAGTGTTTGTATGTTTGTGTGTAGATGTAAAACAGTAAATGTGTTTATTGTTTTGTATATTTCCAAGTATTGCAGCATACTTCTAGGCTGGCTGTTCATTCATTCACTAACATTAACATTCAACAATGGCCATTTCTATACCTTTACAAAAACACATACACACTTATAAACAAGCAACATACATCAAAGCATTTGGGGATGAATTTTTACAAAAACAGGTTCGTTTAGTTTTTTTCCCAATTTTTGTTTTACGAAACTAAAATTTTTATTCGAATGCACAGTGAATTAAATTGATTTGAAAATAATAAAAAAGTCGATTTTGACAACATATGAAATAATCACAAACTACATATGAGTTTGTGTCCATGAAAACAAATATGGTATTTTATGTCATTATCACGACAATCACCAAAATAATGTCGATTTTGCACCCAAAAAGAAATAGTTTATGGAGAAGTTTGATAACCCTATTTCACTTAATAAAAACGCACTTTTTATGTCGATGTATGGTAATGCAATATGTAACAAATTGCAAAATCTAATGATGATTTGTACGACAGAAAAATGATAACAAGAATAATCTCGATTAGCATATAAAAAGGGTGAAGATAATCAATTGGAAGTACTATCTTACGAAAGTTTTTCATTTTACACGAACCGTTTCTTCCTTATGATACCTAAAAAAATAACATATTTCGATATAAATGCGTTAAACTCTTTTGTCATAAAATGTGTTATATTTATGATTATAACTTTTTTCCTACCGATCCGATGTTATGAATTATTTTATATATTAAATTCATTTGCTTTGAATTAAAAAAAAAAAATTAATAATAAAAAAATCATTGCTGAAATATTATTGATTATAAATAGTGATCTGCATAGGACAGTAATTCACTCTTTTGCCAAACTTAACTGAGCACAATTTTAAATAAAAATACATATAAAAATTTCACTTCCATTTGTGAACTAAACAAACCACTGTTTCTCCCTTATTTCAAAAAACAAATGTGTTCGTTCATTCATGTTACTCACCGGGGGCATTTTTATTTAGTATGCAATTTCCTTTTCCGCTCTCAAAGCTCTACCATCAAATGTAATAATAACAACAACAGTAACAGCAACAAAAACACTGCACTACTCATACTACAACTATAATAACCTACAATAAAACACTACCACTTCAAACTAAACATAAAAACAACAACTACGGCAGCAGCAGCGACAACGACAATAAAACAAAAATGGAAAAAATGACATTGGAAATATGACAGCATTTACTTATAGTTTGAACTTTGACAATCTCTTTTAGTCATTTGTTTTCACACATACACACACACACAACCAAAGAACAAGTAGAAATGATGAAAATTTAAAAACAAATCCCTTTCAACGTTTAAGTGCAATAGCAAAATATAAACACACACACACATATATATATTTAAAGATACTCACATATACAGAGACATAAGTAGACCAAAACAAAATGTTAAGACTTCAATATGAAAAATAAGAAGCAAAACGTTCTTTAAACACTGAATGAAGATTAATTTGTACAATTTATCTCAATATCTTTCGTTTCAACTGAGTTCGAAGAAACAAGGGATGAGGAATAAAATAGGAAAACTGTTGTTGTTCTTGCTGTTGTTGTTATTGTTTATGTATTTCTTACACATACAATTTTCAAAACGAAACTAATGAATGGTTGTTTAACCAAGACAATATTGCACAGCAGAAACTGCAGTAACAACAATAACAGCAGCATTATTATCAGCATCAGCAACAACAACAACAACAACAACAGCATCAACATAGATTATGTTCACAACATTTTACTAAAGTAAGAATTGAAATGCATCAATACTCTTAAATGACCCAAAAGTAAAAGAACTGGGGGAATACAAATTGAAAATTCTAAAAATGTTAAAGAAGAGTGAGAGAGGAAAGTAAGACGAAAATAAAAAGAATTCAAACTTAAGTTAAAGATTTTATTTTTAAGAAATTATTATTATTTTGTTATTTCTGTTGCTTTAAAATAGAAGAAGCACAAAAATAGAAATACTCGAGATAGAAAACATGTTGTTGATGTATTTTAAATTCAGAAAATGTACAAAAATATAGAAAATTTATTTAATAGAAAAATTAGAAAGTAAAAAAGAGGATAAAAGTTTGGGATTCAATACAGACCTGATTGTAGCATCATTATCTTATTCAAAAATAATTTTCAAAAAACCTTGGTCAACATTATGCTTTTCCAGAGGGAAGAAAATAAAAATAATAAATTTGGATTTATGTGAATGTAATTACGTGTGTGTGTGTTCAGTGAATATTCTGAAAAAATGAAAATTCTTAAAATAAATGCAATATTTTAAATATTTAAATTAACGGAAAATGGAAAAAATTTCAAATATTTTGTCTTTAATAATTAGAAAAAATTTTGATTAAATAAAAAATTAATTCAATTGAAGTAAAACAATTTTACAAAATCTATAAAGGAAGTACTATAAATATGTTTCATTTGTTGGCTAAGGAAATAATTTTAGTTTCAGCAACGCATGGAATAACTTTATGGTATTTAGGAAACTTAATTGAACCTTAATTATACCATATATGAACAGATGAAGTTGGGATATTCTGCGTTTGTGCAAAACGTAAGGGATAAAAAAACTTGCGACCACCACTTTTAAGTATATAGAAGTCCATCCTTCTGACAAACTGTCCGTTTATATACACCTCTTAAACAAAATGCATATCGCAGTTTCAAAGTTTTCACTTCGCCCCTATACAAATGACCCTTCCGAATGAAGGCTCAAGCTCATAAAAGTCCCAAAATAAAATTTTTAAAACACTTAAAATTAAACTTAAAAAAAAACTTAAATTTAAGCATAAATCAGAAATTCATTCACTAATTTTTCGTAACTAAAAGTTATAATCCACATTATGGTGTAGGGTATTACATAGTCCATAATATTCTTACCTGTTTTTATGCGAATGTTAAACTTTTAGAGGAAAATTAAATTTTTAGTCAACAATTCAATTTTAAGTGAAAAATTTAAGTTTTAGTGGAAAATCAAATTTTAAGCGAAAAATTTAAAATTTTTAGCAAAAAAATATTTTTATGAAACATTCAATTTAGATTTTAGTTCTGTTTATACACAGGACTTTAGTCGAACATATAATCTAGACTTTAATGTATTTAGACTTATAATGTTGACTTCATTTCTGTCTATATGCTTAATTTAAGCTTAACTTCAGTCTTCTTCATAGACCAGTCTTTAGTTTTGGCAATAGGATAAACCTCTTTGTAGTCTTTAGTCTGTTCTGTAAGCAGCAATGTAGAGAAGGTTACTTGCTAAGATGTTATGAAAAAAAGAAATCATAACTTTTTCTTTTGGAATTCCTATAGAAAAAACATTTTCCTAATTAAATATCTCCACATACATTCAAACGAGAAGAACCCTCTTTTTAATTAAAATTGCACTAAATGCAAATAACAAATTAAAAACTATATTTGTACCCTTTTCATATAAACATATTTATTTTTTTTTCCACTTTTGTCAAACAGTCGAGTAGAATTTAGTTCATTTTCATGTGGATTCTAAGTAATTTAACATTAAACGCTAAATTAAACTTCTATGAACGCAACGTTAGTTTGCCATGCAAACCACAATCTTTAAATTAATGCTCCAGTTTATGAATTAATCACTAAATTAAAAATCCAGCGTATGAAAAAAAGAAATATGGAAAAATTATTCAAACCACCATGAAAAGGCTTCATGTGGTCAAGCAGAAAAACATGTTTTTTTTCCATATTTTCCATTCTGTTCTCTGTTCTTTTTTCTGGTAACATTTGTAAACAGTTTTTATTATTATTTTTTAGTTGTTTTAGCTTTTTTTTTTTGGTTTTTGTGGCACCACAAAATAAAAATTAGTAAAATAGCACAGAATTTATCCATTAATGTCTCTAGATTTTGTATTTAATCCTTTTTTTAGTTTTTTTGCTTAAATTGGTTACTACGATTTTTTTTTTGGCAATTTGGAGTAGAAGAAATATGAAAAACAAACCAAATATTGTGGCCAAAAATATTGAACAAATTTTTTTGTATCATGTGGAGTCTCAAATTAATTGCTGTAAATATAAACAACATTTTAAGCTATTTTTTCTAAAGGAATTTGTAAAGGACGATAAACCAAAAAGTAAAAAAGTGACCAAAAAATAGCAAATAAAATTATTAAGACAAAAATGTGGTAAACAAAAAAATTCCACAATATTGAACAATAAACAGCAACAACAACAAAATATTGTCTGCAACACCACAGATTGCCGCATCAGACGAACAATACAAAAATACATTTATTTACAACAAATATTTCTTTCAAATGTGAATACAATTGAATGTAATAAATCAAGAGCAGCAGCCAACAACAACTAAAATTATAGCGACATATTTTGCAATCCATTCCCACACATATACACTTATACACATAGTCCAACGTCTGCATACCTACAACGTGTAGGTATTTATGTCTGAACCATAAATAAGTGTTCCCAAATGTAAGAGTGTACATTTTATCTACTTTTATGTGAGAGAGGAATAGCTACATGTGAATATGTGAATAATAAACCTGTAGTTCTTGGAATTGGACTTTTTTTACCGACTTTTTATTTATATTTAAGATGTTTTCATCATCATTTTTCTTGTTAATTTCTTCAATGTCAAGATTTGTGTAAAATTTACGTTGTATGACAAACAGTCACATGTTGCTGAATGAATTTAGAATTTAATGTATTCCAAAAATATTTATTTCGTAATGTTTGTTTTGGCTTTGTATACTCTGGGCGTATGAGTTATAAAATAAGTTCAATATTAAGTATACGTAATGCATCAAATCAAAATTTAAACGACTTTACTATGACCGCCTATGACACTGTTCAGTAGTTATGAAATTAAGAAAAAAATTGTGTTATTAGGTATGGATTAAATACGCAATGGCGTATGATTAATATCAAAATGTTTATTAAGTATACGTCCGTATTTCTAATGGTGTTAGATAAAACATTCAATTACAGAATTATTTCCAAAAAATCGACTTTCAGAAAATACTTTCCTATATGTTTATAGTACAGATCATGAAAAATGTTAAATTTAATTTTCACTATATCCTCTAACATCTATATATTCGCATACAAAATAAGAAAATTGAAAATTCACCAAAAAACTCTTTGTTGCCTACTTCCAGGCGAATGATATTTTTCTGAGAATTTCCTTTATCTTCACTTACAAAAACAATAAGAAAACATAAAGAAAATTGTTACAAAATAAAAAAGAAAAGCAATCATGCGGAATATCGGATACTACCTATTAAAATTTATAAATAAATTTCATACATACACCAACACTCACAAACATTTGAATACAAACTATATGCATGCATATGTATTTAAGCATTTTAGTTTACATGGAGGTTATAAATGTATATGTGTATTTGATGGCATCATAAATCATTTGTTGCTGTTTTGTGCCTGATGCACTTTATGGCATTTTAGTTTATTGTTTGAATGCTTACAAAACACAAATATCCACATACAAACAAATAAATACACACTCATATATAAATAAAATAATGCAACTATACAAATTATATTATTATTTCTTTATTTCTTTTTAAAAAACAAATTTTATAAATAAATTGCCATCTTTTATTAATATCAGCAAATAATAAAGACCTCTAGAAAAAATATTTTAAAACTTGCAAACATTTTTTATTATTCATAAGGACTGAGAGTGGAAAAAATTTAACACACATCTTTTTAATGCCAAACAAATTAAAATATCGTTTATGTGATAAAAACAAGTGACCAGAAAATGTGCTTGGTCCTGCTTAAAGTTGGCCAAAAATTCAAATGTCTGTCCTTAAACAGCTTCCAATATCATTAAACAGTACCTGAAGAACTTATTTGTTAATAGAAAACATGGTTCAGGCAAAAAGAATGCTCTACATGATGTTTATAAAGGCACAAAATAGAAAGCATTTCCAAAAGATCTCCCAACACATCTGATGAGAAAGCAACCCGTTTAGATCATCGCTTGGACTATTTAAAAACTTAAAGCTAATTTAGAAATTCCTGATTAAAAGGCTGCTAAATATAAATAGGCCAAAAAAAACGTATTTCTGGCAGAATTATCGCAAACTCCTGGTAAAAAATTTTCTAAAGTTTATGATCGAAAGAAATTAGAAGAAAAGTTTAGAATCCAAATGGCAACCTATATTCAGTTCCGGCAAAAGGTTGTGAAATAATAGATCCAGTTATTTTTGAACTGACTTGGCATCCTATCATTATGGTAAATTATCTCTTGTATGATACAAAAACAGGGGCTTCTTTACTTTAATGACAGGGCTTGGGCTTGTTCATCGTATTGTGGTATTTGCAACAAGTGAGTCTCATCCTATAAACTCTTCAGAGCTAAGACCAGTGAGGAGATATTGAGTTCTTGTTAAAAGAGAATGAAGAATATAAACAAGTTTTGAAGAATGTGGTAAATTTAATTGGAGATGGACTACCTGTCTGAGCAAATTGACAAATATTACCATAAACGTAATGGATGGTTTAAAACTATAAAGTTTTTTTTTAATTAAATATAAATAACTGTAAGTTTTGTAGATTCATTTTTGTTAACATTTATGTATGTTAATAATATTTCGATTTCATTCCTTATTACAAAAACAATACTAAATATATTCATACATACTTATAAATTTTTTAAGAATATTTTTTTTCTATTATTGAATTTCAGCAATAATAAGCAAATTTATAAATTTCATTTTCCCAGAAAGAGAAAACAAGAAGAACAACAAAAAAACAACAATAATAATATAAACGAAAGTATAAATAAAATAAGGAAATAAATCTATTAAAATAAAGAAAAAAACAGCAAAAGAAATTGTGAATGAAAAAGAAAACTTTCTTGGCAGTTATAATAAATAACGAGTGCAAACAAAATACAGAGAAAAAAAACGAAAAAAAGAAATAAAGAATTGAAATTGAAATAAAGAATAAAATACACACTCCAACACAAACACAAAAATGAAATTACAAGAAATTTTCGTAAGAATCGAAAAAAATGGAAAACTTTTGCTATAAAGTACTTTTTAAAAGAGTTTTCAATGGAATTTTCTTCTTAAACTTATTTGTATTTATTCATTTATAAAAATACAACAAATACAATAACAACAAAAGTAAAAAAAAATAATTTCTTTTTAATTTCAGGTGAATTTTTCTGAAATTGTTAATTAAAACTACACCAATTCCAATAAGTTTTTTTCTTTTGTTTTAAATATTGAATTCATATTATGTTGGGGGTTATTTCATAAGGACATGAAATTATTTGGAAACAATTTTGTTAAAATATTATTAATTTTCTAGAAAATTCAATTGTTATACCCTCCACCAGCAACCACAAGTATTGAAGGGGGTATATTAGGTTTGTCATTCCGAAAATTTTGAACATCGATTTTGACTAACGGTCTTATGAAATTTTTTGACAAATATTTTGCATGCATATATTTCTTTAATCAGGAAGAAATGTCACAAATCTCTCAAACTTTTACAAAATATTATAGACCACATAATTTCTGTGTAGGACACAGAAATTCCCTTCTCAAGCGAAATTTTCAATGTTATTTGTTTTTTCTTTTAATTTTGGAATTTATTTAAAACTCTTAAATATTAAAAAAATTTTTAAAATTTTATATTTTTTTTTTTTTTTTTTTTTTTTTTTAATTTGTTAAAATTATAAAATTCTGATATTTGTTTCAATTTTATAAAATTTAAATGTCGCTCTCTCTTATTTTATTACTTACTTATATTTTTAAAATTATTTACTTAAGAATTTTTTAGAATCTGATTTTTTTTTATTTTTATAAAAAAGTAATATTTTTCGTAAAATGTTTTTATTAATTTACTCAAAAATGCACAATTTATTAAGTTAATAATGATTTTTATTTTAAATTAGAATTTTCAAAAATGTGTTCACGATTCAATCTATTTCGACATATAATTTTATTATATTAAATTGTCCTCAGATTAATTCCATTTTACATAAAAAACTTTTTATCTTCTTAATTTGTAATTTTTTCAAAATTTTCTAAAATTTTTAAATTTACAAAAACATTGAAACCTTAAAGTTTGTTATTAATAGTAACTATCAAATACTAAAAATCGACCCTCGAATAAATATACTTTTGAATTGGTGCTTAAGCGTGTAGTATATTATGGTATGTATTATGGTGTGCTTTAAATGGACTTTTTCTGAGAGAAATAGAGGAAGCATGGACCGATCCTCGTTAAATTTCATACATATATTTTTGCTACCATTTATCTCAATTTGTCCAAGTCCTTCTTAAGGAGGCTTGTATAAAACCTATAAGACATAATGAACCGATCCTCTTATAATTTAGCTCATCAGTTTAAAATACTATTAGACTTATTTGTACCAAATTTTACCTATTCCGGAAATTAATTTTTTATTGGTGCTACGAAATAATGGACTCATCATCACCAGGCATCGTCCTCGGGCCAAAATAATGATACGAGCCAAGTTTCGTCACGACCTGCATTTTGTTCACAAGATTTATATGGACACCCAGCCAGTCACAGAAGTCGTTAAATCGACTCAGAAAAAGATTCGAAGTCGAGCGTTATATGAAGTGATAGTAACAATATTGTGCATTACAAACTTAAGCACAAACGCATTATACCCCAAACACCTATGGTGGTGCAGGGTATGAAAATGTACCAAACATTTGGTACTTTTTTATTAATTATGTTTTTGCTCAGATAAATTTCTATGGAATTCCGTTATAATTCTAAAATATTTGAAATAAATTTATTACAGATTATAAGTAATAAAGGAGGATAATATGGGAATTTACATTTATTTATTATTAAACAAATATAGATGCACAGTCGGATATTATAGTACAAAAGGTAGCAAATGCTTGTTAAGAAAACAGTACCTTTTTATATATCTTTGATATATCTTTGTTAATATTATTGAATAAAAAAACTTTTCTGAAAGTCCAAATATTTAACATTTAACTTTAAACATAAATTAAAACTTAATAAATCCTTAACATTAATCTGACCATAATTTTGATTTATATTCTAATAAAATTTATGAAAATTTTTCTCATTTTTCCTAATTTAACCGGAATTAGTGTTACTTTTCAAACTTTCACACACATAAAACTCTTTTCTAACATCTTAATGGTTTTTGGCTTCATTTTATGTTTTCTTTCTTTATTTGCCATTTAACGAAGAGTTAAATGAAATCAAATAAAATAATTTCATCTCAGTTTTTTTTTTATTTTGGAAAATAAAATTTTATATAGATAAAGTTATTAAATCTGTGAGTAAGTCACTGTGTGAGTGAGTGTGTGAGTGAGTATTTAAGTTAACCACAAAAGTCCCATAAGTTTAAGAAAAGATTTTTAATTATGAAACTCAAATTGACCGCAAATATAAACATTTTATACATTTTACTTCCTTTTTTTGATGCAACAAATGGAAAATTAAAAAAAGATGTGAAAGTAAAAGAGAAGGAAGAGAAAGGAAAAAGAAACAAAAGCAATAAACAAGAATATTACAATTTAACAGACATACAAAAAAAAATAACAAGTAATAATGCTATTTTCGGTTCTGCCGAAACTTCAATACCCTCGACGAATGCATGCTAGGTAAGTACATTATGTTTCATACATACACACTCACATATACACTCATAGATGAATTAAATATAACACGGAGCACTTAATGAGTCATAAAATTTGTTATATTTTTGCTTATAACTTTTTTGTTACTGAACCGATTTTGATAATTTTTGGAATGGTTTAATGGAATATTTTAATGTTATGCCAATTTGTCGATTTACAATTGATATTTTTACGAAAGTTTGTTGCTTGAATAAAGAAATTGCCTGATATTAGTCTACATCTTTTAAGGACTAAAAAGATTTTTCTGGTTTAAAAAAGAAATCTTCAAAACAACAATAAATAATCAGAACAAATTTCATTGAGTTCTGTCACTTATTGTGGAAATGGCTGTGCCAACAACAGACCGTCAGACAGACGTATTCATACTTTAAGTTGATGCAAGAATATATATACATTATATAGTCCGAGATGTTTCCTTCTTAGCCTTACACACGGAATGACAAAGCTAATATACCCTCTTCACCACTTGTGATCGTGGAGGGTATAAAAATAAAAACCATAAATTATGAAAGAAAAAATAATAAAAATCCAAAAATGTTTATTTTTACTTTTTTCAAAAGCAGAATAAAAAGTATAAAATTTAATAAAGAAACAGAAAGGAAAAAAACGTTAAAACAATGTATAAACGGAAATTTTTCGTAGACGGTATTGTTGGCTTTTTAATAAAATGTATACAATTTATAAATACAATTGAAATTTTTATTAAATTATAAGGACTCTCAAGCACACACTTATTTATACGTTTTACAGTGGTGAATAATTATACGAAATACAAATTTTGAAACCTTACAGAAAGAAGTGTGTAAAAAGGATTGGATTATAGGATAATTAAAGAAATAGGTACGTAGTTATTGTTTAAGATCGACTAACTATTCCAAAATACCCCATTCACCTATAAAGTGTGTTCTGTAACTATGGAACTGTTATCGATATTTAATAGAATTTCACAAAGTTATAATTGAGATGTTTCAGAGTTGAGTAAAATATCTCAATTATATGAGTATTTTTTATCTTATAGTTTCAGAGATATTCAAATCAAAAAAAGTTATTTTTTAAAGATTTAGAAAAGATTAAACAAGAAAATATTTGTTGGAAGATTTTTAATAATTCAAATAAGACTTCATTTCAATATTGTTAACTGAAAACTTTAATTTTATATAATTTTACTTTTTTAAACTTAAATTTAGAGTTTAACTTTCAGTCTTAAAGGCATTTTTCATAAATGCACTTAAGTTCATCATTTTCTATAGCCATATTAATAATGGGATGAATGATGATTTACCTCAAAAATATGGTCTGGCATTAATAACATTAATCTTTTAAAAAGATCGGAATCAATTTTCTTCAAAAATTACTATATTTTTAGTTTTAACTCTGTTAAACTCATTATGTGAGAATTGTTTGACAAAAATTTAAGAGCCATGCACCCTCAACATTCACAGGAAGATTTAGGTTGTTGTTATTTTTATACACTGAACCAAATGATGTTAATATTAACAAAAAAATTTGCAAAACTTTAACGAAAAAAAATGTGTTAAATAAACGGATTTTCATTCTAATTATCAGAATTTTTCTTCAAATATACCAAAAAAATTTAATAAAATTGAAATTTGAGAAAAATATATTAAATTGAATAAAATTTCGTTAAAAAATTAATGAAAAATAATAATTACATTTCAAATAATTTTTTACATTTTTTTAATATTAAATGAAATATAACAAAAACATGTAAACTGAATATAAATAAAGGAGGAACATATTTTATAGAACATTCTAATTAATATGACTGGAATTAAAGGAAAATTTTGCATAAATTCATGAAAACATTTAAGTAACTTTTCATCAGAAATACTAGCCGGTCGACTGACACTCCGCCCTCTGACATTGCACTGATTTTGTTGTTTATTACGTTATCTACACTATTCAATTATCCTCCTAAATCTCAAAATGAATTTCAAATCTACTTATATAAAAAAAGATCTACTTTTCTTCAATTCTACAACCTTATTCGTTATATTTGTTACATTTTCCGATTCAGTGTAGAATTCAATTAATTATAGGTGAATTCTTGTTTCATAAGATGAGAGATTAATCTTATGAAACAACATTATTTATTTATTTTTTTATTTATTTTATATTTTTAAAAGTAATTTTTAAGTCTGCTTTTATAGAATAATAAAGAAAAATAAGTGCTTTTAGAGGAATATGCATCAGTGTAAGACCTAAAACTTTTTCTTAAAACATCTGCCAGACTCCATATGAAGTTCAAAATACATTGATCAAATAAATATACGATTCCGTTTAGAAGTAACCGAATATTTTTCAAAATGTGGCAGCATTTATTGATTTTATTTGGATGAACTTCGGACCCTAATCAAAATTGATAAATTAAAAAAAATTATTTCTTTTGTTATTTCTGCAACTCGCAGAGCTGGAATTATCATTAAATTATTCTTAATAACCGAAAACATATTTTTTAAACATAAATTATACAGATTATCGGATGCAAAATTGGGATTTTTTAAATAATTTGATTCATTAAAAAGTTTATATTTATCTTATTAAAAACTTAAGTAAATATCGTTATAAGTTTCTATATATTTATTACTACAGCTTCACAGATTTCGATAGAATTTCAGAAATACACGTAACTTGATGTTTAAGGAGGTCCGATCTACAGGATCCTATATATATTTCTATATAAAAGTAGCCAGATTTGTTATATTTTAACTGATTTTTTTATGAGTGATTTTCATGGAACATGCAAAATAACCTCGTTCAACAGGTGGATTAAAAATTAATCTAAAAATGTTAAAAGCAGCTGTTTGGAATTAAACTTTTAAGCAAAATCCACAAAAAATCAAATGATTTTTTCTTAAAAGAAATATTGTAATTCCTTAATATATATAATTTCCTAAAGATCAATAATATGACTAAATTATATTAAGCTCTGTGAAATAGTTTCAACGTTAAGCCGACAAAAAACAGACTGCCAGAACAAAAGTCAGCCAAATAGACGAATGGACGGGCAGGTTATTAATTAATAAACTCCGATTTTAACAAGGTCTTAGATAAGATTATCTTTACAATAAAGATAATAAAATATTTAAGGATGTTAAAATCGTTTTGTAACCACTGTTACTTTGTTGCCAATAAAGCAGCCAAATAAGTTAAGGAAATTTATTTCAATTTTTTGGTAACTTTTGTTAATGATTAACTAATGAAGGCGTATGATTAATATTATTTTCCATTTTATTTCGTAATAAGAAAAATAAGTTCATTTACACGTTTTCATTGTGAAACATTTAAAAAGTCTAAAATTACTTTTTTATATTCGAAATTTGCACTAATTAAATTTCAAATAAATTATATTAAATTTTCATTTACAACTGTGAAGCACCACAATTTCCCAAAAAGTTTATAAACACCTTTAAAAATTAATTTATCTCTCTCCCTCTCTCCCCCAAACACAGATCCTTTTAATTTGTTTTGTAAGTCTGAGGGAGTGAATTAGGAAATTATGTAACTGTTAATTAAACACAACAACAAAAATGAGGGAAAGAGATATAAAAAAGTTTTTACAGCTGTTTTTTTTTTATTTTTGAAAAATTTCAAAATTTAAAGAATGAATAGAAATATTTAAATGCCTTTGGCACCTTCAAAAAGAACTTTTCCTCGACCTCATGCTTTTTTCTTTCTTCAGTTTTTTAAGCAAATTTCAATTTTTACTTTTCAGAGTCATTAATCTTTATAATTTTTTTTCAGTTTTTTTGCGTCTCTTGCCAATTTAAAATGTTAAAATGAAAGCAGAAACAAGTAAGAGTGTAATATTCGGCTATGTCGAATCCTCAGTAATCTCTACCGCAAATGTATGTGAAGAAAGTATATTATATTTCGTACATACACTCTCACACATACACTGAAAGACATATAGAATAAAATTTTTTTCTTGAATATTACACGGACCTCCTTTCTCTACTGAACCGATTTTGATAATTTTTGGAATGTTAATAATATTATAGCATAATGCCATATATTATGGAATTATGAAATAATTTTTAATTTTTCCTTGAACTTAGCGGTTGCCTCATATATCGGTCTATATCGTTTAACATACTCAACCAATTTTGCTAGTTTTAAATATGATTATAATGAACACTCGTGCCAAATTTGGTTGAGTTTCTTCAATTATTGTGGATGTGATCCTTAAAAAAACAGACAGACAGATTCAGATTTTGATTTGACTCAAGAATATATATACATATTATGGGATCTGAGGTGATTCCTTCTTTGCGTTACATATAGTATGACAAGGTTAATATACCCTCTTCACCACTTGTGCTGGTGGAGGTTATAAAAAAGAAATTTAAAAACAATAGAAATAAAGTGAACAGGAAGTTCTACAACAAAAAACATTGTAAACGAACGGAACAATCAACATAAAATTTGTAAATGTTATTAGAAACGATTTAGCCAACAAACTTTTGACCCCTCTTCCTGCTATAAAACCACAAGCCAGAAAAGATACTATACATCCTGCAAAAACAACTAAAATAAATGATTTTTTTCTGTAATCTTTCATATCACCTATAAAAAGAAGATCTCTTTCTTATTATTAGCAGCTTAAGAGATAAATAAATGATAATAAGTTAGTTTTATGAATGTAAATTAAATATTTTTTTCTTATTTAAATAAAAATCATCAAAGTCTGTTTAATTTGCACAAATTATACACACACATACATTTGCATAAACTCATGTATTTTGTTGTGTTAAACTAAATAATAAAAAATAAATAAGAAATAAATAAAACAAAACAAAACCAGGATTCTCATATAAAACAACTTAAATGAACTCATAAAAAAAATCACAACAAAAATAAATTACTTCACTTAAAACAAATCCATGTTATAAAATAAAATAACAAAAACAGTAAAAAAAAAGAAAATAATAAATACAACGAAAAAAGAATTAAATAAACAACAAATGAAAGAAAAAATACATAAATAAATAAACATACAAACAGAGACATACCAACATAAAAATAACAATTACTTAATAAACAGTAAAATGTATACAAATACAAATAAAAACAACGACAACGACGACGACATTGTTAAACAAAGCAAAAACAAATTAATGTCCAGTAATCATAAGAAATACAAATACACTCCCTCCCTTTCCCCACACACTCTCATATACATTTTATCATAACAAAAGTGCCAGATAAAAGAAATAATTACGAGGTTTTATTTAAGTTCAACAATAATATACTCTAGTGGTGAATATGTAAGAGAGAGAAAGAGATAATCTAAGAGGGAGAGTTTATAACTTAGAAAATAATTGTTTTGGTAAAAACAATTTTTGTTACTAATTTTAATATTTAAATTGTTGTGGTCTTTTTAAAAAGAGACGATACACGACGTATACTTAATATTAAATACAATTATTAAATATCACTCATACGTCATCATACAACTAACATATGTTAATTCACAAATTGTTTTTTAACCAGTTTGAAAATATTAATATGTTACGTTCATTATGAACAAAAACAAGTAAAAAATTATAGTTTGTCAAGCCCGACTTTAAATACCATACATCCACGACATTTTTAATTATAAGTGGTAGCTTCCAAAAATTAATGAACCCTCGTATATTGTTATTTTTTTAATTTATGCTTAAGGGTACAGTATATTATACTGGTATTAACATCCATGTGGCATTAGTGCTTCCTAAAGAAATTATTCTGTCAGCGTGACATGGGAGCTAGAAGAAATTATTTACCGACCCTCGTAAAATTTCGCACATCGATTTTTGCTTATATTTGTCTTGATTCGACCAATTCTTATTGCAATGCCAACGTATATATGAAACTCAAGTTATATTTGGAAGGGGAGTTGTATGAGACTAATGATAAATAGTGAACCGGTCCTCATATTATTCGACACATTGTTTAAAATTTGTTTGCGCTAAGTTTCATAATCGCTTTTATGATGATCACTTGTATGAGGTCTAGGTGAAACAATGAACCGATTATCATTTATTCAAAGGCATTGACCAAAATAATGACACATGACAAATTTCATATTTTTTTTAAATTGCAACCTGCATTTCATTCACAAGGTTTACATGGACAGTCAGCTAGCCAGAAGGACTACCAATTGAACGGACATCGTTTAAGAATGTCAGAATGTGATGCTAAGACGAACGTTATACTTAAAAGGTCGTAGAAATATTTTACAGCACAAAAGTTCAAAATTTTCTAGAAAAAATAAATTTTTAAAGAAAATAAATTTTTCGAAAAACAATTTAAGTAAATAAAACATAATTTAATTTAAAATAAACCTCGAAAAAAATAGTTTTCGAAGAGAAATAAAATTTCGAAAAAAGATATAAATCTTAATTTTGTGAAAATTTTAATTAAAAAAAATAATTTTTTATAAAAAAAACCTATTTTCAAACAAAATCAAAATCTTAGTTTTCGAAGAAAAAATAAATTTTTATAAGAAAAATTATTCTAATGTTCTATATAATAAAAATATAATTAAAACAAAATTAAATCTTCGATTAAAAATGAAAATAAATTTCTTTTTAAATTCTATTTTTTTAAGAAACATTTTATTAAAAAAAATTGACGATAATTAGCTGTTTCGTGTTCTATTTGAGAAAAAGTTTAATATGTTGTAGATGTCAGTGAGTGTGTATATGTAAGAAACATAATGAATTTACTTTTCACGCATATGCGGTGAACGGTATTGAAGATTCGACATAGCCGAATATAGCATACTTGTTTAACATTAACATCATTTTCTTCTCATTACCAACTTTTGATTTAAATAAATTTTAAAATTATTTTATTAAAAGAAAAAACAAAAACATAATTCAAAATAAAATATTTAAATAAAATAAGAAAAACAACAATACCATGTTATGTATTCGAAAATTATTAGTAGTTAAGCTTAAGGTAAAATATTGTAATTTCAAAGATAACAACAGCAAAAACAAAAAACAAGGAAAATACAGCTGTTAGATACGCTCATCCAAATACAAATACAATAAAAAATAATATACGTTTATTTATATATGTATATATGTGTGCATTTGCAATTTCTCCATTATTTTAAATCCCAGATGGTAGAGAATATTCAGTAAAAGCAATAAAAAAAACAGGACACAAACAAACACACGTTTACTCGCAAAAATTCTCTGGAATATTTTCTAAGAAGAACCCAAAAAAAATACACAAACCAAACAGTTACGTACTCAAATAATCAAAAAGGGAAAAGAAAATTAAAGAAATAATATAAAGAGCAGTAAACATAAAAATATGAAGAGTATTTAAGAGAAATAAAATTTTTTAAGAGAATATAAACAGATATTTGTTAGGAAATTCAAAAAAAACTAACAGCTGTTTTCAAAACTTGAAAAAAAGCTTTTAATTGACAATACCAATAACATCTCTTATTTAAACTTTTTATGCTCTTTGTTTTATCTCCCTTTTGCTATCGAATTAAGATTAATACTCTTTTATGGTTTATTTGTTATTATCCTTGAAACCTACAGCAATATTTTTAAGAGCATTAAAGGTTTTTTTACTATTTTTTATTATCTAAACATTTTGTAGCTTTAAAGTCTTTTTTATCATGTGCGTATTTTTGTTGTTGTAGTTATTTTTTTCTACAATAAATTTAACTATAAATTATAGTAAATTAAAGAGTACAAACTTGTGCTTAATACATATTTATATATGAACAAATTTCTATGAAATACATGTATGTATGTGAGAGTGAATATGTATATTTAACAGCAAAATAAGGATTTAATAGAAACGGCAACAACAACAAGTTTTATGCACTTGAATGAATGAAAATATGTTTATACACATACATACACATACACTTAAACAGGTTATTTTAATAAAAAAAAACATGTTCAGATATATAGAAAAATATGAAAACCACATAACTGCAAGAGGGTGTTGAGGGGAGAGAGGGTTTGAATTACATTTTATTAATTAAAGGCTTAAATAGAAATGACTCAAATAAATTTAGTCATCATTTTAAATGTGAGATATAATTAAAGGCTTTTGGTTTTGTCAAAAATTAAAGGTTAAATTTTTAAATAATGTATGTTATGATTTAGCATACGGAGTGAGATGGAAAAAGTTTTATAAAAAGATATTACAGAAGGAAAAAATAAACTCAAAGTTGCACAGTGGGTCAAAATTAATTTGTTGGAAATAAATCTGCAATTTAACACTTTCGAATTGATGATCCTAGATAAAAGCTATTTTAGATTTCAATAGTTAATCGATTTTTTCCTTGATTCAAAAATTTTGCACAATGGAATTTTTCGGAAATAAATTTGTAACTTTTAATCGATTAGACATATTTGCATAAAATATAGTACAACTATGACAGAGGACTCCTTCGATATAATATCGATAATGTAAATCCCATTCTGGCTCCACAGGCGAACTTATTGGGGTGTAAAACACGGTACCTTGGACACTAAATTTATTTTAACCACATGAGAAATACAGCGAAACTTTAAACCCAAGTATTATCAGATTTTCTTTATCAAGTTACTTTTGTAAAACATGTTCGATATTATATTTAATTGACAAATATCTTTAGAGCCAAAGGAAGAGTAAACATGATATTTCTAAAGCCTTAAAACATAAAACATTTTCAAAAGAGCTCCCAACATATGCAGTAGAAAAGCATAACGACTATCTCAGCGATAGGATTTTTTTTATCTCCACTTATTTAACCTGAAGGAGACAACCCTCTATATATGATCGATTCTTCGTGATAATCCTCAAATGGAATGTTCCATTCAACACCGATATATCTTCTATAATTTTAACGATAAAAAAGTGTTAAAATATATTTAAACACCCAAAGAAACTTAAGTTTTGTATTGACCATTTTAACATAGTGACATTGTCAATTCACACACATGAATATGAATGCAAACAAGCTAACGCAACTCACAAACATTCACACATATTATTGACAATATTGGTTCAGAGAAAAATCTGTTGAAATGCAGAAGAATAATAACGCACACATACGCTCATACAAACATATACAATAATAGGAAACTACAGAAAATAAAGTTCATGCTGTCATTTACAATGTTAGAAATCCTAATATACTCCAAATATACATTCGAACACACATACACACACTAAAGGACATTCAACAAAAAAACTCTCTATCAAACCAACACAACAACGAATAACAGAAAATGGAGAGGAAGTAAAAGGGAAGTATAAGAGAACGATTGAATGAATGAATGAATTAGTCAAGTATTTGTTTAGTACTTTAAAACTGGAGAAAAAATCCATGACAACAAGGAACGACAAGTTGAGATAAGTGGGCTTCAAGTCTTCAACTCTCCAGCAAAAGCAGCGTTAGCAATAGCAACAACAACCACGACAATAACAATGACAAAAGCAATAACAATAGCAACAGCAATAATTGTAAAAACCAATACAAACTAGAAAAATAATGACAACAACAAAAGAAAGCTAGATGAATGAGAAAAAATAAAAAAATAAAATAAAAAATTATATAAAAATGAATACTTTCTCATCATTTCAGTTTTTGGAAAAGAGGAACAAGAGGAGAAAGCAGGAAGAATTAAAATTTTTGAAGAACTGAAGGGAAAAAACACGAAATCAATCGTAATAGAAAAAATATATATCGAAAGCAATATTGTTAGTTAAAATCTTAGAAGTAAATTGTACAAATACTTTTTATAGTTTAACACTTCAATACACACAATGGTCGTAGATGGGCCAAAATTTATAGTTCATAAATAAAGTTTATGCAGAAATAAGTAAATATTACTGAACTCTCTAATAATTCTGACAAATGAATTAAATTCTATGGCAATTCCACAAGTCTATAGCTATAGACTCCTTGGAGAATTTGTATTGGCGACAAATGAGATGGTTACTTCATTATTCTCTTCGAGGCAATTGACCTTTTAATCCTGTTAAATATAAAAATTATTATTCAAAATTTAAACGAAGTGTTCAATTATAAATCACGGCAAAGAAGTTGACGTTATTAACAATTACGTCCACACAATGGTGAACACCAGTAATACAGACGAAATTGTCAAGCTTCATGAAAGCTCGATTGCATCAACATATAGCGAAGCTTGTAGAACTAATTTCGTGTGATCCAACTCATCTGGATTATAATCTAGTTCTTTTTCAAAATCCAGTTCAGACTCTAGTTCCGAAACTTTTCAAGTTCTAGATAAGATTCTAGATAAAATTCGAGTTTAGATTTTAGTTTAAATTCTAGTTAAGATTCCAATTTAGCTTTTACTTCAGATTCTAGTTTAGCTTCTAGCTTAGACTCTACTTTAGTTCTAGTTCAGTTCTAGTTCATTTTTCGTTCAGTTTAAGTTCAGAATCTAGTTCAGTTCTAGTTTAATTCTAGTTCAATTCCCAATGTGCACTAAAATGTTACTTCCAGTGAAAAATACAATAAAACAAATTTGATACTGTCATTTTAAGTGTGTTCATATCAAATGGAAATTTCTTGACAATATTTATTTGCAACAGGATTATGATGAACAATGAAACAAGTGTTCAATACTCACCATTATTTAAAAAAATGCTAAAAAACTAAAACTACAAACGAAAACTCAAGTAAAACACTTCAAACATCAAACTTAATGTTGAATTGTGCACAAAAAATAAAATAAAATAGGAAAATAATAATAAAACGAGTATTTTATTATTACAGGAATCTACAATAAAACTTATTTGACAAATAGATGACAGAAACAAAAAAATAGCAATAAAACTGTTCTAAAAACAAAAATAACAAAAACCGAAAAAATTTTTAATATAAAAATTGTTAAAAATGTAAATAGAAACTTGTGTCCTGCAATAGAGGAACCATAAGATACACTTAATAAACAAACAGATGAATGAATCAACAAATAAAAATACAACAACTACAACAAATTGTAAGAGATAAAGATAAAAATGACACCAAATTAAATTTGTCAATATAAAACTAAAATGCACCCAGATGCACACACACTCTCACAAACAAACAAATAAACACACAAATTTTTCTCATGTAAACAAAACTCATACAAATAAATAAACAACAAACATGAACCTACAGAGAATAAAAGAGGATAAGAGATGGGGAAAAAATGTTTGAAAAAAACTAAGAAATTGTTTGAATGACCTTCAGGGAAAGGAAATATTGAAAACGGAAGTTTGTCATAAATACAACAAACAAAACAATAAACAAAAAACCATCAGCAGCAGCAATATCAACAACATCTGTAACACTATTAAGTATTTTAAAATTCTATTCACTTAAAATACATCATAATAGACTCTCACACACATTTACACAATTTTACGCTTATTGTATTACCCCCTCCTAACATGCACTCACCCACATTATGTCTTCCTTCAACGTTTCATATTCTATTGCTGGCATTTTTCTACTTCCACCAACCGGAAATGGTAAATAATACAGGATCCTCAAAATACACAATAAAAACTATGATGCTGTTTTCAATTCTTTTTTCTCTCGCACTCATACTCCTGTTGTCTCTCACTGTGGCTCTATGTGCCTCTCTTTCATTCCATTAGATTTTTGTGTTTGATTTGGTGTGTGTTTGTATGTGTTTGCATAAGTGTTGTTTGTATTGTATTTCAACAGTGTTTAAGGATGTTTAAAATAAGTGGGACTTATAAATCAGTAAGTTGAGTCATCATCATCATAAAACTATTTTTTTTAGATTAAATTATTTCGAATTTCGTTTTTATAGGTCATTGAAATATTTAATGAGTGCGTCACATCAAATTACAATGCAACATTTTAATCATTTTCACTAGAGTGAATGGAATTAAGTTTTACAGCAACAAATGTGTGTATGAATAGAATATCTTTCAAGTATTTGGCTGCAGAAGAAATAGAAATAAGTTGATTTTTTTGGGGTATTGAAATATTGAAATATTTTACAAATATTTCAAAATTTTAGACAGAAAAAAATTATAAAGAATTTTAAATAAAAAAATCATTAAATTCTTTGCCGAAATAAGAGAAAGTTATTGCTTTCATTTCGGAAATTTTATTATTTTTCATGATAAAATATTTTATAAAAAATGCTAAATACTAAACTACTTATCGTATTGAATTTAAATAAATTCTAAAGGCGGAATAAGTCTTTAATAATTAATACAGATTGAAGTTCAATTTATTATTAAATAAAATTTGCAATTAAATTACCATATTTTCCTCAATTCTACAAATATTTTCTATATCAACTTTTTCAAATTGTATATTCGCTCCATATAGTGCTAAGGAGTGGGATCAAAAATTCTTAACAGATTTTATTAAAACTTTTCAACTTTATTTGATGTTTTTAACTTTCTCAAAAAATATAAGTTATTAATTTTAGTTCAAACAAATGAATTAAAATGTTAATCTGACTAAATGAGTGACCACAAAAAATTTGTACTAAAATTATTAAAAATTTTCAACAAAATCCAACTTGATCCTACAAAAAGTTCGCCAATCATACAAAAATCCTGCCATCAATCTGTTTCAAATAATATTAAACAATCTTGGAAGATCATAACCGTAGATAGAAAACCTGGTTTCGGTGGAAGAAATGATCCATCCACATGAGGTTTCTATAGAAAAAAATAAAAAACTATTCTTGCGGCATGAAAGATGACGAACTTTTCGCAAATTCCTGATCAAAAATTTAATGCTGCTGGTGCTGGAAGGAATGTTGAAGAAATTTTTGAGACTCAAAACCACTCAAAACTTTTCAAAAATTTTCGGTATCCCTCACAGGAAGCAAGACAAAAGGAGCCAATCACTTGTTACAACGGGTTCTATAAATAGAATTAAAAAAGGCTGCTTCCATCCATAATGTGTCCACTTATTTTTGGTCTTACTTAACCTGTTAAAAATTTCAATTCAAGCATGAAAAAGATATCAAGGTGACAGCAATCACTAGACAATCATTAATGGAAGGAAGAGGTTCCTAAAAAGGTTCGAAATTTCGTCAACTACTGATTAAAACTATTAAAATATGTTTTTTTGTTATGCCCTTCATCACCAAAGGTGGTGAAGAGAGCATATTAACTTTGTTATTCCGTGCGTTACGATAAGAAGGAATTTACCTATGTCCGTCAGTCTGTCTGTCTGTTGTTGGCACGCTCACATTCGCAATAATTGACTGAGCTTTATTTCAAACCAGCAAAATCAGTTTAGTATGTAAAGAGATATAAACCGATATTAAAGAATAAAATTTATTAAAATAAATTACAGAAATATCATAAAGTATGTACCTCATTGCTATTCCAAAAATCATCAAAATCGGTTCAGTAGCCAACAATAAAAAACAAGTTATAGCCAAACATATAACTAATTTTTTGAATTATTGAGGTTTCTTTGTTATATTTAGAAAATAATTCGTATATTGTATGCGTTTGTGAGTGTATTTGGATGTTGCAACATAATTTATTTATGTAGCAACCTCCTTATTACATATAAGAATCATTTTATACAATGTACAATGTGATTTCAACACAAACAAAAAAATTTTTGAATTTTAACTAAATGAAGAAATTAACATTGCCTAATATCAACTATGTTCAAAGTTGATTTTATTTCAAGTATTTTTTTGTATGTGTGTGTGTGCGTTTGGGAGTATATAAATACCATCTGACCTTTTAGTCTATGGTGAAAAGTAATTTTAAATAAATCCATTTTCTAAATTTTAAGTTCCTTTTCAAACATTCACATTCATTATTTTCTACATGAAACGAAAAAAGACAATAAAAATCAAGACAGACAAACATCAATATAAAACATCATAAAATGGTCAAATAACAAATAAACTTGGTAGCAGTTGTAAAACTATAAATCTTCTTCTTTTTTGTTTTATTTAAAGTTATTTTAATAATTTACAAGTTTTACGAGTCAAACGTTCTAACAATTCTTTTAAGAATTTTTCGTAAAGCTGCATGAATATTTTATAGTTTCTAGGAAATTTATAAGAGAAAAACAATAAAATAGATAAAAGAAAAATACATTTAACGGCTTAAAAAAAATAAAAGTTAAATGGCACAAGCAAAATCCATTAACGTCTGTTATATGTTTGTGCTAACGCGCTTTTACTCCTCCTCTATTCTGGGATTTTTTTTACTTATGATTCCTTTAGATTTTCATACCCTCCATCACCACAAGTAGTGGAGAGGTTATTTTAACTTTGTCATTCCGTGTGTAAAGCTAAGTAGAAATCTCAATCTCAGAAACCAATAACGTATATATTTTTACATCAAATCTGAGTCGATCTAGCTATGTTCTTCTGTCTGTCTGTCTGTTGGCACGATCATATTCACAATAATTGTTTGAGCTCAATGAAATTTCGCCTGAGTATTTGTGACATATATGAGAAGTTCTTTGTTTAAATTTTTGTATATTAAAAGATATAGACCGATATCTAGACAACCTCTAAATTCAAGCAAAGAATTTTCAATTATTATAACAAAATTTTGTCAAAGTATTAAATTGTGTATATCAGATTACCATTTCAGTAATTATTAAAATCGGTTCAGTAGAAAAAAGTTATATCCATAAATATAACTAATTTTATGTCTCATTAAAACTTTTCACATATATACTACGTTTGACTGTATATATGTGAGTGTGTGTGTACATAAACAATATTTGTAACAAAATGTGTTTACTTCATATGCATTTGTGGTGGAGGGTATTGAAGATTCGTCATATTTAGTTATTGTTTTGCTTTTTAAAGAGGGGTTCTATTATTTTATTTTTGAAAAGAAATACACCAACAAAATTCAAAACGGAAGTTGCAAAAAGAGGAAACTGGCAAAAATTATTATTGTATTTATGTTTAGTATCCTTTTGCTGTTGTTTTCACTTTTAGTTAAGTTTAATCTGGTTTTTGTTTTGCATAAATATTATTTAAGAATTTTCTCTTCTTTTCTTGTTTCCTTAAGATTTTTTGATGGAAAAAATTGTTTGCTTTTTCCTGCTGCTTTAGTTTTTTTCTTTAGCCTTTAAGACAATTATCATATTTTTTTCGTTGTATTTTTTAGACGTCTTTTTGTTGGCTAAAAGTGTAAATAAGTTTATGGGTTGCTAAATTTCAAATGGATTTCCTTTTTCTTCATCTTTCAACAACCTGTAATTTTTGTTTGTTTCTTATTTTTGGGGGTTTTAACGTCATTTTGTCATCTTTTTATTTTGTTTATGCTCTATTCAAAACACGGAAGATAAAAAGCTCCAAAATTACACAAAGTAAAAACTAAAAATTCTAAAAATAAAACACGTTATCCTTAATAAAACCAAAATTTTGCTTTTTTTAAACAATTTTATTGTTGTTGTTGAGAAATATACAAAAACTTTTTCCTAAACACGTGCTTGATAACGAAAATAATTTGAAATTTTCAAAATAGAAAGAGAAAGAGTATTTTATTTCCGCCAAAACATCTTTAGGTTAATCACAAAGAAAACGTTCCTTCACAACTGTGAAATTAATGAAGTACGGTATGTAATGGGGTTTTTGAACCCTAATGTGTTGGTGTGTGTTTTGTCTTTGAACTCACTCTAACACAGAGTGGCTAAGGTTCTGAAGCACATCTTGGAGTGGTTTCATGTGTCAAATTACTTGTGCGTTACTTGTTTTGTAATAATATGCCATACAAGACAATTATCAAAGTTACTCTCGTTAATGTTGTGTTAGTAAGTTTGTTTGTTTCTGTGTGCGTTGTATCCTTTATGAAAGATAATAATCTTGTTGTTCTTCATCTTTGTATAAAGGTTTTTTTTAAGAATAAAGCTTTAATACCTTTAAATTGGATAAGATTTTAAAGCATATAAAGAGTTTTTTGGTTGTTTGTTTAAACAAAAAGGATTCTTAGAATGAAAACAGGGTGACACATTTTATGTTCCAAGATTTCATTATATCTATGGATGAAATAATTAGTTTTGAATTTGTTGACAATTAAAAAAATACTTGTAAGTTTCTTAAAAGAAAACAAATAAGAATCATTTCGTACATACACACTCACACATACAATCCCAAATACAATATATAAAAGTTTTTCTCAAATATAACACAGGAACCCTTAAGGAGAGATAAAATTAGCTATGAAATATTATTTCAATTTGTCAATTTATAATTGACAATTTTACGAAAGTTCTACGCTTGAACATAGAGGTTACCTTATATATCGGTCTATATATCTTAATATACTAAACCGATTTTGGCTAGTATTAAGTAGGAAAGCCATATTTCATTGAGTATTGATTTAAATTCTTCAATTATTGTGAATGTAAGTGTACCAACAACAAACAGGCAGAATGACAGACAGATGGATATAGCTAAATCATTTAAGATTTTGATTTCATGCAAGAATATATATACATTATGGGGTCTGAGAGGATTCCTTCTTAGTAATCACACATACTTTCAAATTTTAAATCAATTTAAATGTTACAAAAATAAACTAAATTTTTAAAAAATCTTTAATTAATTTTTAGAACTAAAACTTTAGAACTTAATTTGGATTGAATTTTAATTTTTAAAAAAAATTCAATTTAAAAAAATTCTAAATTAAAAAAAATTAAATTTTGAAAAATTCGAAACTAAAAACAAACAATAAAATTTAAAACAATTAAGAAAATAAATTCTGAAAAAATGGTAAAAATAATTTTGAATCTATTTTAGATTCAAAATTTTGAAAATATTTTTAGATTTCGAATTAGAACTTATTTTTGCTTAAAATTTGCTGACAGTTGTCAAAAATGTTTTCCAAATTTTTCCACATAAACTAAGATTTTTTTCTTCACGTTTAATTTTTTTTTTTTTTTTTTTTGGATTTCATTTGAGCCCCTTTTTAGCTAAAAAGAAAATATTTCCAAAAGTAATTTATTTTTTCTTCTCTCTCACTTATTGACAAGTAAACAATATTTACAAACAACTTCATGTCATAAATATTAATGACAAATTCTTTCTATATCACTTGTAATCAGACAAACAGCCTACAATGATGAAAAAATTAGATATTCAACAAAAGGATGATATAAGATCCAGCCGGGAAGTCAACTCTTTAAGTTAATTTTCATATTTATTTCAAATTGTCAGTTATAATTTAAAATAGTTTAAAACTTTACATTACAAATTAATGTCAAAATTTTAGTAGGATATATTGATATATAAGAAGTGTGATCGAAGAGTTCTTAAAACACGTTTTTCATTCAAACTTTTAACAAAATTATTTTTGTTATTTTTTGTAAAATATGACATTTATTATATTAAATATGAATTAAATATGAAATTAACAATATGTTGATCCCATAAAATTAAGTGACCAGAAAAAAATGCGTTCAAGCACTCAAAAACTGGCGTTAAACTGTTTTCAACGTCAATAAACGGTATCGTGAGAACTGGTCCGTTGATAGAAACCTGCTTACAAGAGTTAAAAGAGGAGGACCACTTCATCGAAAGTAAAAAATGGAAAGCATTTTCAAAAGTACTCTCAACAAATCTGGTAGGAAAGCAGCCTGTTTAGCTCAGTGCTCGACTGGTTGGTGCGAAAAGTTTATTCTAATACAGTTTTAAATATGCACAAAGTTAAAAAAGTTTCTGACAAAACGCTGATAAAAATTAAGAGGCTGGGAAATTGAATTCCACTGTTTTTGTTCTTAAAATAAACTTTCAAAAAAGGATTGTTAATTGTACTTTATGATTTTTGGGGAACTGAAGCTAATGCTTTAATACAAAACTTTTAAAATATTTATTATTATTATTATTATTATTATTATTATTATTATTATTATTATTATTATTATTATTTTATATATATTTTTTTTTTTTTGTAAATTGTAAAAATAATTTCAATCAAATAGAAAAATTTAAACTGAAAATTTAGTTATTTCATTTGTAATAACACATATATTTGTTAAGAATTTTTCGATCTCACTCCTTAGTCCAGATAATACGATATTTTAAAAAATAATACCATACAAAATAATCCTGAAATTAATACCCCAAAATATAAAACAATAAATTGAAAAAGAAAAGGTAAAAAATTGTAAATAATATTTTGCGCAAAAAAAAAAATAACAACAACACTAAAAGGTGTCATGACTTTTTGTAACACTTTTTGAGCACTTTTTTCTATAAAATGTCAAATTTCATAATAAAATACAAATTGAAAAGCAGCTTAAAATATTACAAATTCCTTCATAGTTGACACAAAATAGAAAAGTGTTGAAAGTTATTTATTTGTTTTACCAAAAAAAAAAAAAAGGATTGAAGAAAATTCTATTAGATTTTGTTTTCCTGAAATAAAAATAAAATCTAACATTTTTAGCATTTTGAAGAAAAAATGACAATAATTTATCAAAATCAACCCAAAATGTATCATGTCAATTAAGTCAGTAATGTTTAAATGTAATAAAAATAAATGTAGACACCAGAACTAAATACTTTTTGAATAAAGTTTTTATTTACAACAACAAAAAACAAAAAAACTTTACTAAACTTAAATCAAATCAAGTCAAATCATTACAACTAAACTAAAGTGAACAGAACTAAACATAACAAGTAAGAATATTGTATTCGTCTATGCAGAATCATTAATACCCTCCACCACAAATGCAAGTGAAACATATACGTTATATTCCTAAATTACAAACTTACACATACACTCACAAACGTATACAATACCTAACACCTAATGAGTCATAAAATAAGTTATATTTTTGCTTATTTTTTCTGAACCGATTTTGATAATTCTTAATATGATAATGACAATTTTACGAAAGTCTGTGATGATTCCTTTTTAGCGTTACATATGGAGTGACAAAGTTCAAAGTTCTTCACCACTTGTGATGGTGGAGGGCATAAAAATCAACTTGTGTTTAATAACAAAACTTCAAGTTCTTAACCGCCCTAAAGAGTGAGAGAGGAAGAGGAAATGAAAAGTAACAGGAAAGTTAGATAATAATGTACAATCAATAAGTGATAAAAAATAACTAATAACAAATCAACTTTTCCATTCCCTCTTTTTCTATCCATTCTTTATATTAATTCCATCAAACAATAAACAAGATGGGTTGAATTATTGTCAATGATGGTTTCTTTAAAAAAAAAAAAAAAAAAAAAAACGGAAAAACTTTAATAAATAAAATATGTCTCCCATTTAGTAGACTCTGTGTTTGTAGTTGTAGAAGTAGTCGAAACTAAAAGTACAAAAAATTATTTATCACCAGTCGTAAATACAAATTATATTTAATATTGGCTACAGAACATTAGAAATGTCAAGAAACTGGTAAGAAGTAAAGAAAAATAAACAAAATCGAAAACTAAAACTAAAATAAACGAACAGAACTAAATAAAAAAATCAAAAAAAAAGGAAAATGAAAGAAGAAACTAAAAGATACAAAGAACCTAAAGGGAGTAAACTTGTGTGAAGTTTTTATTCTCATACAACTCATAGCGAAATTCTAGTTTTCATTTTTCTACATATTTATGTTTGTGGTAATGTATACAAGTATGTGTATATTAGACTTCATTGGTATTGGACAAGTTGAAAGAAGGACTAAAAAAAGGAACTTTTATAGCAACTTTGACATTTTATGTGGCAGAATCGGGAAGAAAACTAAAATAAAATAGAACTGAACTTGATTCAAAATTATAACTAAACAAAAATTGAACTAGAAGAAAACTAGATCTGAACTGCAACTGAAATAGAACTGAATAAGACTTGAACTAAAACAAAACTGAACTAGAACTGATCTAGAAGTTAACTAGAACTGAATTAAAACTGAAATAAAACTATAACTGAACTAGAACTGAACTAAAACTTAACAAGAACTGAATTGAAATTGAACTGAACTAGAACTGAACTAGAACTGATCTAGAAGTTAACTAGAAATAGAACTGAACTAGAACTGAACTGGAACTAAACTAGTACTAAAATAGAACTCAAATTGAAATCTGAACCTAAATTTGAACTGGAATTTAGATTTGAATCTGAACAGGGATCTGAAGCTGGGATTGACCTAAAAAAAGTCGTGATAAGAAGAAATATTTCTCTAAGTACCATTCTCACACTTCCAATTATAAGCGAATATACATAACTGCTTTAAATGTCCTTGTGTGAAAAGGGTGTATGCGACGTTATATTAACGCGAAACAAAATACGATACTTAACATTAATAGAACCGATTCCATTCCAAACAAAAATATTCGTGTTCTCACATTCGTCGACTTAAAAAAGAAACTACATAAAAATAAAGATGAAAAGTGTAAAAGAATGAAATGTAAAATAAAAAAAACTTCTGTTCACTGATAAAGTTCGAAATACTTGCATTTTGATTAAAACGAATGTAGAAAACTTGGCGAAACAAAAAAAATGTTGGCAAAACAATAGTCAATTTAGCTAAGAGTGCATGAATATCTTCACGTGCGTGTGTGTTTGTAAAAACCATTTTTCTTTTACTTTTTAATCTTCTTCTCATCCCAGAAAGTTTCACACAGTTGTGTAGCTCTTTTATCATGAAATAACTATATTCTTATTTCTATATACAAGATGAATGAATATATTCTGAATTTTCTAGGTCTTCTGCTGCAACTTTACAAATTGAAAAATTTTAAATTTTGTTAAGAAGACAAAATCAAGAGAAAATTTGTAGCAGCAGAAACAGATCAAAATGAAAATGTAGTTTTCATTTTTTTTGTATTTTTGCAATTTTTATTATAAACTAAAACAAGAAAATGCATGTACAAAGTAAGATAAAACTAGGTAAAAGAGCTAAAAAACATCATACACCCATACACTCATACATATATAGAAAAAATTCAAGAGAAGAGATTAAAAAGTAAAGTGAATTTATCTTATAAATATAAATGTATATATGTGAGTGTGTTTTGGCATGAGTGTTAGTAGTTGATTGTCAAAAACTTGTAAATTGTATTGACAAAATGACAGACTGAGTTCTAGTACAATTTTCACTAAGAGAAGTTTACCTTTTTTTCTCATTTTCTATATTAAGAAATTCAAATGTTTGTATGGAAATTTAAAATAGGAAAAAAAACTTTTTATTCTCTTAGTGTGTGTATGTGTGCGCTCACCTTCGTCATCATAATATCGAACTTTTTCTTTTACTTGTTTCATGTACAACAAGTTCGTTTTTATTTTATTGTTTTAAATTTCTTTATGTACCTTTTCTTTACTTTTTTATGTATTTTTTATTTTATTTTATTTTACAGTTTTGCATTTATACAGCCAACAGAAAACTAAATCATGTTTTTAAGTTTTTTCTCCATTTTTTTTTTATTTTATTGTGTTTTCGTAAAACTATAGACTCTAGAGGCAATTTGCTACAGATTGAAATTGCATCAGAGAGTAAAAATAAGCATAAAATGTGAATTGAGCTTAAACGAATGTGGAGGATCTGTTCAATAACATTTGATTTTATTGGAATTACTTTTGACTAAATTATGAATGAAACAATATTCAAATTGAATATAAAAAAGAGCCAGAAACATCAATTGATACTTAAGTATAATTTTCAATATAAATAATAATTGGTCTCTCAATCCAGTTTAAGAAAAACGTTCAGATTAGCCTTAGCTTCCAGCTTTTATTACATAAAGTTCTAGTTCAGTTCTAGTTGAGTTCTAGTTCAGATCTTTATTTAGATTCTATTGGAGATTCTAGTTTCGATTGTACTGCAGATTCTAGTTAAGATCCTGGTTCTGGTTTTAATTCAAATTCTAGGTCACATTCAACTTTAAGTTCTATTTCAGGTTCTAATTGAAATTCTAGTTGTAGTTTAGAACCGAATTAACATTCTAATTCACGCTGGTTGAGATTCTTATTCAGATTCCTTGCTCATATCATAGTTCAGATTCTAATTTAGATCCGTGTTGAAATTCAAGTTGTGATTCTTTTTCAGATTTTGGTTAAGATTTTCGAGTCTATTTTAAGATTAAGTTCAGATTCTAGCTTTGGTACCAGATCGGCTATTGAAGATTTTAGTTTGGATTCTCTCTCTCTCTAATTTTTTGTTGTTACATTTCTGCAGTATTTAGTGCCAAATTTAAATATTTTCATACAAATATTGTATTTTACTTTTACTTGAAATTCTGTAATGTCATATGTAGGGTGTTAACCACTTTTGAAGGATAAAAAACGAAATATAAAAACAAAAATATACTTAAAAATCAAACAATTCACTTAATCGCATTTCAAGGTATATTCTGTAAATGGTTCAAAGGTGCATTGAAAGTGTATCTGAGTAAAAATATGTCTTTTGTTGTTGTTGTTGTATAAAAAGTATTTGCATATTTCAAACATGTTGTAGCTTTTAACAATCTGTTAAATTCTTTCCGAAGGAAAAAATATTTTGGGTGTTTTTTTTCAGAATTAAAATAAAATATTTAAGAAATTCAATAACGGCAACAATTTTATTGGTGTTTTTAACTGAAGACCCAGAAAATTAGAAATTCAAGTATTTTTGGGAAAATTTGAAAATTTTCACTTTATTTTGTTATTTTGCCAAAAAAAGTTTAATAATTATGATGAATTTATATATTAAAACATATTTGTTGCAAATCTTTTATTTTTTAGGTTATAAATTCTAACCCAACAATGTTGTTTAACTTTTTATTATATAATTTTCAAAATAATTTCAAAGTTTTTCACTTTAAAATAAATCTGCTGGAAAATTACAAACTTTAACTATAAAAAAGGACATATTTTTTGAAACTTTAATTTTTTTCTGAAGAAGTAAAAAAGCACAGAAATTTAGTTTAAATGCATTATAAATTTCTGTGCTTTAAAGCTTCTAATTTTTCTTTTGCTAAAACAAATTGTTCTCCCAAAAAAATATAAGTTTCTTCTTACAACCTTTTTTATGTTGCACATAAAAGAAAATTGTATGTGTTTAGTTGGTATATAACTCTGGCACATGTGATGGCATTAGGGTTTCTGTTTTCTCGGGATTTTTTTTTGTTTTCGGGAATTTAAGAAAAAAATCTGTCGTTCCCAGGAATTCTCGGGAATTTTAATGTCATATATTTTTAATAAAACTAATCTTAAAAAATTTTTAAATAATAGTTAAAACCAGTATGAATCCTATATTCGGCTCTGCTGAATTGATGTACTTGAAGTTATTTAAGCCATTAATAACATTATTATTTCCTCAATAAAATTAAATTTAGTAAATTTAACTTAAATAATATTCATATATACACATTGATATTCTATTATCATATAGCACGTCCGGAAATTCCCGATAAAAATTCCTCGGGATTTACAAAAATGAAAACGTTTTCCCGTCGAGAAACCCTAGATGGCACCCAAATATAGAAAATTAAAGGAGAACAAAAAATAAAACTATTTTATTTCCATATATAATTTTTTTGAGGATAATAATTCACAAACTCATATATTTGTGCAGACACACACACAAATGTTTTAACGTAAGCAAATATTTGCAATAGAGGGGTTCAAAATTTGGAAAGTAATTAAAGTAAGCAAATTTAAAATTATAATAAAAAGTATTAAATTGTTGAAAAATGAAAAAAAGTGTTAAGTTTAAATTAAAACCAAGAAATTAAGTGCTGTTTTCTTACCGGAACTTTTTTATTAAACACACATTTTGACACACATACATGAAATGTAATGTAGTGTGGAAAGAGAATCTTTTAAAGTTTTTTTATTTCTCTTGGGCAAGAAATAAAATTGTAATTTTTATTCTATAAAATGCAGCAGCTTTCAAGAACACACTACCACACATGAAATTACACAAAATAAATATTGAAACAAACATACTCACACAAACACTTAATGGAGTAAGGTATAACACACATACTTTTATAAAGTATCCACTCGAAACTGACAAAAGAAATATGATCAAATACGTATGAAAAAATATCAAAAAAAACAGAGAAAAAAACACAAACAAACAAAACGATTTCATGCAACCATCTTGAAGCCATTAAACTGAATAACAGATTTAAACACATACATGTAAAACATACTCACACACACATTCTAATACACTTGAGTATAAATTCATACTTGCATAGATTTAGAAATTATTAAATCTAAAAATACTAAAACAATCAAATATATACAGACAATAGATTTATTAATAAGAAGTGAGATCGAAGAACTCTTAACAAGTATATGCGTTATTAAAAACAAAATCACTAAACTTAAGAGTTTTATTATTTTTTATTCGATTGAAATTATTATCACAAATTACAAGAAAAAAATAAAGCTTTAGCCATCAGTGAAAAAAGTTTGAACCTTTTTCGGGAACCATTCCATTTCCGTTTTTATAGTTCTTTCTGTCACTTTGCTCGAAAATGTAGTCCATCTTCGTTTAAAATCTAACACGCTTTTGGAACCATTTTTTGGGCTTTTTATATTCTTTTAACAAGAGCCAAACATCTCTCCACTGATCTTAGCTCTGGGCAGTTTGGAAGATTTGCTTCTGTGGGTACAAATACCAAAGTATTGCTCTTGTACCACTTAAGGGGTTGTTTACCATAGTGAAGGGATCCCATGTCAGGCCAAAAATAAGTGGACACATTATGAAGTCTTCTGAATAGAAGCAGTCTGTTTTGTAAAGACTCATTGATGTTGATTTGGATATTTATAGAGCCCGTTGTAACAAACGATTGGCTTCCTTTGCCGTAACTGCATATTGCTTGACATACCAAGAAAATTTTGGGAAGTTTTGACTGCTTATGGATCCCAAACTTTTCTTCAACATTCCCGCAAGCATAAACAACATGAAATATTTTTTTATTTTTTTGAAATATTTTTTTTTTAAATCTTGACTTCAATTTCCGTGCTGTATTTCTGGCCACTTAATTTTTAGCAGCATTCCTCTCAGGGAATTCTTGATTAGCTTTAACTTTTCCAAGTACCAACCGGATGGATGGGAGGCTCTTTGGAAAATGCTTTCTGTTCTTTGGCTTTAAAAACATCATGTGGATTATTTCTTCCAACTAAAACAGATTTTCTATCAACGGACAAATTCTTCCGGTAAACTTTTAAATGATTGACCAACTTTTTGTAGATCCAAGTTGGGTTTAAGTACGCACTTTTCCTGGCCACTCGTTTTAATCAGATTAAGAAAATATTCATTTGTTTGACTTTAAACGTAATAACTGACATTTTTTATAAATGTAGCTTTAGGAGTTTTTCGATATCTCTCCTTTGTTTATGTATGCAATGTTTGTTGTACAGATACATATATAGAATTTATAATAGAATAATAGAAAAAGAAGACAAAGTTGATGTTGATGATGATGAGCATAGAATTCTATGGAACACTTAACATTGTTGAGTCAAGGTAAGAATAATAAGATTGAATAAAACCTTCACAAGTGTATTTCATTTTTGTTTGTTTTTGTTATAGTGTTTGTAATAAACCGGAAGTCAATGAATACGAAAGAAAATCATTTAATCAAGAATTTTAACTGCAAGAGGATTTAATATCTTTTACAAAAATATCAGTGTTGATTTAATATATAACTTAATGTTGTTGTTTCAATTATCTCTTTATTGTTATATAAACACGATTTTAGATATAGAAATTTATGCATATTTATGTAAATATCATATGCGTATTTGTATTATAAAACATATTTGAGAAATTAATTTTTTGTCGAAAATAACATTTAATATCTTTAAAGCAGATTTTTATGTAAATAAATTTATATTGCAAAATTTTTATTTATAAATTTTATTTTTGGAATTTTAAGAAATTGAAAAAATCTTGATGAATATAATACATTTTGTGAGAAATTATTTTTGTAACACTTCTTTAAATAACACACAAAGAAAACAGCAGTTATGGGCCACTTCAACCACAATAATTGTCCAAACTCAATGAAATTTGACTAAATTAGTTAATGTTCTTTGACGAAGAAAGTATACGCCGATAACTGCTGATTTAATAATCCCACCAAATTTAAAGTAAATTCGAACAGTTATTCTAGATGAGAAAGTATTTCTCAGATTTTGATTTTATGCAAGAATACATAAATAATTCATGGGGTCTTAGATTATTCCTTATTGGCGTTATATACGGAATGACAAAGCAAATAAACTCTTATCTCCAATACAAGTGGTGAAGGATATAAAAACAGCTTAATCGATTATTATGAAATTTTGTAAGTTTATTTTTTAATTGAAAAACGTCGATTATTATATTGGACAGGTCGTATGTATCCACTTTTATTTTGCAAGAAATTCCTACCTCTTTGCTAAAAGTTTTATTTTCACAAAAATTCATCTTTTACTTAAACTTCGTAATTAAATAAAAGCTTGCAGCTTAAACGATATATAAATGAAATTTAAATTGCGTTATTATTTTGGCCCAAGGTACGTATGCCTTTGAAATGGTTGAAATGGCTCCTATTATTTCATCAAGCCCCATACAAATGTCCCTCCCGGAATAGAAGATTTGAAGGTACAAGGGTCCTTAATATTAAAGTGATTTTAGTATTATGATATTTTGAAAACAACGTTTCAAATTATACGAGGATCGAATCATTATTTTTTCATAGATCCCACACAACCCCTCCTCTAAAAATCACTTGAAACACTTTAATCTCACCATATAAATTGATTATTGTAATCACAATTAGTAAATCAAGAACAATTACAAGCAAAACTTGATGTAGGAAATTTACGAGGATCAGTCCATAATTTCATTTAGCTCCCATATAATGTCCACATGAAAATCCTTTCAGAACGCATATAATTGCTTTACCATTATATTATACTTCATTCTTAAGCATAAATTCAAAAATACGAGGGTGGTTCATTAAGTTTTGGTTGGTAATTTTTAAAAGTAACAATGTGTTGTGGGGTATTTAATAGACGGCCTCGAACGACTGTATTTTCGTTTTGTTTCACTTAAAATTTAATTATTAACTAAAAGAAGAAATTAAAAAAATTAATAAAAAATCAAATTTTCACAAAAACAGTTATAATTTTCACTAAAAATTCCTTTTTTAATAAGTTTAGTTTAATAAAAATTCAATACTTCATTAAACCTCAATTTTTTAGCCGAAATTTCGGCTAAAAATTTAAATTTTCACTAAAAACTGAAATTTTCAATAAGATAATCGGGATGATGCCTGAAATTGTTAAAAATTAGTCCATTATTTCACTAAGCCACAATACAAATACATCCCCGGAATTAGGTTTTAAGCTCATAAAAACTTATAAAACGATTTTAATGAAATTTTGCAAAATAAGTTTTATCATATTCTTAAATAATGTGCCAAATTGCTTGGAGATTGATCCATTATTACTTGTAGATCCCACATAACCAACTTTCGAATATAATAATTTTAATCCAATAAAAATTTTGCAATCGTAAACGATTTGATAAAAATGAGATAATCCAAAAGTAAACATTTTATTACGATACCTTTGTTTTGCATTGTAAGATATCGATCTATTAATTTTCAATACTGAAGTAATAAGTGCTGGTCCGCTTAAATCAATGGCAAAAAACCGCTCAACTTTCTATAAGTTCAGATTAGTATTTCCTTTAGAGTGTTTTAAATATATGAAAATATTATTATTATTTAATTTCATATCTTAACAACAGTATAATGATTCTGACAAATATTTAAATCGTATACCTCCACCGCCAACACCTCTTCGTACATTCATCTGACTGGCTCAAGATCCCCATAAAATGATTTTATAATTTCAGAGACAAATAACGAAGATGATAAAACAAGTATTTTAATACCAAAAATACTGTTCCTAATCTTAAGAAGACCTGTCCACATCCTTTATTTTATAAACTACGAAATTATGTGATAATAAAATTAGTGTCTAATTTATAATCGAATAATTTTTTTCTTTTATTTAAAATTCAGAATGTACAAAATTAAATACTTTCTATTTATCATTATATTTTTTGTTTTTCATATATTTTTAATTATTTTTCTAAAATTGTTATTATTAAATAAAGTTTTAATAGACAATAAGTGTTCTTTTTATAAAAACTGCTATTATTAAGGATTAAAAGATTAAAATAATACCTTTTTATAAATGATTCTTTCAATTCAAATAGTTTATTGCATTATTTTATTGCTTTGTTGCTGTTGTTGTGTTCATATAGTTTTATATTTATTTTCTATTTATACCCTACACCATCGTAGGCGTTTGGGGTATTTTACGTTTATGTAGAAGTTTGTAACGGGCAGAAAAAATATTGATACCACCACCTTTAAGTTCGATTTGAAATCACTCTCTGTGTCGATTCAACGATTTCTGTTCATACGTCCGGTTGACTTTGTGCTGATTACAATTTTAGAGATGAAACTTTATACGTGTTATTAGTTTAATCGAAAATCGATGTCTATTGAAATAGCTGATGATGGGATCATGTTTTTTATCTACCACCCATACAAAAATTCCTGAACATAAAGCGATTTTGACGATATGTGGCACAAATAAATCGAATAATAATGCCAAAGGATCGGTCCATTATTTCTCATAGGTGCATACTATACACAATACCTCCCCTTAAAAATATCATGGTATTGTGATACGAAATGGTTTAATTAAGATACATCTAAGTAAACTATAACTTTCTTTAGCTCCCTTTCTAGACCCCAGAAAAAATTCTTTAAAAACGCACAAATTCTACATTAATTTTAGTGCCATAATAAATTGCAGTTTTTAGCACAATTAAGAAAATATTTTTAATGAGGTTCGTTCATTAATTTTTAGTACTTACCATGGTTAATTAACTATGTAGCGAAGGGTATTTAATAACCAGCCTTGACCGACTATAATTTTTACTTGTTTTTGTTTTATTTTTAGTATTTTTTGTGTTAATAGTTTGTCATTATTTATTAAGAATGGATGATAATACTTAAATAAATAAATATATATGTGTATATTCATTTACATTTGTATTTGTTTTTCTATGTATGTGTCTGTGTGTATGTGTAAGTGTTTTTGTATTAAATCTATTATTCTTAAACAAATGTAAATGTATATTTTTCTATGGTGTTTAAACACTAAATAAATAGATTTAAATAGATGTTAAAAAGCTTTTGTTTCGAACAAAAATTTTTAAACAAAATTTAAGAATAGAAAAAAAGAGAGATGAAAAAAGACACAATAAATCTAAAAATAACAAAGAAATCTATTTAAGTAAAAAATATAAAAGATAAAAGTGAAAAGGTAAATTCGTAAACTTAAACATATTAAATCAACACGGTTTAATGTTATTTCAATAGGGAAAATGTATTTAAAATGAACTTATTGGAAAAAAATGACAAAAAACGTCCAAACATTAACAACGCGAGTAATGATGAATGCAGAATTTTTAGCAACGAAGAAAATGAATTGATTAGTTTTTGCTTTCATGAATTCTGCAGATATAAATTCAAAAAAATATGATGAGCCGATCCTATTCCTTTCCTTTTCCATTAACAGTATATTCGATGGGAACATGTTAAAATGTTCTGAGAGTATAAACTAATTAAAATCTCTTTCGGAGATCTAATCTAGATTCCAACTAATTTGTGGATCTGTAAACAAGATGTCGAGACATTATAACCTAAACTAAAGCGTGGTAAGGAGTCACTCTTATAAAGGAATTATTGCAAAGGAACTGACCATAATTTAATAAACTCTCGGTAACAAGAATATGAACTTATTGTTCGCAGATCTTCCACTTGGGCATACTTCCACATACTGCCTCAAAACATATGACAAACTGAATCTCCACATCGAAACAAATATCTCATTATAATATTCTCTGTAATCCAAAGGGAGGACAGTCCTTGCCACCATGACAAGATGGGATATTTGTATATGCAAACAAAGCATACATAGATATGAGCAAGATCTTTTGGATCGGAATTCGTATATGACAGCTTTGAACGACATTCCCAGAGATGCTGCAAATTCTGCAATTCTAAGTTAATATATGAAAATCTTTCTTGGAAACAATGGAAAGAATTTGAAGAGTTTTGCAAGAGTAGTTCTGGCACAATTGAGATCGGAATGAGATCGGAATGAAGTCTCGAATTGACTAGTAGTCATTTGGATAAGGACATGACATTTATTCAACTGCAAGTCCAATCCAACCTCACTCAGTCCTGAAGATCTATGGACTCATCCAATTGAGGTTGCTCGATTTCTTGACCTGGAGTTGAACCGGAACACGAACCGAAATTAACTAATATACTTATTCTTTCCAGCTGTTTCAACGATCCTTAATCTACCCCTATTTTGGGCCCCTAAAACATTAGTTTTTATACTCAATAGTTACTAATGACTAATTGATAGCATGAACAAACTCCTTCAGAAGTTGTAGCAACGATTAAGAAAAGGATAAAAGGAAATCGATTTGACCTCTCTGTTATTAAAGTTCCAATTTACGTGACTCAGGATATTGCCGTCGGATAGCCCGCATTGTAGTTCAACTCGTTAGTACGATTTGTAACTGGATCACAATTTTTTGGAAAATTTCTTTTAAATCTGTTACACAATAAGACCTTAAATAAGCCATGGAACTATGCAAAGCACATTGTAGTCTCTAGTTTGGCGTATTATCTTCTTGTTAATAAACATGAACAAAACATCTTAAAGAGGAATTACCTGTTTCTCTTAACCAATTTAAATTACACATAGACACACTCACATGCATAACTCAACGTAATCTATAGTCATTTATATTGACTACAAAGCAAAATACAAACATATCCGTATCTACATACAAATGCATTCTTCTATTGTTTATTGATATACATACGTATTTATCAATGTATGTATTTATGTGCGTGTCTATTAATCAGAAACAATCCTACACCTCATACTTCATCCACTGTATTACACCCACACATACTCAAATGCTTTTCTACTAAATACTTACACATACAAAAAAATGTTTTCAAAGATATTTTTCCCTTTTGTATTCTCAACACAAACACACAAACAAACAAATAAATTTTTGTTGAAAAGCAACTTTAGTCATTCAATTGGTTTCCTTTTAAACGTTCTTTCCTTTTTTAAGCTCTTAAATCACAAAAGCAGGGAGCAATAAACATAGAAGAGTCATGTCAGAGGATTAATTCATAAAGGTACATACGTAGGTAGGCAGAGGGACAGACAACAAGTGTGATGATAAACCTAAGACATACTTAGATCAAAAATGAAATAAAAAAAGGAGAAAATGTCCTCTTCAAAAATATATAAACTTTTCTGCATTCCTCTTTTTTATTCGATATCTACCAAAATGGTAAGTACAAGGGTCTTTAAACGTTTAAGTAGACTTTTATCAAAGTCATGTGTAAAGGAAATATGTAAGTTATGCTTCAATTCGTTTATATATGTATCTGTGTGTGTGCATGTGTGTATGTGTTATGCATATATATATTTATATTTTATTGTGGCTATTGTCTAAGTTTGAGTGTGTGTGCTTGTGTGTCTGTATGTTTGTCATAGTTTAAAAGGTTAAGAATATTGTTGTTGTTTGTTGATATAAAAAGGACATTCCTGTGTTACAAAAATATTTTTCTTTTATATCGTTTGCATTCAAGCAGTTTCTATGTTATTGTATGTGTGAGTAAATGCTTATATGTATGTGTATTGTGTATTTTGTTGAATGAATGAATGTCTGTTGATTGTTAAACTTTAACCTCAAATGAAAAATTTAAGCTTAGATGACAGTTTAAATGCCTGTTATTTCAATGACCATAAAACTGTTTGAGTTTGAGGTTAAAATAAAGGAATTCGAATTGAAAATAATTCATAATAATTGAAAGAGTCTGAGATATTTGCAAGAAAAAGGGTAAAAAATGCATTTGAAATTATTTATTAAAAATGTTTTTTTTTACATTTTTGAGATAATAAAAAGAACTTAATTATTTTTATATTCAAACTTGAAAGAGTAAATTCTATGTCCACTGATAAAGAGTTGGAAACCTTACAAAACTGGATTTTTTGATTACATTAAAATTTTCCTTCTGTGGAATTTTTAAATTAATAAATTTTATGTTTTTTTATAGATCTGTCTTTTACCCGTCGAGCTTTGCTGCGCTAAAATTCTTTTCCGTTTTAGATTCAGAAAAAATCATAAACCGCAATGTTAAATAAAAACTCGTTACATACAGTGGATATTTGGCCAAATTGGAAGCTTTTTGCCATCATAGTTCCTCAAATATTTGATTTATAATATTTGATTTTAATAAAGGATACATCACACCTTCTGACCAGTTCTAATTTTTATTGGTAAATCCGTAACAAAATTTGAAAAATCTATATGAAAGACTTGTTTAGATATTCAATAATTAATATTTGATCGAGCGAAGATACCTTTTCCACTGGTTCTATCTAATATCCATTTTCTTAAATAAAACTCTTTTACAGTAAGATGATTATGAACTAATCTAAGAATTCTAAGCGTTTTTTAAATATTCGCAAATCAATAAGCTTTTCAAAGAAGAAATCGGGGACAAAATTTTTACAAGTACCAGATGATAATAAGATGATTAGTTCTTATTATTACTGAGTCCAGAAGACCTTTTATTTTTGAATTTGAAATTAAAGAAAATCACAATCATTAATTTTTTTTACTTGAAACCAAACTTTAACAATGTTTAAATGTTTAAGATCGTTAAGCTGGATGAACACAAAACTACTTGTTCCAACAAAATATTGTTTGTGCTGTTGTAGGCTTATATTTTCTAGGAAACAATCATTCATAGAAATTCCATTTCACTGACGTACTTCTTCGGTTTCTCTAATCCATACCATACAAGTGATTTCTTCCTGCCAGTATATTATTATTGAAATTATGGGATCTCAAATATATAAATGCTGAGCAGTGATTTAAGATATATCCCATAGTCTTGATACCCTTAAATGACCTACAAATGTCGTCGTTTGTAATGCCGATGCGATCTAAGTATGACCGTAAATAGATGTGTCCAGTAAGGATAACCTTAGCTTGGTTTTGAGAAAGTCATCCGTTATTACATTGTACAAGCTTATATAAAGCAACTCATTAGTCCTAGTGACACCTTTTTTTTAATTTTTCATTACCAAGCACTTAAGTAATTTGCGAGTACCCAGTTAATGTGTAACTCAATTTCCTAAGTTTTGTGTTCTTGGGTCTTATTGCTCTTACAGCCATGTAGCTATCGGTGAAGATGTTCAAATCTATATAAAAAATATATCACAGTCTCCCTGGCCCAGATCAAACACTCCCTGATCGCACGAATCTCCGAACCGCATCTTGATTCCTAAGGGATATTTAAATCCGCTTTGCTTAGAGCCACCAATCAAATATTTCAAAGTTTTTTGAGTAACTATTCAGATTATTTTAATGTGGCATTCATTCGCCTTTGATGTCCATCAAACTTCAGATACGAAGTTAAGTAATGGCCTAACTTCAAGGCCAGTGTAACATTCTCCAATTAAGGTTCCAAGTGGTTCTTACAGCTCTTCTACATATCAAACACAATCAATGAATTTCTAACGTTCTTTTTTTCAGATATTAAACTAGACCTGATATTTAATTGCCTTGTAATGAACGCAAGAATAACGACAAGCTGCAATCTTCATTTTCCTTGTAACAAGGAGATATTCTGGGTTAACATTCAGACCTCTAGACCGTGCCTTGCTAAAAGCCACGTTCAGCTTACGTTTCACACTTCCACAAAGCCCAGTTGGAACCATTATCTTTAGAAATATTAAAACGTTGTCTGCATAAGAAACTTTGTTAAACTACTTCACTATTTAGTATCCTCGAATTCCATTACTAACTAACTAATAAGAAGCCCTTACTTTTTTTACCAAAACAACTAAAGTATTATTTTAGCATATGGAAAAATCCATTTAAATTCATTAAATAACAAAAAAATATCCAAAATAATATTTAGTTCTCCCAAAATATTTCGATTTTTTTCGAATACAGTGGCCATTTGGTTAAGAAAAATTATGTCAAATACAGATGAAAAAAATAATATTACGAAAAAATAAATTGTTAAAGAAAATGGGAAAAAGGATAATACAGATTTTGTTTTCTTTTATTTTGCCATTTTATTATTGAATTAATGTTTATAAAAGATGCACTCACTCTATAACAATTTACAGTGAAGTATGAAAAAATATCACAATTGAATTCATTAAGACTAATAAATTTCAAAATCTATAAAATTAATTTCTATCACATGGGATCAGATTTAGAGGATATTGAATATACTAAAGATGAAATATGAACGAGTTGCATTTGGATGTGCCGAATTTTATATAACTCCCGTCACTCATATTTAAGAAATATTTTCACGAATAAAAATTAAATTTGTTGAAAGAAGTCCTATAATGAATATACTGCAAAATGAGGTCCAGTTGCCAAGAAGTTTGTCACATTTTTTAAGTACTTAGAAAATATTTTTAGTAAAAATTGTTATATCCGAATTTCATCAGATTTGCCAAATTTCAGAATGGACCTCATATGGAATCTGTTAGTAAATATGTACTCATATTTGTGAAATATATTTTACAAAAAAAAAAAAACAAAACTTCTTGTAAGAAACAACCGGACAATTGAATTCAGACAATTTATTCCAAACAGACGAACAAAGCTAATTCGACTCAGATTTTGATTTGATGTAATAATTTATATGCTGTATGGGAATAACAAAGTTAATATCACCAAATGTGGTGATAGAGGTTATGCAAATAGAAAAATTTAATATTATATATCATACCTATTAAATGATACAAAAAATTAAAAGTGGTAAGAAAACTTAATGATCTTTTAAGCCAACTAAAAGATCACTCTGTCCGAAAAACTTTACCAAAAGTTCCTTAACATACGAAACCACTATTGCAATTTCAAATTTATTATATTTATAGTTTCCTCTGTGTAAATGCCTCAACGTTTGTAGGTGTGTTTGATATAAATACCGCATAAATTATGTACTCGTTTCTTTATTCACTCTCTTCACTCTCTTCACTCTCTTTCTCTCTCTCGCTCACTCTTTTTTAAATATATATTTTTCTCTTTAACAAACAAACATACATATCATTCTTATTACCATAATATTAGCATATCCCTATTACTTTTACTAAAAATGAAATTTTTACATACATACACACACATACACTTACTAATACACATACCAAAATACTATACTTCGTTTTTATTTTAAGGGGTATTACATGTTAGAAATGGTTTTGTTCCGGTATTCACCTAAATACTCTTTACTCTAGATCAATTCCTATTTTTTTTCTTTCTCTCTATATAAAATATGCATTATATGTATATGTACATATGTATGTAAATGCATGTGTGTTGTTAACAAAAAAAATAAGTAAATTTTAATGCATGTGTATATAAATATAAATATATGTATGTTTGTTGCTATATACATACATACATACATACATACATACATACATACATACATACATACATACATACATACATACATACATACACACATTCCTATGCAAGTAACATATAAACCAGAAAAAATATGCGAAAATCTTTATGCAAATTGTATAAAAACAAGAGATGTGGAAAAAAAGCTTCAACAAAATAAATAAATTGAGTTTTTTTTGTACACATTATTGTTGTTGGTGTTAGTATTGTGTGCTGTTATGTTATGTTGCATGTTGTTATTGACTCTATTGCTGGGATTTTTTTTGCTAAACCAACTATGTTGATTTCACATATATTTTGCTTTTCATACTTTTTCCATAATATTTATGCATGTATATATGTGTGTGTGTTTTGGGAGTCAGTAGTAGCAGTTGTGTGCATTATAACTAACAGTAGTATCACTAACATTAGCAAAGCTTTAAACTCTTACAGGATATATGTGGGTGGGAATATGTTTGAGGGCAATTAAGGGAAAGAGAAGGAAGGGAAAGAGTGAAATGGAAATATAACCAATTCTTACTAAACTAAACTGTTTTATAACAAAAAAGATTAAATTAAAAATCAAAAATTTGCAATTTACATGAGTGTAACGTGCACAACAACATTGACATAAACATTTTGGTATATAGAAAAATGCGAAAAAAATTATAAAATATCTGCATATAAATTACACTATTTCCAAATGACTTAAGGATTTTTGAAATTTAAACCCAGATATATATTTTTGATAAATATTAAGCAAATAACATGGAACATAAGAATAAATACATAAATATAATTTTGTGTCCTCTTTAGGATGGAAAATAGAAACATTGTAATAAAACCAAAGTCATAAAGTACATTTAAACTTCAGTCACGCTCGAATATAGTTTACATGATCATCCAAAAAGTCTATTTCAATAGATTCAGTAGGCTCTTTGGCCATAGTTTTTTCCACAGAACTGATTTCAATATAAAAAACTTTCGTTTAAATCCTGTTTTATGTGCCCAGTGTAAACAGCTGCTGATTACTGTTCAGTTGCTGTTCTGTGTTTTTAATCCTATTTTTTGTAACTCAGCACCACCCCCCCCCCTTCCCACCTATTTACATTAATTTTAATATTATTTAAAAAAATTAATAATAACATTTTTCGAGCAAAATATTTCAAGGAAGACAAATCCTTTGAATTCTAATAGAAGTAATTAAAAAAATTTTTCCACCATATTTTGCGGTTGACTCAGATATCGTCTATAATTTTCCATTTATAGAACCTATTTTAAAATAGCATATTTTTCAGAATAATAAGAAATAAGTAATGAATCACTTTGGACCTTGAGGATCAGTTTAAATGTAAGCGTTCCTGAATCATCGTTAAAAACCTAGTTGATTTCACATTATCTAAAATTAAACGTTTTAAATTTTGAGGTTAAATAATATTCCACATATTAGGAACATTCGATAAGAATTTATAAAAAAAAGCAACAAATTTTTTTTAAATAACTTTTTAATAGTAAAATTTCAAAGAAGGAAAAACTGCACTTGATGTGAAACAATGTTGAATTAACATATTATTCATATAGAAGCAAACTTCATAGATAAAAATGTTAATTCAACATTTTTTCGGAGTAAATTTTGTTTTTTTTTCTTTAAAATTTTACAACTAAAAAGTAATAAAACAATTTAAGGGTTTGAAAAACAAGTTAATTTTTACTTTTTTCTGTGTTTAGAGGGTACAAAAATAACAGTTTTTAACTTTAACAAGAAAATATTTATTTTTACCTTTTCTGTGTTTAAAATTTCTTTCCGTGTTGGCTTTTATTTTATATTCTTAGTGAATTTATAGCAATTTTCTAAACCTTTAGTTCACATTTTAATCTTCTTTCGTAATATGGATTTTGACAAAAAAATAAATAATTTTTTATGAAATTTCGGTGGTTAAATCAAAAATTAGTTATTTTTTAATTTAACGAATTCTAGAATTTTAAAGATTTATTTTTACTTCAATTTCACTGAATTTTATTTTTATTATTTGAATTTTTCCTTCAAAGTATTTTTTGACGACTTTTTATTATTTTTGTTTATTTTAGTACTTTTTTGATTAACGACTTTTACTTTTATCATTTAAAGTTTTAAGATTTGTGTTGGGCTAAAATTTTTTGCCATTTTACCGATTTTTTATCGTATTTATTATCATTTTCACTATTCAAGCGATTTTGTATCTATTTGGTGATTTTTAGTTTATTTCGTACTTTTTATAATTTTCTTTTGTTTTTATTGTTTTCAAATATTTAATGTGTTGTTTTTGTCACGTTTTATCGTTTTTTTTTTATTTAGTATTGAATATGTCTTTTTTTAGTAGCGCTTTTTGGTCATAAATACTATTTTGAGCATTTTAAGACTGCCAGATTTTTAATCATGTAAAAAAAGGTTTACAATTTTGCTGCTATTTTTGGAAAGAATAATAACTTTTACTCCTTTTTTAGGACTTTAGAACACCTTTTCCAATTTTAGTGATTTTTGACATTTTAACATTTTTTTTAAGTTTTATGTTTTATGTATTTTTTTCTTTAAACTAAAAATTTAAAATATGAGACAATTTAGATGTTCATCTATCTGTCTGTTATTGACACGCTGACGATCAAAATAATGAAACAATAACAAATAATCAGGGAAACAATTTAACCTGATTATTTGTTATTGTCCTGAGAAGTTGCCTGTTGGTTTATGTATTATTTCTTCTTTTATTAACTACAAGAGTTTCCAAATTTTTTTAGTAAAGCTCCACCGTATGTAGCATTATGCGTTGTCTACGTTGCCTAAAGGTCGCAGTTTTTTAGATATTTTGATGAAATTTGGTATATATTATATTTTTGGCCCAAAAACATATTCTATTGAAATTGGTCATCTTCGGTCTTATACTTCAAGTGGTACCAATATGCAAATGTCATCCCGCATTGTAGTTCTTATTATGAAACTCATAGATATGAATATATTTTAGTTATATATTGAACATTATGTCTCACATAAGCCTAAATACACATACCATATTTTGACTTCCGAAATTCACTTTCAAGTGTATAAATTTCAAAAAGTGTTAGTAGTGGTTTTTTTTTTGTGGTTTTTCTTATGTTTAAGATCTATGTAACCAGACAACATGTTAAAAATTTGCGATGAAAATACTCTTAACTCTCAAATAAATATATGAGTATGAAAGAAATATTTTGAATAAGAATATTTTATGTAACTGCAAATAATAAAAAGAGATTGTGCGAGGGTCAGTAAGGGTTTCTCATGCCTCTACAGTGGTGAAGGGTAATATATAATCGGCCTTAAAGACTAACAATTGTGAAAAACTCAAAAAACGTTTGTCTTCATCAGTTCCAAATTATCGATTCAAAGCCAATTTTCTATTACACAACTTTAATTTATTTAATTTAATTTTATAAACGTTTTCCATTCATAACCAATAAAAAAACACGATAATTCCATAATCCATTTTGTCATGTCGTTTCGAAAACATTTTGTTAACAAAATAAAGAGAAAAAAATCAAAATATTTATTTAAATTCTCAATTCACAAAAGCACAACATTTTCTAACAACAATAATAAATATATCAACAACAACAATAACACAATAGAACTAACAAGTAAAAATGTTATAATCGGTCAAGCACGACTTTGTAATACCCTACAACATCATTGGTTAAAAACGTAAGTTACGAAAAAGTAATAAACGACCCTCGTAAAATTTAATTTTCTGATTTATTTTTAAGTGTATAGTAAATTAATGCGACACTAACAATTGTGGGAAATTTATGCATTTTTAAATGAGTTATAGGAGCTACATTAAATTATGGACCGATTTTCGTATAATTTTGCACATAAATGTTTGCCCATATTTATCTTTAATTAATACAACACCAACGTGTATGTAAGAATTATCTCCCTCAAAGTGCTACTTGGAAAAGGAATTGTATGGAATTTATACGAGAAGCAACGGACCGACCCTAAATTAAAAGGTTTAAAGCGTTATAATCGCTTTATATTTAGAACTCTCGAAAATTGCACTCTGTAGAGTATTCAAAAGTTTACATGGACAAACAGCTGGGCAGATGAACGACATCGTTAAGTCGACTCAGAAATGTATTCTAAGACGAACGGTATACTTAAAGGTGGGTATATATAAGGTGGATATACGTACAACACACCTTTTTCTATATGTTACAAACATCAGTACAAACGTATAATACCCCAACTATCTATGATGATGTAGGGTATAAAAATGGAAACATATTATTACAAATATCACAAATTGTTAACAAATTTTTATGAAAATAAGTGTTGAACATTTCCGACAAAAAAAAAATAATGCAAAAAAAGATAAACGAAAATGAAGAAGGGAAATCTAAGAAAAGTCACATAAAATGAATGTATGAATATGAATATGAATATGTACACGACTATAAAGATATACAGATTCTAAGCAAAAAATAGAAAAAAATGCAATAATATTGACAATTGCATAAAAGCAATAGTTGATATAACAACAACTTCAACAAAATATTTATTTTATACTTTTTTTTAATATCGAAATATTTCAAGGAAATGAAAAGTATCTGATCGCAATTGAAGTAAAATATGAAAAAAATAAAGGAAATATCTCCATTACTAAAAATACTAATAATAAATGAAATTTGTTTGTTAACAATTTAAAGATGAGATGAAAGTTGAAACATTTTATGTCGATATTTGAAAACAATTTAAAATTAATAACACAAATTAAAGTTTTCAAATATTTTAGAAATTTTCAGAATTCTTAGTAAATAAAAAAGTTATAGTGAAATAACTGAAGTACACATTAATTTATATCAATCATACGTAATGTTGTCTATATATAAATTTTGATTTTATAAAAAAAAAATGTCATGCATTTTTTGAAGCCTTGTAGGTTTAAGGAGTGATATCGAAAAATTCTTAACATACATATATGTTCATAACAACTCTTCTTAACTCCTGGCACTTTGGAGGATTTGCATCTCTTGGTACAAAAAATTATTTTTTTCACTAAAAATTAAATTTTTCATCGGAAATTCAATTTTTCATCGAAAATTCAATTTTTCATCGAAAATTCAATTTTCGACAAAAAATTCAATTTTCGACAAAAAATTCAATTCTTCATCAAAAAATTTATTTTTATCAAAAATTAAATTTTTCACTAAAAATTAAATTTTTCACTAAAAATTAAATTTTTCACTAAAAATTAAATTTTTCACTAAAAATTAAATTTTTCACTAAAAATTAAATTTTTCACTAAAAATTAAATTTTTCACTAAAAATTAAATTTTTCACTAAAATTAAATTCAATTTTCACTAAAAATTCAATTTTTCACTAAAAATTCAATTTTTCACTAAAAATTCAATTTTTCACTAAAAATTCAATTTTCACTAAAAATTCAATTTTTCACTAAAAATTCAATTTTTCACTAAAAATTCAATTTTTCACTAAAAATTCAATTTTTCACTAAAAATTCAATTTTTCACTAAAAATTCAATTTTTCACTAAAAATTCAATTTTTCACTAAAAATTCAATTTTTCACTAAAAATTCAATTTTTCACTAAAAATTCAATTTTTCACTAAAAATTCAATTTTTCACTAAAATTCAATTTTTCACTAAAAATTCAATTTTTCACTAAAAATTCAATTTTTCACTAAAAATTAAATTTTTCACTAAAAATTAAATTTTTCACTAAAAATTCAATTTTTCACTAAAAATTAAATTTTTCACTAAAAATTAAATTTTTCACTAAAAATTAAATTTTTCACTAAAAATTAAATTTTTCACTAAAAATTAAATTTTTCACTAAAAATTAAATTTTTCACTAAAAATTAAATTTTTCTCTAAAAATTCAATTTTTCACTAAAAATGTAATTTTTCACTAAAAATTAAATTTTTCACTAAAAATTAAATTTTTCACTAAAAATTAAATTTTTCACTAAAAATTAAATTTTTCACTAAAAATTCAATTTTTCACTAAAAATTAAATTTTTCACTAAAAATTAAATTTTTCACTAAAAATTAAATTTTTCTCTAAAAAATTCAATTTTTCACTAAAAATGTAATTTTTCACTAAAAATGTAATTTTTCACTAAAAATTCAATTCTTCGCTAGTAACTTAAAAAAATCACAGAAAATTTAATTTTTCGTAAATTATATCAAATAACATTAAGTTTCAAAATTCAATTTTCAAAAAAAATAATTTTTAACAAAATTTCAATTATTCACCAAAAAATCTAAAATGTTCACCGAAAAATTTATTTTGAATTTTAAATTAGGAAAATTCACATTTCCGTCGAATCTATTTAATATTTTCACCATGAATAAAATTCAGTGTTGGCAGCAAAAATTATTAATTTATTATATAATTTAATAAATATTTTAAGTCTTCACTAAAATTAACATTTAAGTTATTAATTCATATTCACACGAACTTAAATATAAATTCTCTTCATAATGACACCTGTTTACCATTCAAAATACAAAATTTCCTCTTTTCCTGTTAGCGATGGTAGTGAACTTGTATTAATACCGATGCTTGAATGAAAAAGCTTTCGTTGGTGGCACTGGACTTACTGCAAGTTTACCATTCCATGTGGTTACCCATGCTAAAGCAGCACCCACACTCTCCATGTTTTTAGAAGCAGTTGTGCTTTCACTGAGAAAGTGCATTTTATGTTGAAATTTTTAACAAATCTCAACATGACTGTCTAGTTCCGTCAGTGTCTGTCCACATGAATCTGTTACTCTGTGGGGCGATAGTACTTCAATATTTTGCAGTGGATATATAATATACATTCCCCTATTTGTGTAAGGTATGACAGAAAAAATCACATGTCACACTCGAAGTCTTTCAAAGGCGACAGACTGCGTTGACTTAAAAATTACTAGAACCTTGACTTGATAGATGGAAACATTAAGAAATATCCGGTAAGAATCTCCTTAATTTCCGGTGATTATACTTCCATTGAGGAGTATCAATATTATTGATACGATATTTGCAGAAAATTATCTTGAAGATTTTTAAATTTATTTACCTTTTCATAAATTAATCCCAAATGAACCAGCAAATAATTATATACATTTAAATATTTGATAGATTAAGTTTTATTTAAGTTAATAGAACTTTCTATCAATTCAATTTACTTCCTAATGAAAATTTGCAATAACTATTAAAATAGAATTAGGCACTTATAATACTGAGTCCATATTAGTTCATTTTAATTACACACCATCTTAATATATACATACAATAACTATAATTAAAACCCCATAAATAAAATATTGATTAATAACAATCATACGCCTAGTGGTACTAAATTTTAAAACCATAAAAATTATTTGATAAATATAGTTAGAGAATTTTATGCAAAACAAACTAAATAATGGACATTTTAAATTTAATACAATATTCTAAGTATAAAACTATAAGTTAACTAAAATTTAGTAAAGAAATTATTATAAATATAAATTGTTTATTAAAATAAACTAAATAACTGCCTTCCAAATATACATACACACATAATTATATAACAAGCAAAAATATTTTAGTCGATCAAGCCCGACTACACAACATAGTTGGTTGTAATAGAAAACTACGAAAAATTTTTGAACGCCCATCGCATAGTTTGCTTTTTTGATTTATTATTAAGTAAGAAGTACATTATTATGATACCAATATTTAGGTGAAATTTTATCTCTATTCAAAGGACTTACTCTAGAGGAAATGTTTAACCGTCCCTCATATAATTTAGAACATTGCTATTAGATAATATTTATTCTAATTTAAGTTATAAAGACAATACTTAGTTATATGTGAGATTTCTGCTCTTCAGAGTGATATTTGGAAGGCGGCTTGTATGGGACCTGTTTGATGCATCCATTTAAAATATCATAATATTTATTTTGGCTTCATTTATTAAAATCGCTATATACTTTGCGCCAAGGAAATAACATTCAACAAATTTTATCAAGATATCCTAAAAATTGCGACCTGTATACTGTTTAGAACATTCAAAGGGAGACTATTCGACAAACAGACGAATAGAAGGGCATCGTTTTATTTAATCAAAAACTGATTCTGAACAAACAAACGCATATTACCCCAACCACCTACGGTAGTGTAGGGTATAATAAATCCAAAATGCCATCAAAATATTGAAATTATGAAAATGTCCATTAAATAAAATAAATCATACATAATTTAGATTATTTATTGAATAATTTTAATTAAACTTCTATGATTTATAATTGAATTAAATATTTTGTTTAAGAGAATTAAATTTGCAAAACAAATATTTTGGGAAAATAATATTTTGAATGATAAAATTTAAAATTCTTATAATAATTATAGTCAATCCTAAATACATATACCATAAAAATAACTTCAAATAGTTATTAGTTAACACTAATAATAAAATTTGTCTCAAATTTTCTTTTCAAAATTTTAAATAAATAATTTTCATTTCCATCCATTTTTCAATTAATTAATTAATAAATATTGTTAAATTAGTTGTTTAATAAAAAAAACTTATTCTTTTGAAAAATATTCTAGTCATTCTCTTTTATATTTATGTTATTTAAAGTGTATTATAACGTAATAACTTCTTAATAATATAAATCATACGCAACGTTTAACTATAATATTAAAACCATACAGTGCGTATGATTAATGGTTTTCTTAGTTGGCATAACATAATTCAAATGACAATAATTTCTTTTCTTTTATAGGTTATGAGTTGAAAGGAAATTTAGTTAAACGATAGGAAAATAATTCAAAAAGTAAATTTTAAGGAAGAACGTTATATTCAGCTGAAATGAATATTGTATACCTCACTCTGGCAAGAAGCCCTCTGTTGCAATTATAGCCAACTGAATCTGGATCTGGAAATTGTTTTAGTGATAAGAAAATAATTAATACCAATTTTTTGTTGAAATGCTTAAATATGTAGCTAAAGCTAAAAGGACAACAATTAAAAATATAATTGTGATGAATTTAAATGGATTAAAACAACCGTGCTTCGGAAAAGAGCCTTATAGAGGATCTATAACCAAATACAGACTAATATATAATATAATATTAGTATATTCTAGATTATAATATTAATATATTCTAGATTATAATGCAGATATGAAAAGTTACGACCCGACCTTCGTAATTTGATTTTATGATTGTAAATCATAGAAATTTGACTGTGTAAAACGTATTTTTAATGATTTCATTATACTCAAATTCATAAGGTATCATTTCGAGTGTAGCTATGGGAAATAATGGATCCTTGCAAAATTAAGTATGATACATTCTGGTTTCATAAATCTCAAATACATGAAATCAAAAAAGCTATTTTTTGAAATTTATGCACTTAAAGTTATTTTCAGAAATTGACATTTATGGGACATTGTTTAATTTGTGGGTACGATGTTTTTATGGAAACTGTCTGAGTTATTAAATCACCACCAGTTTCAATAGACTTCATCGATCGGATTAAGATACAATCTGTACCAAATATCTCTAAAACTCCTACCACCAGAACGTCCAAAAAGTTACATGAATATAACAAACAGCTGTAAAGACTACAAAATTATACAGAAATTGATTCTGAAACAATTGTGCGTTACAAACTTCTGCACAAACGCGTTATATGTCATCCATCCATTTTAGTGTAGAGTGTGAATGCAATTTACATAAAGTAAATCTAAACATTAAAATTTCATTCAGAGTTTTTACGATTTGCAAGCATGAAAATTTAGAATACTTCAGAGTCATGAAAACTCAATCTTAGAAGTTTTGGAATAATCTTTTCTGTTAAGAAGGATTTTTACAGTAGTGAAAATGTTGCCAACAGACTGACGCAAAGACAGATACAGTTAAATTGACTCAGAATTTGATTTGCCGATATTTACTTTATAGTTTCTTTAATGATTCCCTCTTGAAATTAAACTTCTTCTTCGCTTCTAATGAGAGTAAAAAAATAATAAAAACTTATATAAATCATACGTCCCCTGATACGAAAAAATTATTTATCTTATATGAGAAGATCCGAAAACATAGATCAAGATAATTTATAGAAGCCACATGTTATCAAGAAGCACATTGAAAACAAAAATTTAATATTATTCATACGCTACCTGATATAAAAAATATTAAAAATAAAGAAAAACTTGAAGCATCTAGTTTAAGATGTTTTATATAAACGAATAAATATTACACAAGTTTATTATTCATTAATTTTATTTAACAAAATTTTATCACTTTTCATTTATTTAGTTCTCTTTATTTTTTCTTAAAATTAAAGAAAATTTAATCGTAGTTGTTACGTTATACCACAAGAAGTAGTTAAAACCATTCTACTAACAGAAATTAAAACTTAACAAAAAAAACTACATTTCTAAGCTACAGGTTGTATTATTTTCTCTTTTTTTTTGCCGAGAAAAGACAATTACATAATTAGCATCTATGAATTTGCTACTAATGTTACACATATTTATTCTTGTATTTAACTACGAACATCCTTAAATGCATTTTAGCATTTTATTCTATTTCCTTCAATTTCATTTTACCATTTTGAATTACATTAACCTTAATAGGCAACAACAACAAATGAAGAGGGTCTCAAATTACCGTAAGCTCATTGTCATGTTAATTTTATTTTTGTTGCGGCCGTAGCTGTAGTTGATGTTGTTGTAGCTATAGGTATTTACAACTAAAGTTGTTGCGTTATTGCATGAGAGTGTGTACGTGTGTGTTGCTGATGTAAATATTGCGTTATGTAACTTAAATATGGCATAAACAATTGTCGGAATGCAGTGGCCGCAAAACCATGAAAAAAGAAAAAATATTTTATAAAAATAAATTAAAAATAAAAGTGGAAGAATATTAAACAGGAGCGTATTTAAATTAAAAAAATAATTACTTTGAAATTATTTGAAATCCTTTAGAGTCCTTTCAAAAAACAAAAAAAAAACACTTTCCTTACTTTATCTTTAACCAAAAAGTTTCAAACAACAATAACCTCCCTTTAAGAGTCTCTTAGAAAGCTCCATAAAAACTAACTACAATTCTATATTTAAATAAACTCTTTTAACCAAAAAAAAAAAAAAAAAACTTTTTCCAGCACAAAATTTCATAAAATAGAAATTTACTAAAAACTTTTTCTAATAAAATGTTATTAAAAATAAAACTGTTCAAAATGTTATTGTACTCACTTGTCTTCGTTTATAAAACTAAAATACATTTTCTGTTTAAGCCATTAAATAGACATTTTGAATAAAGTTTCCAGACGACCTCCTGACCCATAACAACAATTAAAATTTTAATAGCAACGCATCTGTTAATAAAACAACGATCTTTACAAAAACAACAAAACTGTCCCACCCCCATCCCAAAAAAGCAACAACACCAACAGAAAAATCTAAATAATTTATATAAACATTTTTCTCTCTATTCTAAATACAACAAAATAATATAAAAATAAATATTAATGCTAAATTGGGCGATGCCGATTTTTCAATACCCTCCATACCAAAAGCGTGTGAAGTAAATACGTTATGTTTTGTATATACACACTCGCACATACACTCACAAACGTATACAAAAAATATATTTTTCTTAAATATAAAACGGAACTCTAAATGAATCATAAAATTAGTTAAATAAAACCTTTTTACTGAACTGATTTTTAAAATTTTTGAAGTGTTAATGAAGTACATATGACTTCATACTGTAGCAAAAAAATTATATAAAGTTATCGACTTGTAATTGTTATAATTGTAACTTCTAATTGATACAAAAGTTCTTCGCTTGAACTAAGAGATTGCCTCATATATCGGTCTATATCTTTTAATATACTTAACTGATTTTGGTGTTTTTTAAATAAGGAAACATTTCATGACTTAGGCAACACTCTATTGAGCTCTTCCAATTTTTACGAACGTGCCAAAAACAGACAGACGGACATGGCTAAATCTGCTCAGATTTTGATCTGATGCAAAAATTAATAAACATTATGGAATCTGAGAAGAGACCTTCTTAGCGTTACAAACAGAATGACATAGTTAATATACCCACTTCACCACTTGAGGAGGCGGGTATAAAATAATGAAAATCTTAGCGTGTACAAATGTTTCAACATGCACTAACACTATGAAACTATTATATGTGTGTGAGAGAGATTAAGGCGAAGAGGAAGAGAAAATGAAAGGGACTTTAGTGTAACCAACATAATTATAATTTTTTTTTAGTTTTTGTTGTAAATAAGTGGCCATTGAAACAATTTTGAAAAGCTTTTGAATTCTTGACACGAAAATAACATACAATAATAACAGCCAACAAAAACAACAACAATAACCGACAATTGTAAAATGAAATGTTAAAATTTACATACACTCACACACCTATTTACTTACAACATTATATTACAAGATTTAAAAACAAAAACATCAACAAAAAAGTTGAAATAACTAAATTAAGTGAAATTTAAATATGGGGTCACATCAAAATTAACCGTAGATCAGATTCAAATATCAAATAAATTTTGGATTTACAAAAAGAAACATCTTTAATTTTTTTCTTAGAGAAAAATCGATAAACCTTTAAAAAATTTACGATAAATCCTCTATTTTGCATAAATATTTGATAAATCCCCTATTTTTTTCCTCCTATTTAGAGAATCTTCGATAAGTGCCATATTTGGAGAGAATCTTTGATAAATGTTCAATTTCACAATTTCAAAACAAATTCAACAGATATTTAAAACAGTTTTTAATTTTAAAACTCTTAATAATTTCACATTTCCTCTATTCATCATCTTTTTGTTGCAAAAGAAAATTAAAAGAATGTAAATTATTTTAATAAGAATTTTTCATTTATTTTCATATTTTCATACTTTTACTATTTTCCTGCTTCCTTTCTAATTAACGCTAAAACTAAAGAATCTAATGAAATTGGTTAAAGTAAAAAGTATAAAATTCAGCGAAGAATTTAAGATTTTCAATTTTATTTTCTTCGCATTTTTCTTTCTTCATCATTCTTTTACTTTATTAGATTCTTTTTTGAGAAATTTCTATTTAGTGGAAAAATATTTTACAACATTGTGGAATTTAAGAAAATAAATATAAAGAAAATAATAATAAACCGCGATTCTACAAAAAACGTAGTTGCTATGAGAACATTTAAAATAAAAAAATTTTAATTTATCAAAAAAGTGGAAATTTAAGAGGAAAATAATTACCAAGAGCATTTTTAAAGTCAATAAAATTCGAAATGAATTTACTCAAATGCAAATGGAAAATATTAAAAGACGTGATAGAAACTCTCTCTGAAGGCTCTTGAGATAATGATTCACATAGACATCTGTATTATAAATGAAATTATGAAGATGCAAAAATTTAATTACCCCTGCAATATACTGAAGTTGGAAAATCTTGAATTGATTTACCGAAAAAAAGAAATACAAATTAAGAGATTTTTCAAAATGTTCTCTAAATAAGTGACTTATCGAAAATTTTCTCAAAATGCGTGATTTATTAAAGATAAGATTTACCAAAAATTATCTCTAAATAGGAGAATTTTTAATAGTTTCATCTAAATAGGAGAATCATCGAAAACTTTCTCTAACGAACTTTATCCAAAATCACCTCTAAATAGGAGACATCGAATTTGTGAAATTTATCGAAAATTATCTCGAAATAGAAAATTTATCGAAAGTTTTTCGAAAACGAATATATATCGAAAATTTTTTGAAATCAAAGATTTATCAAAATTTTTCTCTGAATAGGAAATTTATAGAATGTGTTCTCTAATTAGGAAATTTATCGAACATTTTCTTTAAATAGGAAATTTATCGAACATTTTCTCTAAGTAGGAAATTTATCGAACATTTTTTCTAATTAGAAAATGTATCGAACATGTTTTCTAATTAGAAAATGTATCGAACATGTTCTCTAATTAGGAAATGTATCGAACTTGTTCTCTAAATAGGAAATTTATCGAACATTTTCTCTAAATAGGAAATTTATCGAACATGTTCTCTAAATAGGAAATTTATCGAACATTTTCTCTAAATAGGAAATTTATCGAACATGTTCTCTAAATAGGAAATTTATCGAACATGTTTTCTAATTAGGAAATTTATCGAACATGTTCTCTAAATAGGAAATTTATCGAACATGTTCTCTAAATAGGAAATTTATCGAACATGTTCTCTAAATAGGAAATTTATTGAACATTTTCTCTAAATAGGAAATTTATCGAACATGTTCTCTAAATAGGAAATTTATCGAACATTTTCTCTAAATAGGAAATTTATCGAACATTTTCTCTAAATAGGAAATTTATCGAACATTTTCTCTAAATGGGAGATTTATCGAACTTGTTCTCTAAGTAGGAAAATTATAGAACATGTTCTCTAAATTTAGTCTCTAAAAATGGGTCTTATAATAAAATTTTTCTAAATAGGATTATAGAAAATTTTCCCTAAATTTGAGGTGAATTTGCTCTTGGTAGGAGATTTATCGAACATTTTTTTTAAATAGAAGACTTATCGAATATTTCTTCTTAATAAGAAATTTAACGAAAAAAAATCTAAATAGGATTTTTATTGAAAATGCCCTCAGGACATGAAATTTATTAAAATTTTCTTAAACAATAAAAATATCAAATCAGTTTCTAAAAAACACAAATTCTCTCAAAATTCTTTAATTCTTTTTATCTATCGGAAATATATCTATGTATTGGTAAATATAATTGCAGATGTTGTTGTTTTTGTAATAGTGCTAATTTTAATTTACATACTAGAATCTGTTTAATGTGTAACGTGTCTACGTGTGTAAATGAGTTTAACTGTACATGAGACATTAATATTAAATGCTCTAACTGTCCATACGTATGTTTGTATATATGTATGTGTTTATAGTTTAGGTTTATAAATTCACCATAATGTTTATAATTGTATGGACATGTTGATTAGCTACAGTTTTCCCAATATCGAGTGGTATAAAAATACATTTTTTATTTTTTCTCTTTTTCTAATTTGTGGCTCTCAAATACAATTATTTATTTTTATTTATTCTAATTTTTTCGATAATTCTTTTTCTGTTTTTGTTTAATTTTAATTCATTGTTGTTGTTGTTGTTGTTGTTGTTGTTGACCACTTGTCTCGTACAATTGTTAATGCTGTTTTAGTTATTGTCATAATGTTTTATACGTGTGTGTTTGTATGTTGGAATTTGACATACAATTTAAATGTATGACCTTTTGTTATGTCCATGTGTCTGTATGGATGTCTGTCTGTCCATTTTACCCACAACACGTACTCATAGATGTCACATGTTTAATGGCAGTCATTCAGTCATTTATTTATTCGTTTGTTCATTCGTTCGTTCAGGTCAATCAATTCAATCATGCATGCCTGCATGATTGTCTGTAGTTGTTACATCAATTGCCATAGCAGCATTAGCAACACAACAGCATAACATAATAGCAATAGTAGCAGCTGTTGTCGATTGTTGTACGTTTGACAATTTCGTAAGAATTGTAGTTGCAAGTAGAAAGAAAGAGAGTGAATGAGAGAGAGAGAAAAAATGTTGTTAAATAAATAACACTTTTTGAATTGTATTCGTTCGTGTTCATGTATGACAGTTTAGTTACATTTAAATGACTAATGGATGTTGAAAATCTGTTGAGTTTTTTCTCTCGAATTTTGCTCTTTTTTTTTTGGTGGAGACATGTATTTATTTTGATGAATTTTAAATATTGAAGTGCATTTCATTGGTATTTAAATGTAATCAATGATTTTTGGTAGTATTTTGCAATTTTTGTTTATAATTTAATTTATTTTAAATTATAGAAGAAAATGTAATGTAAAACTAATTTAAAAGACAGTATAATTAAATTAAAACATTATTTGTAGTTTCTATTACAAATTTTAATTTGCAACTAAAATTGTTGTTAAATACGCAACAGATTAATAATTGGAAATTCAAATTTGAATTTATGTTGTTAAAATTATCTGCAAACGTGAATAAGTTGGAAAACTAATTTTTTCTAAAAAGGAAAATAGATATTAATTTTCTCTAAAAAAGGGATTTATGAGCGAATTTTCTCCAAATAGAAGATTAATTTGAAAATTTACTCTAAATCGAAAATTTTCTCTAAATTGGAGATTTATCGAAAATTTTCTCTAAATTGGAGATTTATCGAAAATTTTCTCTAAATTGGAGATTTATCGAATATGTTCTCTAAATTGGAGATTTATCTCTAATTTTTTTAAATTAGAGATTTATCGAAAATTTTCTCTAAATTGGAGATTTATCAAAAAATTTTCTCTAAATTGGAGATTTATCAAAAATTTTCTAATTGGAGATTTATCAAAATTTCTCTAAATTGGAGATTTATCAAAAAATTTTCTCTAAATTGGAGATTTATCAAATAATTTTCTCTAAATTGGAGATTTATCAAATAATTTTCTCTAAATTGGAGATTTGAAATTCTCTAAAATTAAGATTTATCGAAAATTTTTCTTAAATTGAAGATTTATCGAAATTTTCCTAAATGAATTTATGAATTTCTCTAAATTGAATTTATCGAAATTCTCTAAATTGAAGATTTCGAAAATTTCTCTAAAGGAGATTTATCTTTTCTTAAATTGGAGCATTTCTCGAGATTTATTTTAATTGGGATTTATCGAAAATTTTCTCTAAATTGAGATTTATCAATAATTTTCTCGAATTGGAGAGATTTATCGAAAATTTTCTCTAATTGGGATTTATCGAAATTTTCTCTAATGGAATTTGATCAAATTGGATTTTCCTCTAATGGAATTTTATACTCATAGATGTCACATGTTTAATGGCAGTCATTCAGTCATTTATTTATTCGTTTGTTCATTCGTTCGTTCAGGTCAATCAATTCAATCATGCATGCCTGCATGATTGTCTGTAGTTTTACATCAATTGCCATAGCAGCATTAGCAACACAGCAGCATCTAATAGCAATAGTAGCAGCTGTTGTTGATTGTTGTACGTTTGACAATTCCGTAAGAATTGTAGTTGCAAGTAGAAAGAAAGAGAGTGAGAGAGAGAGAAAGAGAGAAAAAATTTGTTAAATAAATAACACTTTTGAATTGTATTCGTTCGTGTTCATGTATGACAGTTTAGTTACATTTAAATGACTAATGGATTTTGAAAATCTTTTTTTTTTCTCTCGAATTTTGCTCTTTTTTTTTGGAGACATGTATTTATTTTGATGAATTTTAAATATTGAAGTGTATTTCATTGGTATTTAAATGTAATCAATGATTGGTAGTATTTTGCGAAAATTTTTGTTTTTAATTTAATTTATTTTTTAAATTATAGAATTTGAATGTAAAACTAATTTAAGGAACAGGATAATTAAATTAAAACATTATTTATAGTTTCTATTACAAATTTTAATTTGCAACTAAAATTGTTGTTAAATACGCAATAGATTAATAATTGGAAATTCAAATTTGAATTTATGTTGTTAAAAATTATCTGCAAACGTGAAAAAGTTGGAAAACTAATTTTTTTCTAAAGAGGAAATTTATAGATATTTATTTTCTCTAAAAGGGATTTATCGAATTTTCTCCAAATAGAAGATTTATTTGAAAATTTACTCTAAATCGAAAATTTCCTCTAAATTGGAGATTTATCGAAAATTTTCTTTAAATTGGAGATTTATCGAAATTTTCTCTAAATTGGAGATTTATCGAAATTTTCCTCTAAATTGGAGATTTATCGAAAATTTCCTCTAAATTGGAGATTTATCGAAAATTTCCTCTAAATTGGAGATTTATCGAAAATTTCCTCTAAATTGGAGATTTATCGAAAATTTCCTCTAAATTGGAGATTTATCGAAAATTTTCTCTAAATTGGAGATTTATTCGAAAATTTTTTCTAAATTGGAGATTTATTCGGAAATTTTCTCTAAATTGGAGATTTATTCGGAAATTTTCTCTAAATTGGAGATTTATTCGGAAATTTTCTCTAAATTGGAGATTTATTCGAAATTTTCTCTAAATTGGAGATTTATTCGAAAATTTTCTCTAAATTGAAGTTTAATTTTTCTGTAATTACGCAATTAGAGATTTATCTACAATATATTAAATTTTTTGTACAGTAAAACGTATACTTAATAATTATCTGATTTGTATTAATCATACGTCATCATTTAAGAGTTTATTACTGCACTATTACACTACCTTTAAGAAAAATCACTTAAAAAAACAAACTTTTGTTATTTTATTTTTTAAATTTCTTTTTTAATTTTTTCTTTTTTATTTGATTTTACTCAATTTAACTTTTTAATAAACATATTAAAACAACAACAAACAGAGACAACAATAATTCAAAAGTATAGAAGGAAAATAGAAAAATGTTTTCCTTCAAAAAAGCATTTGAAAAAAAATAATTAGGGAACTTATTAAAGTCTGTACAAAGGAAATTAAAGAAAATTTCCCCTTTGAAAAAGGGAATGAATTTAAGTGAAAAATTGAAAATTACAACACACAAACAAGTTATGTTGCATATAAATTTCTTTCCTTTCATTTTCCTAATTAAACAAGAGAAAAAAAACTCTTTTAAGAAATATATTTCCAAAAGGATGCAGGCTTAGATGTATATGTATGTATATGTATGTATATGTTTTATAATTGTAAATTTATGACATTTTCTCCCCTTTAATAAGTATTAAATTATTTATTATAATTTTCCTAAGATTTTAAGGGAAAAATAAAGAGTATGTGTGTATGTATGTATGTATGTATGTATGTATGTATGTATGTATGTATGTATGTATATGTGTGTTATTATTTTATAATAATAATTATATGCCATTAATATATCACACTTATTTTTGTTTTAAGTGTCTAATTATTTTGGTTTTCTTTATTTGTGCATATGTATATGAAAGCATATGTATGTGTGAATGCATGTGTTAGAATAAGTATTATTTTTATAATTATTTCAAATTTTGTGGGAAAATTTTTAACTTGAATCTATTAAATTCCCCTAATGAATATTACGTGACAGTCTCAAAAGTATCTAGGAAATTGATTTTAATTAAATAAATCTATGCACTCAAACACTTAAACAAACATTATAATGCACATTTGTGTGTAAATGTTTATAAGTTAGTTAAAATAATACGAGGGTTGCAATCAAAAAAAGTATGAATATTATATGAATATTATGTGGAATAATATTTAAAAATTTAACGTTTTCCCTGTAATTATCACCCTGTCATTATAAGGACCTTTCGGCAGAAAATACTATTTTTAAATGTTCTTTGGGAAGAGCTTTGCCCGAGTTCATCCAAATGTAGTTAAAATTTCCTCACAAAACAATAAAGAATTATTAAATTAATAACAAAAAAATGGTTTTATTTGTAAACAATCGCTGCAACGTTTTAAGAAAAATCTTTTTCAGATTAATTTTTGTATTTATATAGTTAATTTATTTATGAAGTTAATAGAATTTTTTGGGATTTTATAAGGAATCTAGCAGAGTTATTACTCCGACTAACTAAAGGACTTAAAAAGAAGGGTAAAAATATAAATTTTTTCGGCTTAAATATCTCCGAAATTTTATTTAAATTTATTAGAGATTTACAAGAACTTTTAATGTACAAAATTTCTTTTGTCTAAATTTAAAAAATTATTTTTGGGGAATTTTTAAAAAACCATCATACCAGAGGTGACCAATTCTTGGTAGTCACGGACTACGTTCCTGGTTACATGAGCGTTTATTTGTTGTTCTCCTCTAGAATAAATTGAACTCAGCTTTAACAATGTGAAATTTTCTTTCGTTAATTTTCAAAGTTATAGAATTAAAATGCTTTATTCATCTGAGCTGAATCTTCAATATCCTCCACAACATGTGTGAGGTAACAAATACAGTACATTAATAAGCATACTTACATACACACACACTAATAAATACAGATTTTTTCTTATTGCGAACAAACTCATATTAGGGGGTCATAATTATAAATAACTATGACTATAACTATTTTCTACTGATTCGATTTTGTAATCAGCCGATATTACGACTCGACGGGGCTTTAGACCATTCTTTATCAGTGTAAATGAAGGAAAAATTACTTTCTTATTCCAAGAGAACCGCTAAAAAGTAATACCATAGATTCCAGCATCAAATCAAAACATAATTCGTTCCGATTATTCCATCTGTTCGTATGTCTTTCTACTGTTTGCATCCAAAATATTAGAGCTCAATTTAATTCCACTTTTAGGATATCAATTATCGTTTGATTTTCAATCACTAAAAATTGGGGAACAATTTTTTTCTTTTAAAAATATCTGAATCTTTGTATTTCTTCGTGAGGCAATTCATTAATGTAAAAATATTACTGCAATATGGGTACCAAATAATAGATAAAAATCAGAGAAATATATAAAAATTATATATTTTTGACATTATGCCAAACCGACTTTAATTCGAATTTACTTGAAATTCACAATAATGTTGAAGGATAATTGTAGGTGAATTTGTTTGCTATTTTTATCCTAGAAAAATCAAACAATAAATTCTATAGACCCATAGTAGACTCATGTAGTAGCCACATAGTGTTTATACATTTCCCATATTATTCTATGCATTTTTTAAATATTATAAAAAATTTGAATGTGATTTGATATATAACGCGTAAAGTCTGTAATATCATGCGAATATGGATTTGTTTATATTCACAATATATTCAAATTTTAGCTATTGTGAATGATATAATTATAAGGTTCAAAATAACAATTTATATTTGACAATTTTCATATAAAATTACAGAAGTAGACGCAGCCCATCGAAAATTACTCAGAAATCCATTCGTTTATTAGATTCAAATATTGACATCCCCAACATTTTTTAAATTTAGAAATTCCATTCACAATAGCAGGCTATTAAAAGATTTTTTAATTAATGAAATAAAATTTTATCTCTACTACCCTCGTATTTCAATTGAATTCATATATATGTACACGTTTATAATTATATTTATTTGAAACACACATAATTATAGTATTTTGGTTTTGTAATTCACAATAATACAACACATCATGAATTCTAATTAAAATTCTATATCATATATATATATGTTGTTGTAGTTGTTGTTATTGTTGTTGTTTTAGTTATATCATGTGCTAATATTTGCTAAAATATTTTTCTTGATACATTTTCATTTTAATAAATAACATTTTCAATTAATCGTGTGTAATTAATTAAGTTGGACTTAAATATAAATATTTGCACATGTACATCAAAATTTATACACACACATACATACACATACAGATATATAAACAATTGTATGTTTTTAGTATATAAATTAACTAAATAATATAAATTTACTAATTACCAGGTGATTTAACTAGACAACAGAAGGTAATATTTTTTTATCGAATTTTTAAATGAAACTTAGGGAAGGAGTGAGATTGAAAAATTCTTAACATACCTTTAGGTTTATAAAATATTTAAATTGTTTTTTATTTGTTTGAAATTAATTATTCTTATAGTTTTAATCACTATTGATCCTTCTATTCACGTTTTTATAGTGCTCGAGGCGGTTTGTCAATCTCTATTAAAACTCTTCCTTTTGGTCACCCTTTTTGTACTCTTCAATTCTCTTTAATTAAGTTTTGAGGATTTGTTTCTCTATGGCATTAATGTATTTGTACCATTCAGCGTCTTGTTTGCGCTAGTGACAGGATGCCAAGTCAGGCTAAAATTTAGTGAACACATTATGAAGTCTTATGAATGGAAACAGCTTTAATTTGTTAATATTCCTTGATGTTACAAATCATTGGCTTCTTTAATTGTCGTACCAAAACTTTTTGAGAAATTTTGCCTGATTTTAGGTCCTGAACAATTCTTCAGCATTCCATCGAGTATCAGCTGCACAAAATTTTTGGACTACATAATTTCGATCATCCTCCTGAGCTAAACCTTCCTACCGGATGCGTTGGGAGTTTTTACGAAAATGCTTTCTATTGTTTGGATTTTAAAGGATCATGTGGACGCTTTCTTCAACCCGAAATGGGTTTGACAGCAGACCTTTTGATGATTGGCCAACAACAAAAAATATAAAAATATTAGCACGCACTTTTTTTATTGAAAAACGTGTTTTAAGTATTTCCCGATCTCACTCCTTAATCGGCATTCAAATGTGATGCAAACAAGCACAAACATATTTAGATAAAAATAAACATAAATTAACTATTAAATAAAAATCATTTAAAATTAATTAAAATTTTATTTCTTAAGCGAAACAACAATAAAATTTGGTGTTAAAGCAAAAAAAAAACGAATTTTATGTTCAGGATTAGAGAAGGAGTTTTGGTTGAAAACCTTCATATAATGGGAGTTTTTTAATTAAATTATGTTCCATATTAAAGCTGACATTATCTCTAAGGAAGAGATAAAAAGGATAACTAACTGTCAGTTAACACAACATTTATATTCATTGGTTCCCTTAAAAATATTTCTCCTCTTTTTTTCCAACATTTTTTTATTTTAATAATTTTCATTCTTTTTACCCTACACCACCCTAGTTGGTTGGGGTATTATACGTTTGTGTTTATGTTTGTAACATGCAAAAATTATGACGTTATATTCACTTTTAAGTAGTCAAAATCACTTTCAGTGCCGATTTAACGATGTCCGCCCGTCCGGCTGACTATCCATGTAGACGTTGTGAACACTTTGCAGTACAAAATTTCTTAGATAATGAAATTTGGTGCATATTATTATTTTGACCCTGGGACAAATCCTTTTGAAATGGACTATGTTGCGTCCAACAATATCTATATAAATGTCTATCCGTAATGAGATTTTAAACTCATAAAAGTCGTTAATATAAAGCGTGATATTTTAATTGGCCTATTGTTCTTTATAGGTCCCATACAAGGTCCCTTTCCAATTTCACTTAGAAGGGTATTGATCTTACATGGTTATGTAAATATAAACAAAAATCGAAATATACAATTATACAAGGTTCGATTCATAAATTCTTGTATCTCCAATTTAACCCTTTAAAAATTCATTTTAAATAAAATTATATTAGGATCGTTCATTACCTCTTCGTAGCTATCATTTCTAACCAACATTGTGGTGTAGGGTATTACATAGTTGGACTTGACCGACTAAAACATTTTTACTTGTTTTACATTATAATTTTTCATTAAAACTTACTAAGTCAGTTCCCAAGAATATTGCATGCGACCAACAGCCAAAAGCCCTAAAACACGTTTAGGCCTTTCTTCATTATATTTATTTAAAGAAATTTTTAATTTAATTATTTAACAGAATTTTAGCCACCGTTTCTATATGATGGACGACAAACAGCCCGTTTAAGAAAGTGAAACATAACAAAAAATGAATAAGCAAAATCGTTTCCTTACTTCCTCCTTTTCCATTTTTCCTTTTGATTTTATTATTTATTTATTGTACTGATGATGTAAACCTAAACTAAGTTTTTTTTTATTTTCTTTTCCTTCATTTCATGCTGTAAAGCCTTTAAAACTTCCTATAAAATGTAAAGATGGCAAATATAACCCACAATGACCAAAAGGAGCAAAAGTTAATCTAAAAATAGAAATGTCTTAAAGCAGAAAAAAAGCATATTAAGCAAGAATATGCAAAACTAAGTCAAAAAAAGAACCTTCTGAATATTCAACTTATAAAGGTTTCAGCAAAAAAAAGGGAATAATAAAAACCCCAACCTGAGTAAAGAGTCGTGGCAAGTCAAATAAAGACAAGCGAGCTAAAAATTTAATTTTACCGTAAAAATTCAATGTTTTTAAATCTTCTTCCTTATTTTGTTTTTTTTTTTAAAGTAAATTTACCTTTCAGGTTCTTTTTTTCTTAAATTTGTAACAAAATAAATAACCAAGAAATCCATTCCCGACCAGTAAAGCCAGCAGAACCCATTTGATATTAACCTGTTTGTATTATTTGTTTAGCCGGGTATTTGTTTTTTTCCAAATAATATTTAAGTCTCTAGGCTTAACGCTACAACACACGCAAACACAAATACAAATACACACAAACAAAGAAACAGGAAGAAATTTCACAGAGCAAAAAAAGATGAAAAATAATTGTTTTGTGTTGATTTTTCTTTTATTAAAAATATGGAAGATGTTTCTTTTCATTCATCCTGTTTGGAATTTTTATAATTTTTAAATTTTACTTAAATTTAAATTTTTATAAAAAAACGTTGTTAAGTTTCCATGACACAGGGCAACAGATATTTTTACATTTAAAAACAACGATACTTAAAACTTGAGATCAAATATTTTTAACACTCGTTTTTCATTAAAACTTTTACCTCAAATATGATTTGATTTATTTTTTGATCAAGTTATCTTTGTAAAATATATCAGTTATAACGTTAAATATTAAACAAAAGAATTTATTGTTAATTAACTAAAATTATTTAATATTTGCAATGAAACCCAACTTAGTCCTACAAAACGTTGAAAAACATGGTCGGAAAAACTATTGAAATGCTCCACATGTTGCTTATAAAGTCAAAAAAACTAGAAAAAATCAGCACATTTGTCAGTAAGACAGCCCCCTAAGCTCAGTGCTCGGCCTATTTGGTAATAAAAGTTAAAGCTAAACATACAAGACTCGAAATGTTTTTGACAGGAAAGCTGTTAAAATAAGAATGACGAAATTAGAGCACAAAAATTTAAGTCAAACTTTCTGAAAAAAACATTATTGCAGCATAATGGAGGACGAAACATATCTGGCAGATTTTTCGCAACCTTCTGTTCAAAAACTGTATGTTGCAAATGTTCAAGAGAATGTTAAAAAAAAGCTTAGTACCCAAATCGTATGTAAAATACATTCAAAGTAAATATTGGTAACCAAATATCTGATAAACTATTTTCCTATTTCGCAAAATCTCTATTTTCTCTCTTTTTTATATACGTCGCGATTTATGCAAAATTTCATTAAAATCCTTTTATAATCAGGACATTTGTTTAAAGCCTATATGAGATAATGGACCGATAACCATAATTTTTAATAGACTTCGTCCTAAGGCTTGTCAAATTTCATCCAGACACCTTTAAAACAACGTACAGGTCGTTTGATCACAAGCTTTACATGGACAGACAGGCGAACATGATTAAAATGATCGAATAAGTGATTCCGTTACAAACATCTGCTCAAAAACATAATACTAAAAAACTATTGATCGATTCAATAACTTAGTAGCCAAATCGACATTTGATATATAATTCAGTAACTTTTAGAATCATTAGAGCTATTTTGCTGAAACCTTCAAAGTTGGTTAACTCTTATAATTTCAGAGATATTCAAGCCGAAAGAAATTGTTAACCCTTTTATTCTTGTTTTGTTCAGATTTCTTCTAGAATTTTCAAGAAATATTAATGCGATAAACGTAAAGAAGATCTCCCCAGAAAAGTTGGTCAATTAAAAAAGTATCGTTTTTTTTTTTTTGAAACCGTAAAACCTAAATAATTTTTAAATTATCCTTAATATATGGCTACATAAAGTATTTTCGGCCGGACGGGCCTTAAAATGACAGGTTGATGATTTCACAGAAGAAAGGTAAAATTTGTAAAGATACGAATTGGGATTTTGGGTATTTCCTCATTAAGAGTGGGAATATTTTTATGAGTTTCTATATATTCTATAATTTTTTTTTAAATAAATTCTATAAAAGTTGAAATATTAAATTTTTATAAAAAAAGAAAAAATCTAAATTTCAAATTTTTCATACCTTTTCGACATCAATTTTACATTTCACCTACTTTTCCTTCATATTTCATTGTACATGTTTCAACAAATTTTATAGATACAAAACACTTGCATAACAATTTCATAACCTTGTCAATAATCCAATTTTACTAGACTTTCTATACCCAACTTTATCTTCCATATATTTCAAGGGTCTGTAATGTTCTATGCGGATTGGAATTTTGGGTGTTTCCAAACATTTGGAAAACACCTCACCTTTAATCATATTAAATTTTGTTTAGATATTTCCACTTGAAAAGTCACAAAATTATTTCCAACCGTTTTAACCGCGGAGGAGCGCAGTATTTTCTATAAAAGTAAGAAATGTTAAAAACGCCTAAGAGAGAGATAAAAATTAAAATTTGAAATTATATATCTCTATTATTTGCTTTTTCCACATCCTGCTATTATTTTAATATTTTTAAGGTCTTCCGGTTCGTATGATGAATATTTGATTATAAACAATTTTGTTGAAGAGTGTATGTGTGTGTGTTTTCTTTCATGTAATAAACACGTCTATATTTCTCATCAAACAAAAATTTTCTCATTAAGAATTTTTCTAAGCTGCCGCACTATTTATTTTTTATGATTTGAATTAAAAAAATACAAACACACACATACCCCCATACACTTACACATCTAAACATAAAAAATATTTTAATGCGTATATTTTTTTTTTTGTAACATATTATTGTTACAACTATTATTTCAAACAAATTTTTATTCACTGTTTTGCAAAATAGTTAAATCTAAAGTGTTGAGAGAACGATTGTTACGATTTCATGAAATGATGCGAAGGACATTAGAACTGAGTGTTTGATTAGTGTATGTGTGTGTGTGTGTGCCTGTTAAATTTATAGGTTAAATGAAGAGAGTGAAGGAGAGAAATGCTTATAATCTGTTATGTTTATCTAACTGTTTGTTACACACATTTATAATAGTTATTTTTATTGTTGTTGTATTTGTATCATCATGTTTCCAGTTAAATTGTGTCACATTTTGACGGTGTGGAATTTTACACTTTGACCCACATTAATAATTCACATGGCGTTTATTTATGTTTATCATGTCACACGAATTGAGTGAAATATTAGTAGAGACACAAATGGGCTAAAAACATTCTTGATATCACACACACACACATACACTTACATGCACATATATAAAACATGCCTGCATAACGATGAATACTTATTTATGATTTTGTTGTTTGTTAAATGTTCATGAATTTTATGTACCAAATAACAAATACATAAACATTATTTTTTATATAAACATATATACATATGTATTGTATATAAAATATGTTTGTAGAGGTATTTTGTTTGTTTGTTTTTATTTAATGTTCAAGCACACGCATTGACTCAACTAAAAAAAGAAACAACGACAAAAACACATCATTAAATATAAACAAACACTAACACACAAAAACTCTCATAAATTTTTAAACACATACTAAACAAAAACAAAATTCCGAAAATTATAAGGACTCTAAACAGTTTCTTTATTAAAATTATGTTTCACTGAAATTATATCGCACAAAACTTTTCATTTTCATTGTACTCTGTCCTTAAGGATCTTCCGAAATAAGGGAACAATTCATCACATTGCGTATTTAGTTTTATTTTTATTTTCTTCTTTATTTTTTGTCATTGTTACGAACAGTGGTTCCTAACCCATAATTATTTCAACAATTCTTGATCTTTTATGATATTTTAATAAAATGTTGTATGGTTGAAGCCAAGACATTTTGGAACAGTACAGTACGCTATCTGATCGCAAGTGCAGTCATATTCAATTCAAAAAAATTTACCATCACGGCATAATGTGTCCAAATGAATTTTTTGTGAGACTTCTGAACTGCCAGAAATATTTTACTCCAATTTCACATGCTAAGAGCTGTTGTGTTTTAATGAAGAACAGGCGTCTACCTGATAATTTGCGTAGTCGGTGTTCCGCCAAATTTGGCCACCTCGAATATAGAGACTTTTCGCAAAAAATCTCATTTTTGCATTGAGATAAAATAAATGTTATATGTCCTTGTAATTTTCCATTAAAGTAGGATTACAGGTATAGCTTATCCCTTAAAGTTTCACAGGTATTTAAATCGCAATAAGTTGTTGTTTTATTTATCGATATTTCTTTGAAATAATACTTTGAATTTTGATCTTAATTATTAAGATTTTTATAAATTTTTAACATTAAAATAATATTGCATTTACTTTTGTTTCAAAAATTTTAAATCTACAAAACCAAACGTTTGCTTAATACCACATCCTTCTGTAAGATGTTTATATCTTGTCTGAAAATTCAATCTTAACTTGGTTCTCTTTAGTTAAATGTCGCTATTTATACGCTACACCCGGTTGGTGATTCGGATATTATGCTTCTCTGCTAATGTTAATTAAGTTTATTTTTAAGTTTTCCCTTCGTCTCAGAATTACGTTCTGAATTCTGTCTGTCCATCCGGCTAGCTGGTTGGCTGTCCAGCCTACTGGAATTTATCATACTCGGTTGAACATTTTGCCAAATATAAAGCTATTTCAATAAAATTGAACCAAAAAAGTCTTATTGTATTCTAAATCGCTGTGACAAATTATGCGAGGGACGGTCCATTACTTCTCATAGATCCCATACAAGCCTCCTTCCAAATATCTCACATATATGTTGGTTTTGTAGTAGCAACTGGTAAAATTAAGATAAATTAAATCAAAAATCGATGTTCTAGGGCCGATCCATCATTTCTACTATCATTTATAAATAAAAATGCCCTACATTTTACAGTCAGGCTTGACCAACAATAATACTTTTATTTGTTTTAAATTTGAAATCAAACGAAGTTTCCAGAACAATTTCCTTATAATCACTGTGTTACGTTTATGCAGCTAAAAATATTTATTATGTTTAATGTATGTGTGCATTTATTTAAGAGTTGGTATATGTGCGTAACTCTGTGTATTGAAAGAAAATAATTAATAACATTTTAGTGTGAATTTATAATAAAACATTTGAAGTATTTTCTGCTCAATAAAACAATTAAAATGGACGGGTTTCATTTTTTCTTAAAAATTCAAAATATTTTAATATTCAAAACACATTTTATCGAAATAATTCGAAATTTATTTTGTTGAGAAATATTCTATAATGATTTCCAGAAATTAACTTTAATTCCCTTTTTATAAGAATTTTGAAAATTTTAATTGTATTTTAATAAAAACTAGCAGACCCTGCAAATTCTTTAAGGCTTTCCTGGCCCTAAGGAAAAATAAGTGTTGTATGGTCATACGATTTAAATTGATTATTAGTAATTTAAATTTGCTTTGTATTGGGGATGCCTCCTCATGATCCTAACAGCTCTATATTTTTTTCAGTGATGCTACTGCAAATTTTTAAAACTCTCGCTGTTATAGCTTTTTAGATATTCGATAATCAATATTTTGTGAAAATTCCATTAAAATAAAATTTCATAGGAATCACTAAGAATCTCTTCTTCCATCTGGCTGTACATGTAAAGCATGTCGCATACGTGGCCTATTTTAATAAGCTACACAAATTTTCGCGGAAAATGAAAAGAAAATTAGTTCCACGAATTCAATTTCCCTTGAAATCTAATTCTCTTTAAAGTTCTAAATTATCAAAATATTAAATGGAAAATAAAAATGCTGAGTAGAAAATGTTAAATCAACTACAAAAAGCGTCAAACTTAAATAATTTTTTTCATAAATTAATTTTATTCAAAATCCATTTCAGCCAAATAACAATAAAGCCGGCGGCATCATTTTTTCTTTTATATTCGTTTTCTTCTATATCTCTCTCTGTAGTCTAATATACAAATTGATGTTAAATATAAAAACAAATTTTGAATGATGACAATTGAAATCGCAAACAAAAAAAGGCCAGAAGGCAAGAAAAACACAACTAAAAAGCTGAGCATAAGTTATATAATGTGACAGACTGGATAAATTTTGAGGAAGATAACAAATAAAAACCGCAAGTTTATTTGTCTAATCTCAATATGTGGTTTTAAGGCCAAACAATAGAAGAGACTGAAAGGAAGATTTGAGGAAGTTTCTTAAATTTAATTTATATTGTTAAAATAAATACACAAATTGTTATGGCAAATATCTATAAAAGTGATGACTCTATGCCAAGAAATGAAGTTGAAATAAATTTATAAATGCAACAATTGTGTGAATTCATGATAAAGAATTAAGAATAATGAATTGAAATTCAGAGAAATTCGCTTATTAAAGTGAAAATATTTGTTTAGGTTTTAATATTCTATAAGGTAAAGGAAGCGTATGATTAATATTAATCAATTATATTAATTAGCCGTTATTTATTCACGCACACGGAGAAAAAATACAAAAAAATATTTTTAAATTTGCTCAAGCTCATTTCCAATTTAGTTCTTGTTCAGCTTTAGGTCATTTTTAGTGCGTGCAAATTCGAGTTCAGATTATAGTTCAGGTTCCACTTTAGATTCCAATTCAGATTTTAGGTCACATTTTAGTTCAGACTCTAGTAAGACTTTAGATTCTAGTTAAGATTAAAGTTCAGATTATATTGCAATCTCTGGTTTAGATATTAGTTGAGGTTGTAGTTTAGATTTTAGTCCAGATTCTAGATCAAATTCTAGTTCAGATTCTAGTTCAGACTGTAGTTAAGATTCTACTTTAGATTCCAGTTCAGATTTTACTTTAGATTCCAGTTCAGATCCTAGTTCACATTTGAGTTGAGAATGTGAATACGATTCAAACTGAATTTTAGGTTCAGATTCTAGATCAGATTCTGGTTTAGATTCAGTTCAAATTCTGGTTCAGATTTTTATTCTATATTCATGTTCAGAATACACTTCCCATTATATCCGCTTGTGATTCAGAAATTTAGTAGGAATTCTATTTCAGAATCTGGTTCAGTTTCTAAATAAAATTCTAATTTTGTGCTAACTATTGTGGTTTTAATAGAGTTAAATTAATATTACTGCCCTACATATCCTGATTGTCACATCCTAGAAGTAATAAAATTAACTAACTTAAGAATGATTTCCAAGAAAAGAAAAAAACATTTAACCTGATTTACTTTAAAAGTAAACTTTTTGGAATTAACTTTTATTTACATTTTTTTACTTTTTCATTCTTTCTTTATTTATTTGTTGTCTTATTAATATACAGTGTTAATGCATTTGTCTATGTGTATATTTGATGATGGAACTTTAACAATAATTATGTTAATCTAGTATATATAAACATATATAAAAATGTGTGTTAGTATGTGTATATATAGAATATTTGTTACTTGTTCCATATAATTCCAGTAAATAAATATAGATAACAGCTTAATACACCAATACTCATACACATATGTTTTTATTTGTAATATATATAAAAATTTGTATTAGTGTGTTTGTATATCAAAGTACATGTATGTATTAGTATCTGTAGTTCTTATAACAAACTTTTACGAAAAGAGTTTTCATTTAATTGAAATCTGCGGCGAACGTGAAATCAACTGAAACTAAAAGCGATTTGCTATAGAAATTCTCTTTTATGCATACAAATGAATAAAAATATTTTACTCCAGATACCTTAACATATACATATATGAACATTTTTATATATTTTATGTATAAAGAGAAAAAAAGTACACGTGCTGCATGTAGCATGTTGTAACAGCAGCCGCATCATAAGCATTAGCAGCAACAATAAAAATAATATTCAAGCATCAGCAGCAGCAGCAGTGGCATCAACAACAATTTAGAACACATGAAACAAAATATTTAAACATACAAAGTTACTCAATGATGAGGTTTTTTAAAAGTTGCTATACGCTGAGCTGAGTAGTTCAGCAGTTAGTTTCTTTATAAATTTTTCTATAAACTTACTTTTATTTTTGCTCTTTTATAAAAGAAACATACTTATACACATGCATATTTAAATATGTGTGTAGAACGAGGGATGTTTAAGTTTTAAGAGAGAAATACAAATTAGGCTTTAACCCAGATTAAAGACTAAACTTGAGTATAGTTTGAAGATTCGATTTTTAGATTAGATATTATTTATTAAAACTGTACTAAATTTAAGTCTTTAATCTAGACAAAAATTTAACTATAATGCAGGTCATATTATAGTTAGACTTAAATTCTTATCATAGACCATACTTAGTTCAGGTTATAGGAACTTATAGAATAGACTTAACGTAAGTCTAGCATTTAGATTAGTATATAATTTGGTTAAGATTATAGACAAGGTTTTAGTACAGATTACAGTTTAGACTTTAGTTGAGATTGAAGAACTGAACTTAGTCTAGATTTCAGACTGGACTTAAGTAAATATTTTAAAGGAAATTTCAATGTGAATTATAGACATAAATTTAGTCTAAGTTATAGACTCAATAAATAGATTTAAGTTTAACATTTAGACAGTGCTAATTTTTATTTACAGACTAGACAATGGACTATAGTCTTAACTTAAATGCCGATTATATAGACATTTGCTTATATTTATGTCTAAATTTAAATTTAGAATAAAGATGAGACTTCAACTTTGATAAACCACTTGTCTTTAATCTAAATCAGTTTTGGTTTAATCTTTATTTAGCTTTAGTTTCGCTTAACACCCATTTTTATGAACAGTTATAGCTCCAAATATAAATTCATTTTGTAGATTTTATTCTTACTCCACCTGTGTCTTTAATTTTTCATGTTACACTTGTAATTTGAATTCAATTCTCAGTTGTAGTTTCAATTCCTCTTCCGGTTTTACCTTCAAATTTTATTTTAACTTCAGTTCTTCCATCAGTTCTAGTAAAGCGTCAGTTTCAGTTTTAGCATCATTACAAGATTCAATTACAGGTTTAGTTCTAAAGTTATTTCTAATTTAATTATAAACTTCTTGCTCAAGTTCAAGCTTCAATCTTGCTTTTGTTATAGATTTGTTCTTTACTTCAGTTCTAATTCAGTTTCAATTCATTTTCAGTTCAGTTCTAATTCAGTTATAGTTCCACTTCAACTCTAGTGCATAGTTCTAGTTACAGGAATCTTTTTTTTCGAAAAATTCGCTATCAATCCTCGTTTACAATGTTACTTATTCAACCGTAACCATATAATGTCATACCACATATACTAACAATGGCTGAAACTACAAGCGAAAAATGTATTTATACGTCAATACCAAACTATAATGTGGCGAAATAAAAAGTTCATAATATTTCGCAAATATGCTAGATAGAACTTTGAATACCCTACTTTTCTTAGTCAAACAATTTTTTGAATATTTTAAAGAAATTTTTAGAATTTTATTGATCCTAAAGGAATTTACGGAAAGAAAAGTAGTTGAAATAAAACGAAAAATTCCTCTAATTTAATACACCTCTATTTGATTATAGGACATCTAAAAGCCCAATCTCTATATATAAAACCTCAAAAAAGTGAAAGCGTAAAAAGATTACATGCCAAAACGTTTTGCTGCGGTTAAAAACTAAAACAAGTTTTCTCTTTTTTCTTATTTCACATTTTTTCTTTTTTATAAAATTTTGCTCATCATGTTTCAAATGTGTGTGTATGTGAGTGTGATTTCTTTTGCAATAAAAAAATATAATAATATTAAATATTCATTAGTGTAATCTAGATTCTAAATAGTGTATGAAAAATATTACACATGTCTAACGTCGGTAAATACATCTTGAATACGAAAGTTTACAAAGAGGACAGCGACTAAAGCAAAAAAAAAACAAACAAGAAAAAAAACAAAAACAGAAAATATCAATATTTTTCCAATTTAATGTTAAATCTTTCTTTTATAGCATTTTCGCACCACAGCTCATGGTCTTAGAAGCCCATCAGAGTGTAGACAATGTAGAAATAATGTTTAGCTTCTTGTATGTAGACACGTGTAGTTTTATTTAAACTAATGATTTCAATATTTTTCTTTATTGTTTTTTGAATATTGAATTTTTAACATTTAACGATTTTGTTTTTATGGGTTTTTATGTTTATATAAGTACAAACATATATATTTTTGACCTTAATCGTATTTAACGATATTCATGTGGAACTAAACTGCGAGTAAGTACATAAATGTTTGCTGGAAGAACACGAGGGGAAGAGCATTTTATCAAAGGGGGAGAAGGAAATTGGCGATAAGTGTTTACGATGGTTACAGGATAAATTATTTAGAATGCCAAAAAGAGAGTAATTATCATCTTAAAAAGCAGAAAAAGCTATAAACTATAAAACCTGATAGAAAGTTTTGTTAAATTTTCAATACACAGATTTTGGCAACACGTGAATACGTATGAGTAATATTTTAATAATAAATATTACTCATACATCACGTATACGTATAATACTTAGTCAAATAAATTTATCATTATTTTTGTAACTTTATAAATTCTTGATCTTAATCAAAATCTGAGTCCGTTTAGTTTTCTCCATCTGTTTCTCTGTGGGAAATTTTTTCAAGCCTAAACTAATTGCATCATTGCAATGAAATTTGGTCGTATTGTCTGATATTGATCAAAACGATTTATCTCCTATTTTAACCCAGCATTGTCGGCCCACTTATAAAAGAGTTATTAACCGATATCTGAGAAAACCTTAATAAGAAGTAATAAAACAAATCATAACATAAATTTATGAAATTTAGATCTTAATTTGAGTTTAATTATGGTCGCTTTAGCTAAGATCATCCAATTTTTTAAATTTTCGAAACACAATAACTCTTAAATTATAGAAGTTAATCAACCCTTACTGCAGTATAGGTCTCAACTAGCTATATATATATAGATCTCATTCATATGATTTTTATTAATTCAAATGTAACGAATGCGGAAGGTTTTATTCTTGTGACACGAGCTGTTCAATTTCGGGATCCTATAACTCGCCTAAACCTTTATTACAACTGCGTGAAATCGGACTAGTCATTCGCCAGCTGAAAATTTCTTTCCATTGCATATCTCTGAAACTGTTTTAAAAAATTCATTAAATTTGGAATAGACAGAATTGTGGGATGAATTTTTTAAAAACATTTTAAGTGTAACCTCGTTAAATTTGCTCTTTAATTTTTTACATATTTTTCTTCATATAATTTTTGTTTAATATAAAATGCATATAAATGTATAAGTGTAAATATAACTTTATATATCTGCATATGTTTGTGTATCTATGTGAATATTCAAGTATAAATTGACTCTTGGGAAACTAAAATTCTTACAATCTTCAACCAAAAGAAACAGAAAAAGATTTCACTCTACATTTACAGTTTTGTTTGCGTTTTCTTTACGTTTTTTTTCCTTTCGTTTCGCGTTTAACGTGATGAGAATTTCTAATACTTTTTCAACGATTTAACCCGCTCTTACGCTTTAAAAGCTTAAAATACGTGCAAAATATTTATATGAATATGCAGGCATATATTTGTCTATCTTTGTATGTGTATGTGTACAAGTAAGTGAATCTTTAATAGAATATTGTATGTGCGCCTGTGTGAGTATTTATGCAAGTATTTTGTTTGTCTTTAACAAACAATCATTATTATTTTGCTAAAGAAGAGAAAAAAGAAGTTAAATGCGTGTAGAATCTAACTTAAATACTGACTTATGTTTATATGTATGTATGGGTTTTATAAATGTATAAGTTCATATGAATATTTATTGCATGTATAAATGTATATAAGGAGTGAGATTGAAAAACTCATAACATAAATTTATATGCTAATATTTTAATTTACTAGTGATGAAACCCTTTCGGAAATTCTTTCATTAACGTTTTTATAGCGCTTTCTATCACTTTGCTAAAACAAATGGTCCATCTCCGTTTAAAATCTACTGCACTTTTGATCACCGCTTTTGTTCTCTTCAATTATCAAAAAACAAAAGCCCAAATCTCTTCATTGTCTTTAGCTCCTGGTTGTTTTAAGGATTTGCCTCTTTTGGCATAAATAACACATTATTGTCCTTGTATCACTAAGTACATTTTTATCGTAGTGGCAGGATGCCAAAGGATGCCGAAAATAAGTGGACACATTATGAAGTCTTATGAATGGAAGCAGCCCTCTTTTGAAAACTTTTCTTGATTTTTGGGAAATTTTTTATAGTATTTTTCAACATTCCCTCGATTATCAGCAACATAAAATGTCTGAATAGAAAGTCGCTAGAAAATTTACAAGAACATGAGTTTCGTCATCCATCATGCAACAAGAATATTTTTTAGGGAACTTGACTTAAATTTCCGTGTTCTAATTTCGGCCTCTGAATTTTGAGCAGCGTTTCTGTCACAAACTTTTTGAGATTTGTATGATATTAAACCTGCATTATCTTTAACTTCTCGTACAAAAGGGTCCGAGCACTGAACTAACCGGGCTTTCTTCTTACCGGATGTTTTGGGAGCCCTTTTCTATTTTTATACCACAAGTGGTGAAGAGAATATACTAACTTTGTGCGTAGCGTTAAGAAGATATCATCTCAGACCCCTATAATGTATGTATATATTCTTGCATCAAATCTGTCTGTCTCTCCGTCTAACCGCCTGTCTGCCTATAACTTGATTAGGTTTAATGAAAAGCATGTGTTAATAATTTTTTGATCTCACTATATGTATTTGTAGGGTTAATGATTGTAAATGTTTTCTTAATATTTATATTTATTTTCTTTTAGCAATTTTCTTTATATTTTTTATCTTTTTCTTCTTGTCCATAAAAAAATCCTTTAAAAAGGGCAAAAAAAAAATAAAAATTTACCTTCGATTATTTTAACATTTTTCTTACAATTAAATCGAAATTTTTATCTTAAATTTTATGTTGTTGTTGTATCTTTAAATGTAAATTATTTATATACATGATATTGCTTGCTTGTTGTTGCTTGTTATTGTTTGTACGTGTAAGAACTGTTGCGTTCCAAAATTTTTGTAGAAAATAAATTTTCAAAACGAGAGAGAGAGAGGAGAGAAAGATGGGGAAAATATAACTTCCGGTATTTGTAATAGAAACTACAAACATACATAGAATTCCTCATTATATTTGGAAATTGTTTTGGGGCATTTCTTTGGGGAGAGTTATGGTTGAAGAGGAAAGGACAATTCTGATAAAGAGGAAAAGACAAGAGAGGGGAAAGAAAATTAAAGTCTTTTCGTATTATAATAAAAATCATTTTATACAATTTTTGTGTTAGATAATGAACTCATAAATGTTGTCAGGCTTGTCTACATTAATAGATGATACTTTTTTCTTCTTTTCTTATTATTATTTTTATTGTCTGAACAGGGTGTATCAGATGAGTTATATTTTTAATAAAACACAAAAATATATATAATTGTAAATTACACTGGAATATGATCTTAAATTATACACAAATGGTTATTGGAGTAATTTAAACGTAGAAGGTGGTAAAATAAATATAATTTATTTTTATTTTTGAAAGAAAATATGAAGGGTTTATTATAATGATATGATATTTAATGAAGGTAAATATATAAAGATGGCTGGGCAGCATCATTATTTTATAGTAAGAAAATAAATTTAAAATTTAATAAAGAGTCCAACTTAACGTAATAAAATAATTATAACTCATTAACAAATGTGGATTTGCTTAAAGTCCATTACATTTTTAAAAGATTTTTGGTACAGTAATCGATTTTTTAAATACGCTGGTTTATATTCCAAATATAATTTGTGTACAAATAATAAAAAGTATTTATATATTTAATATTAAATAAATCAATATTTTGTTTCTGATCTGATTAAAACGAGTGACCAGAAACAAATGTGTACTAAAATTATTAAATATTTTCATCCAAATCCGACTTTGTCCTTCAGAAAATTAGCCAAGCACTCAACTGTCTGCCGTCAAACTGTTTGCAATGTTATTCAATAGGACCGGAGAACTTGTCCGTGATAGGAAACCTGGTTCAAGTTCCAGAATTAGTACACATGATGTTTTTAATGCCATAAAAATTGAAAGCATTTTCAAAATAGGTCCCAATACATCGTTAGGAAAGCTGTTCGGTTAGCTTAGCTAAAGCTAATACATATTTGAAAACATACAAGACTCAAGAAGTTCCTGATAGGAAATTTGGAGTGAAAAACAGAGCACGGAAAATGGAGTAAAGTTTTCTTAACAATATTCTTGCTGCAAAATGGATGACGAAATGTATGTTCTAAAAGATTTTTCGCAATTTCCTCTTAAAAAAATATGTTGCTGATGCTCGAGGGAAAGTTTAATAAAAGTTTGGAAGCCAAAAGCAGGTATGACAATTGCGGCACAAGAAGCCAAACATTTTTCAGAGAAAAAGGCTGCTTCCATTCATATGACTTCATAATGTCTCCACTTATTTTTGTCTCTGAAAGGATGTTAACTTTCACTATGACTAACAAGCCCTTGAGTGGTTCAGGACAATAAAGTGGTATTCGTAACAAGAGATTAAAATCCTCAAAACTGCCCTGAACTTGGGACAGTGGAGAGGTATTGGGCTCTTCATAAATGAGAATGGTGGAGCACTTCAAAATGTCTTTGACATATTTAATTCGATTTAACATTTAAATTTATATTTTTCACAATTTTTAGAAAGTTATTTCTCACCCATATGATACCTCAATCCTGGAATGAATACAAATTTGCATATTTTTGTCTATAATCACATTTTTTTCGTTTGAATTTTGAGATTTCCCAGATATTGCTCTATTATCTATTATCATACCGATAGTATTTGTTTAAGTAGTAAAATAACAAACAATCTAACCAAACTTCATTGACTTTGGATAATTACTTTGACCGTGACAATTCATTTCATATACAGTCAGTCCGACTGACAGAACTGAAACGAATAAAATGTTTATTTCCTTCATAAATATATATTCTTTATGTGGTCTTAGATAGTTTCTTCTTGGCATTACAAACTGAATAAAGAAGAAATCAAAAAATAATTATATGGATAACAAACGTATGATTAATATTTAATACCATAGAAATTACCCATACGTATCGTTACTAAAAATAAATTGAATTTAATAATCTCTCTAAAGTCACTGTTTTATCCCATAACATTTTACATACAAATATTTTTGGACATGAACTGTAACGAAGACTAAAAAATGTTTAGGAAATGCAAAAAATAAAATGTAAAAACAAAATGTCAAACATTATTTTCTAAAGAATTGAAAATGTCTAAATGTTGACAAAAGTATTTGGTCTTTTAAAATGCATTCATTTTATTTAAAAACTCATATTCCAACACACACACTTACATACTACCATACAATATTATAATAACAAAAAAATAAATAACGAATTTAAACTCACACTATAACACAATTTTTATAATAAATTTTGAACAGTTAAGCAAATGACCAGAGACTAGAATTGTGCATTTTTTTCAAATATGAAGGAAATACTTTAGAGACTTTTATTTAGGAAAAGAGGAAAAAATATTAAAAAATATGAAATTGAAATAAAAAACACCAACAGTTTTCTATTTACTGTTGTTGAAGCTCCCAGCAGGATATTCAAAGTATTTAGGAAAAGCAGAAAAAACACATTTAAAATCTATTCACACTCATTCCTTTTGAATATGATTTGAAAAAAAAAGTACGTTTCTTTCTGCACCCTACATCAGCAATGGGGGTTTGCTATTCTATATGAAGTAAAGGAAAATTCTTAGGAGACAGTATAGGCCTATAAATATACCACATGTGTTGAATGAGGATATTGACTTGGGCCAATTGTTATTACGCTAATTAGATTTAAACATTATTTCGTTAATTTTTTGTGAGTTTTGAAGAAAATAAAATTTTTGTATTACACAGAATAAAAGTATCTGTATAAAAATTTCAGAATATAAATTAAATTAAAATGTGAAAAAATATTGATTTTTTGATAACTTTCCGAATATGTGAAAATTAAATTTTTCTAAGAATCCAAAAAATACTTTCTGAAAAATATATATTTTTTTTATATGTTTTCAAGAAAATTTAGTTAAGATAAAACTGAATGTAAACTCTTTTTTGGCAAAAAGAGTTCATAATATTCTGAATTTTCGAATTGAAACTTGTTTATTTTTGGAGATATTGTCCTCTTTTTTAAATGAAATTATTTTTCCAACTAAATGTGAACATAATCAGAATAATACTTTTTGTTGTATATAAAACAATATTGACTCAATATTTTGCAAGATGGAGAATTCAAATGCAATAATTCGAAAACTGTAAGAGATTAATAACGCAATATTTTCGTAAGATCTCATTAATTTTCCAACTTTACAGTCCTTTGCTACCATTATAATAATTTTCACCCAAATTCATCCAGCAAATTAAAAGTTACAAAAAATTACCAAAAATTTGTGCTTTTTTTTTTAATTCCCAAAAAAAAACGATTTTGCCTTACAGTAAATTGTTTTTTAGTGACCTAAGCAGTGTCTTATTTCATAGCAGAAAACTGGGCCATTAAAAAATTATAGATCAATATCTAAGACAACTTCAAAATTCAAACGAAGTTATTCACAGTTGCACCAAAAATTTTCCAAACCGATTTAATAGGAATGAAGTTATAAGTAAAAATTTTGCTACATCCCCTAAAATAAAGACGTTATTTATAAAATAGATGTATTTGCTATAACAATTATTTGATCTATCGCCCATATAAAACATTTGCCCTATTAAGCTATATCTGTTTGTCTGTCTCTCGAAAATAATTATAATCGTTCGAATTCAGTGAAAATCGGCCACATTATTTGTTTTCGTCCTAAGTAATTTCCTATTTAAAACCAGTAATATCGATTAAATAGCAAAAAAACCGATATCTGGAACAACCTTAAAATTCCAAAGAAGAACTTTTCTAAAATCTCCAACAATAAGTGATTGGATTTAGATAGAAATTAATTAAAACATTCCGATTAAGGTTTAGATCGGAACCTCTCCTATAACATTCCTACTTGTTTTTTATACAGTGGCTGATGGAGGGCATTTAAAATTCGATATAGATGAATTAAAAAATTATTCCTTCCTTCTTCTTTGTTCAGGTTTTTAAGTTGTTTTTGCAATTATTATTGAGTTGTCGTCCATTATATTTTATTCTGTAGAAAATGAATTGAAATTATATTTCCTTAAGCCTAAACTATGACACAGAGTTCTTAGCAAAATGGAAATAAAATTTATACAGTTGTTTGCAACAGATTCTTAGAAATATGAAATGAATCTATTTTCAAATTGTATAAAAATTTCAATTTTTTATAAACTGACATCTTAACACACACACACATATACATACAAAGCAAATCTAGCAAAAGGAACTCTATTAGTTGAAGGAAAAACTAAAATGAAAATTCAGTTTCTTAAGAAATAAATAAAATAAATAAATTTCATTTAAACTTAAATATTTAATTAAAAGAAAAAAGAGATAAATTTAAATTCGTTTTATGTAATTAAAGTGATTTTATGCATTTAATAGACGGTATAGCCGAATCGTTAATACCCACCACAAAATGTTAGGTTTCATAGATATACAAGCACACATACTCTCACAAAGGAGTGCAATATATACAAGTCATAAAATCTGTTATATTTTTGTCTATAACTTTTTTTAACTGAACCGATTTTGAGAATTTTCGGAATGGAAATGTAAAATTTCATTTTAATTTATCGATTTATAATTGACGATTTTTCGAAAGTTCTTCTCCTGAGTTTAGAGGTTGTCTCAGATATCGGTTGTTATTGTAACAGCTCGAATATATCCGATAATTCTTTCCTGGGGAAAAGGAAAGCTGACAATCTCTGGCCGAATGTGACTCGGGTCGTTCCGGAAAGGAGATCCAATTGTAGTGGGAATGTCAGATATCGGTCTATATCTTCAGTATACTGAACTGAGTTTGATGGTTTTAAATAGCAAACTTCTCAAGATTATAGCAAATACTCAGATCGAATTTCATTGAGTTCTATCAATTGTTGTGGATGAGATCTTCTTAACGTTACACACGGAATGACAAAGTTAATATACACTCTTCAGCACATGTATTTAAGGAGGGTATAAAAAAACTTTATTTTAATTTTAGCAAGAATTTGATTTTTTCCTCCACCAAATATTATTCATTTATTTCGAACATTTATATTTTAGTTATTGTCATGTCAAAACTACTTGAGAAACCTTTTTTCTTTAATTTCAAATAATTTATATTTATTTCACTCAATTTCCTATTTTGGGTATTGTATTCTTATTCTTATTCGATTCTTTTGTATTGAAATGATATGAAATATCTATTTCATATCATTTCAAGAAAGAGACTTTAAATAAGAGAATAGAAATTTAAATATAAATTAAAGTTAAAATTGTAGAAATAATTTAAAAGTCATTAAAGAATTTACATTTTATGAAAACGAAAAATATTTTGAAAAATAAAAAGGATTTGAAAATTTTAGAATAAAATTGATGGAAAACGTGAACATATAGAATTTTTTTTGGAAAAAATCCCACAATAAGGTTCTAAAGCTAAAATAAGCATTTTTTGTCCAAATAAGCACAATCTCCAATAACTTTTAAAAATGTCCAAGATTGTATAGTTGAATAAAAAAAGTTGCGATAAAGCAGTAAATAAGCATAACCTTTAAACTACTCTTTTAAGAGATCACTCAGTAAACCCTATCTGTGATCCGTTTTGGAAAAGCTGAAAAAATTAACTCAATACAGAGTTTAAAGCAAAAATAGACTTCATTTATGATTTTAAACTTAATTCGAAAATGTTAATAACAGTTCTAATATGATCCTATATTTTATAAATATATGATCGCAAATAAGAGATAAAATCATAGTTTTTGATTTTAATAATAATTTTGTCCAAATCGATATATTAAAAAGCTTAATTCGTGTTAATTTTCTCAATAAATCAAAAAACAAGTAAGAATGCTTTTTTCGATTAGGCCGCATCTTAAATAACCTCCACCACTAATATTTTAAACTAGATTCATATGCTAAAGACAATTTTAAAAAAAATTTAATCAAATTTAAAACCGTTTTCTGGGAAATGGGCCTAATTGCAGAAACCCGGGAAGGGGTGTTATATGGGAGCTGGGTCAAATAATGTCCACAGAATAATATGGCTTCTTTGGATTTATTATTGTAACCAAATAAGTATATGTGACAAATTTCAGTAAATTATCTTAAAAATTGCGGCCTAAATGACACACAGAGTTTGGGTTGTATCAAAATTTTGCATATAACTTTTTCTCTGTTAATCAGATTTTGATGATCTTTTGCATGGTGATGAAGTATATAGAATTATATGTTAAATTTAAAGTTATGTTCAGGTCCAATTAAAACCTTTTAAAAGAAATTACAAAAGTTTTTTTTTCGGAATTTTGAGGTTATTTCAGATATCGGTCTATAACTTCGTTGCTAATAAACCGATATATCTGTTTTAAACAGGAAACTGCTAAGGACAATAACAAACAATGTGGCCAAATATCATTGAATTCGGACAATTATTTTACACATACGGACATAACTAAATCGAGTCAGATTTTGGTTCGATGAAATAACATATATACATTATAGGGTCTGAGATGATTCCTTCTTGGCGTTACATACGGAATGACAAAATTAATATACCGTCATCACCACTTATGTTGGTGTAGGGTATAAAAATAATTATAAATCTTATAAAACTCAGCAAATACTTCACTTTTACAGAAACTCCAAAATTTAATTTTAACCTTAAAATTGCTCCTGACTCAACATAAAGTGCGTTTTTGAGCACTAACCTTAATCTGTGATATTCTTCGAAGAAACTTGAAAATTTTAATTTCAAGGATTTAATTGTTTCAAATTCAGTAAATTGTGACATTTTGTTCAAAATAAGTTTAATTGATGATTACTTTCTTAACTCGCATTTGAATTTGTAAGTTTAATAAAGCGCTTTTAACCTAAATAAGCTTCATTTGTAATAACTTTTAGAGAAAATCAAAAACGATTTCATTTCTGAATTTAAGTGGATTTCCAATACTAATATTTTTGAAATTGATTCTCAAAAATCTCTTACTCAAGTTTTGAATATAAAATTTTTAAATAAACTCCTTTTTTCAAAAAGACAAGAAAAAAACAAAAAAATATCTCAAATCATATCTTTCTCATAAAGCAACTTATTGTATTCAAATGAACACATATTTATTTTATGACAATTTTGAGATTTATCACACCCATACACATACATGTACACATACACACATATTTAAAAAATCCATAATAAAATTATTAACAAATTTTCAATTTATTTGAAAAAAAATAATAAATTTTTTGATTTTCTTTTTATCTGATTCTCACCTCAGAGGGTTAAATGTCAAAAGCATAAACAACAAAATAATTTAACAATATTATTTTTTTATCATCATTATTATTATTGTCATATTACATTGTTGCTGCTGCTGTTGTTGTTGTTATTGTTGTTGAAAAATTTTGTGTCAAAATATTTTATTATATTAACGTTATCGAATATAAAAAGATGTCATCATTTATGCCCTATAAATGACATAAACATATACTTGTCAATCTTAAAATTATATCTACCAAAATGTATCTCTCTTATACACACACACACAGTCACATAAATGTTTATATACACACTCTTTTCCCAAAAATAAAGACTTTCAGTAATTTTGGTGAAAAATTCTTTTTTAGCTGAGGGAAAAAATCAAAATTCTCCATTAAAAAAAGAAGAAAACAGCAAAATATTTTTTATTTATTTAACAAACAGCATGTGTTTGTTGGCAAAAAATATGAAAAAAGGAGGAAAATTGTAAATAGAGGGAAAATAATAAACAGAAAATTACAAAAAAAAAACTTCACAGTATGAATATGAGTTTGGGAAAAATATAAACAGATTTCCTAGAGTTTCCAATAAAAGCTTAAACAATGAAAATTACAAACACACACTTTTCTCAATAACACATCACACAGTGTGTGCAAATCGATTATTTTTTTTTTTTTAATAATGTTAAAATATTTAAATAGTTAGCGATATCTTTATGAAATTTCACACGATTAAAGCAGAATAAGAACTGAACTAGACTGAACCAGTACTGAATTAAAACTGAACTAAAGCTGAACTAAAACTAAACTACTGAACTGAATAGAAAGCATTTTCAAAAGGGCTCCATCAGAAAAATTAGGAGATTGAAGAACATACGAGACTGAAAAAGTTTCGGACAGGAATACTTTTTAGCAGCATTTAAAGGCCAAAAAACGGTGCACAAAAATTGAAGTCATGAATTGTAAAAAATATTCTTGCTGCATAATAGATGACGAAACGAACGTTCTGGTAGATTTTTCGCAGATTTCTGGTCAAAAATTTAATTTTGCTTTTGCTCGATCGAATGTTGAAGAAAATTTTAGAGTCTAAAAGCAATAAAAATGACTCAAAAAGTTCTTGGTATGACAAGCAATATAAAATTGCGGCAAAGAAAGCCAATGACTTGTTACAGCGGACTTTAATAATACAGAATTTTACATCAAGGAATGTTTACAAGAAGGCAGTTTCCGTTCATAAGACTTCGCTACGTGTCCACTTATCAATGTCAAAAATAATAATGTGATTTTTTTACTAATAAAAGCAAATTCTCCAAACTGTCCGGAGCTAAGAACAGCGTAGAGATATTGGGCTCTTATTTAAATAGAATTGGAGAGCACCAAAAAAAGATGCCTAAAAGTTCGATCTCTAGTGATTAAAACTGCACAAGTTTTGGAAATCGTTATAATAAGTTAAGTTGCAGTTTAAGGATAATTTAAAAATTATAACTAAAAATTATTTTTAAATTGTACCAATTTCGGATAAGACTTCTAGGCAGCTCTTTACCCAAAGCTTCTTCGTACATACTTCCCGCTAAGATTCCTTCATAGATTTCAGGAAAATGTATAACTTATATTGAGTCCTCTAAATAAAAAAGACTAAAACGGGAAAATGTTTAAAAAATGATACTTGTGGTTTACAATTTTGGAGGATCATCCAGTGCGCTCCTGAATACATAAACACTTATATTCTTCCGATTCAACTCCAAAATACTTCCACACTAACTATGTTAAATTTCATTAAAATTACTTTTACGGTCCAGAAGTTATAGAATTATTTACAAAAAATTGATTTGAACACACTGTGCAAAGCAAAACACCAACACAAACAAAAACATGTTTGAGTGTATGTGTATTAGAATGACATCCATTAGAGGATGTGGCAAATAAATTATATTGTTGTTGTTGCAGACTGATACATATTTATATATAAAAAAGCAAGAAGAGTAATAACAATGATTAAGTTGTTGATATTTTACAAAAATAAAGCTTTAAAATGTATAATACACGTGTCAACATTTACATGCCCACTTCCAATTCTTTACCGTTACAATCATATTCACTCCAACTCACACATTAACATTTTATATGCATTTGTAGCAGCAAACATCGCACACATTCATTCATATACACCAACAGATGTTGTGTGAACACACAATATTTGATTTTATAATTTCCGCTTTTTTCCATTTTTTTCGTTTTCTTTTTTGCACAGTTGTTGTTTTAAATTAAAAATACTGCCAATCACTCAAGTGTTGCATTCATATTTGAGTTTTATTTTATTATTTTCCTCTTTTTTTTAATAAAGTGAAAAAATGTGAACAAAAATTAATAATGGATGATATAGATTTACGTGCATTATTCATAATGATGTCATTTGTAATTTATTCAAATAAATTCACTTTTGCAAGGTGACTAAGTTTTTTTGAGCCTTCGCGTTTTATGAATACAGAAATTAAAATTTCACAGGACTAAAATAAATTCAGACAAAATTCATTAAATTATGAACAAAACGACAGATGTGCAATAATGAAAGCACACAACAACAGGGTTTTTGGCAAAAAGAATGACAAAAGTAAGATCACTTTCACAAAAATATAACTTTTAAAGTCTCGACAAAACTTAACATCAATTAATATAATTGTGCTTAAAAAAACTCAGTGCTTAACGAATTATAGACGAATCAGATTTTATCGCACCGAGTTAAAAGGGATTTAAAGTTCAGATTTTATTTTTCACCGATTTTTCGATTTTTTAAAAATAACGCTTATTTTGCTCCAAATCGCTGTATTTAACGAGTTATTCAGATTTTATTTTTATATTGATTTTTCGATTTTTGAAAAAGTGATTACAAATTAAGCTTATTTTGCTTAAAAACGCAGTATTTACCGAGTTATAAGCGATTTAAAGTTCAGATTTTATTTTTTACCGATTTTTCCATTTTTGAAAAAGTGATTACAAATTAAGCTTATTTTGCTCAAAATCGCAGTATTTACCGAGTTATAAGCGATTTAAAGTTCAGATTTTATTTTTTACCGATTTTTCCATTTTTGAAAAAGTGATTACAAATTACGCTTTTTTTGCTCAAAAACGCAGTATTTAACCAGTTATAAGCGATTTAAAGTTCGGATTTTATTTTTCACCGATTTTTCGATTTTTGAAAAAGTGATTACAAATTACGCTTTTTTTGCTCAAAAACGCATTATTAACCGAGTTATAAACAATTTTAGGTTCAAATTTTATTTCTTACCGATTTTTCCATTTTTGAAAAAGTGATTACAAATTAAGCTTATTTTGCTCAAAATCGCAGTATTTACCGAGTTATAAGCGATTTAAAATTCAGATTTTATTTTTTACCGATTTTTCCATTTTTGAAAAAGTGATTACAAATTAAGCTTATTTTGCTCAAAATCACAGTATTTACCGAGTTGTAAGCGATTTAAAGTTCAAATTTTATTTTTTACCGATTTTTGGATTTTTCAAAAAGTTATTACAAATTAAGCTTATTTTGCTCAAAATCGCAGTATTTACCGAGTTATAAGCGATTTAAAGTTCAGATTTTATTTTTTACCGATTTTTCCATTTTTGAAAAAGTGATTACAAATTAAGCTTATTTTGCTCAAAATCACAGTATTTACCGAGTTATAAGGGATTTAAAGTTCAAATTTTATTTTTTACCGATTTTTGGATTTTTGAAAAAGTGATTACAAATTAAGCTTATTTTGCTCAAAATCGCAGTATTTACCGAGTTATAAGCGATTTAAAGTTCAGATTTTATTTTTTACCGATTTTTCCATTTTTGAAAAAGTGATTACAAATTAAGCTTATTTTGCTCAAAATCGCAGTATTTACCGAGTTATAAGGGATTTAAAGTTCAAATTTTATTTTTTACCGATTTTTGGATTTTTGAAAAGTGATTACAAATTAAGCTTATTTTGCTCAAAATCGCAGTATTTACCGAGTTATAAGCGATTTAAAGTTCAGATTTTATTTTTTACCGATTTTTCATTTTTGAAAAAGTGATTACAAATTAAGCTTATTTTGCTCAAAATCCCAGTATTTACCGAGTTATAAGCGATTTAAAATTCAGATTTTATTTTTTACCGATTTTTCCATTTTTGAAAAAGTGATTACAAATTAAGCTTATTTTGCTCAAAATCCCAGTATTTACCGAGTTGTAAGCGATTTAAAGTTCAGATTTTATTTTTTACCGATTTTTCCATTTTTGAAAAAGTGATTACAAATTAAGCTTATTTTGCTCAAAATCACAGTATTTACCGAGTTGTAAGCGATTTAAAGTTCAGATTTTATTTTTTACCGATTTTTCCATTTTTAAAAAGTGATTACAAATTAAGCTTATTTTGCTCAAAATCACAGTATTTACCGAGTCGTAAGCGATTTAAAGTTCAAATTTTATTTTTTACCGATTTTTGGATTTTTGAAAAAGTTATTACAAATTAAGCTTATTTTGCTCAAAATCGCAGTATTTACCGAGTTATAAGCGATTTAAAATTCAGATTTTATTTTTTACCGATTTTTCCATTTTTGAAAAAGTGATTACAAATTAAGCTTATTTTGCTCAAAATCACAGTATTTACCGAGTTGTAAGCGATTTAAAGTTCAAATTTTATTTTTTACCGATTTTTGGATTTTTGAAAAAGTTATTACAAATTAAGCTTATTTTGCTCAAAATCGCAGTATTTACCGAGTTATAAGGGATTTAAAGTTCAAATTTTATTTTTACCGATTTTTGGATTTTTGAAAAAGTGATTACAAATTAAGCTTATTTTGCTCAAAATCGCAGTATTTACCGAGTTATAAGCGATTTAAAGTTCAAATTTTATTTTTTACCGATTTTTCCATTTTTGAAAAAGTGATTACAAATTAAGCTTATTTTGCTTAAAATAGCAGTATTTACCGAGTTATAAGCGATTTAAAGTTCAAATTTTATTTTTACCGATTTTTGTATTTTTGAAAAAGTGATTACAAATTAAGCTTATTTTGCTCAAAATCGCAGTATTTACCGAGTTATAAGCGATTTAAAGTTCAGATTTTATTTTTTACCGATTTTTCCATTTTTGAAAAAGTGATTACAAATTAAGCTTATTTTGCTTAAAATCGCAGTATTTACCGAGTTATAAGGGATTTAAAGTTCAAATTTTATTTTTTACCGATTTTTGGATTTTTGAAAAAGTGATTACAAATTAAGCTTATTTTGCTTAAAATCGCAGTGTTTACCGAGTTATAAGCGATTTAAAGTTCAAATTTTATTTTTTACCGATTTTTGGATTTTTGAAAAAGTGATTACAAATTAAGCTTATTTTGCTCAAAATCGCAGTATTTACCGAGTTATAAGCGATTTAAAGTTCAAATTTTATTTTTTACCGATTTTTCCATTTTTGAAAAAGTGATTACAAATTAAGCTTATTTTGCTTAAAATCGCAGTATTTACCGAGTTATAAGCGATTTAAAGTTCAAATTTTACTTTTTACCGATTTTTGTATTTTGAAAAAGTGATTACAAATTAAGCTTATTTTGCTCAAAATCGCAGTATTTACCGAGTTATAAGCGATTTAAAGTTCAGATTTATTTTTTACCGATTTTTCCATTTTTGAAAAAGTGATTACAAATTAAGCTTATTTTGCTTAAAATCGCAGTATTTACCGAGTTATAAGGGATTTAAAGTTCAAATTTTATTTTTTACCGATTTTTGGATTTTTGAAAAAGTGATTACAAATTAAGCTTATTTTGCTAAAAATCGCAGTATTTACCGAGTTATAAGCGATTTAAAGTTCAATTTTATTTTCTACCGATTTTTGGATTTTTGAAAAAGTGATTACAAATTAAGCTTATTTTGCTCAAATCGCAGTATTTACCGAGTTATAAGCGATTTAGAGTTCAGAATTTTATTTTTTACCGATTTTTCCATTTTTGAAAAAGTGATTACAAATTAAGCTTATTTTGCTCAAAATCACGGTATTTACCGAGTTGTAAGCGATTTAAAGTTCAAATTTTATTTTTTACCGATTTATGGATTTTTGAAAAAGTGATTACAAATTAAGCTTATTTTTGCTCAAAATCGCAGTATTTACGAGTTATAAGCGATTTAAAGTTCAGATTTTATTTTTTATTGATTTTTCCATTTTTGAAAAATGATTACAAATTAAGCTTATTTTGCTTAAAATCGCAGTATTTACCGAGTTATAAGTGATTTAAAGTTCAAATTTTATTATTTACCGATTTTTGTATTTTGAAAAAGTGATTACAAATTAAGCTTATTCTGCTCAAAATCGCAGTATTTACCGAGTTATAAGCGATTTAAAGTTCAGATTTTATTTTTTACCGATTTTTCCATTTTTGAAAAAGTGATTACAAATTAAGCTTATTTTGCTTAAAATCGCAGTTTTTACCGAGTTATAAGGGATTTAAAGTTCAAATTTTATTTTTTACCGATTTTTGGATTTTTGAAAAAGTGATTACAAATTAAGCTTATTTTGCTCAAAATCGCAGTATTTACCGAGTTATAAGCGATTTAAAGTTCAGATTTTATTTTTTACCGATTTTTCATTTTTGAAAAAGTGATTACAAATTAAGCTTATTTTGCTCAAAATCGCAGTATTTACCGAGTTATAAGCGATTTAAGTTCAGATTTTATTTTTTACCGATTTTTCCATTTTTGAAAAAGTGATTACAAATTAAGCTTATTTTGCTTAAAATCGCAGTATTTACCGAGTTATAAGCGATTTAAAATTCAGATTTTATTATTTACCGATTTTTCCATTTTTGAAAAAGCGATTACAAATTAAGCTTATTTTGCTCAAAATCCCAGTATTTACCGAGTTGTAAGCGATTTAAAGTTCAGATTTTATTTTTTACCGATTTTTCCATTTTTGAAAAAGTGATTACAAATTAAGCTTATTTTGCTCAAATCGCAGTATTTACCGAGTTGTAAGCGATTTAAAGTTCAAATTTTATTTTTTACCGATTTTTGGATTTTTGAAAAAGTGATTACAAATTAAGCTTATTTTGCTCAAAATCGCAGTATTACCGAGTTATATAGGGATTTAAAGTTCAGATTTTTATTTTTACCGATTTTTGGATTTTTGAAAAAGTGATTACAAATTAAGCTTATTTTGCTCAAATCGCAGTATTTACCGAGTTATAAGCGATTTAAAGTTCAGATTTTATTTTTTACCGATTTTTCCATTTTTGAAAAAGTGATTACAAATTAAGCTTATTTTGCTCAAAAATCACAGTATTTACCGAGTTGTAAGCGATTTAAGTTCAGATTTTATTTTTTACCGATTTTCCATTTTTGAAAAAGTGATTACAAATTAAGCTTATTTTGCTCAAAATCACAGTATTTACCGAGTTATAAGCGATTTAAAGTTCAAATTTTATTTTTACCGGATTTTTGGATTTTTGAAAAAGTGATTACAAATTAAGCTTATTTTGCTCAAAATCGCAGTATTTACCGAGTTATAAGCGATTTAAAGTTCAGATTTTATTTTTTTACCGATTTTTCCATTTTTGAAAAAGTGATTACACATTAAGGCTTATTTTGCTCAAAATCGCAGTATTTACCGAGTTGTAACGATTTAAAGTTTCAGATTTTATTTTTTACCGATTTTTCCCTTTTTGAAAAAGTGATTACAAATTAAGCTTATTTTGCTCAAAATCACAGTATTTACCGAGTTGTAAGCGATTTAAAGTTCAAATTTTATTTTTACCGATTTTTGGATTTTTGAAAAAGTGATTACAAATTAAGCTTAATTTTGCTCAAA